>NW_020869356.1:733477-743477 GCF_003789085.1 Penaeus vannamei | reverse complement strand
CTTTCATGCCCCCACACCTCCTTCCAGACCAATAATCACCAACCAACCAATGATGTCAGATTCACCTGTAACATCGCCACCATGGGCACTCCCCCATAATCTACTTAACATGAAAACAACTGAGACAAAATTCCAATGGCCATCTACAACCACATCAGATATCATAGGGCAAACCCCGTCAAACTTAAGCACAGACACTGGACAATCAACACCTGAAACAGAATCTCTGTTGCCAGTGGATGAAACCCAGGTACAAAAACCCAATTTGTCTCTGATTCTCCAGTATTTTGACAAACCTGTTCCAACGGAAAGAACGAAGATATCATCTTCTAGCCCAGTGACTAAGAACAGAATTTCAACAACTCCACCTTGGGAAAATCCGAGCCATCCACTATACATAAGAACTACTACTAGACGTCCATTTCGACCTCTAACTGCTGAAATAGCATCTACAACCATCCCTGGAGTGGACAAAAGAATCACAAATTATGGAGGGGTTGGTAATATAGTTAGTCAAAATTCAAATGCCTTGCCCGCAGAACAAATTCCTGGAGCAGTGACAATATCATCGGAATCATCAATGGATAGCATAAATCCAAATCCTTTTGCCACCACACAAAGCTCAGCAATGAATTCAGAGTTCAATAACACTGCTGCATATATCCCAGCAGCATTTACAACAGTAGCAACTGATTCTTCGTTTAAAGACAGTTATTCAAATCCTTACTTTGATATCCCCTTTATAAAACCTTCTTTGCGAAGGCAGCCCTCCCACATTTTAGCAGCACCAACCAACTCACCAGCAACAGTTTTGGTTCCACTTACGCCTTTTGGCCACTTGGTCAGCACTACAGCTGATGATGGCACAAGAGATAAACCTTCAGGGTCCATGGTATCATATCTTAATTCTGACTTACCCCTCAAGATGAAAATAACACCTTTGCCAGGCAAGCCCCAAGGAATGAGAGAGGAAGCCACAGAACCACCACGGGCACTCCCAACACGGCAATTAACTCAGAGCGCGTCCAAACAAGAAAGTCCTATTATATTGTATGATTACTACAAGAAAAACACTTCTCCTTACACAGGTGTAAAACACATACCCCTAAATGTGAACAATGATTCAACCCAAGTGTCTAAGGATGCCAACATTCTATCAGTAACTCCTGCATTCAATAGTCCCATAAGTGAACCACAGAGTAATAAAAAGGCTTCAGGGTCATCAGTTCAACAAATGACAGACAAGCTCCAAGAGAGAACCTCACCTCAGCCTCCGATCAACTGGTCCTTGTTTCCAACTCGAGAAGCACAAATGACAACTGTTCCTCCTCCTGAGTCATCAACACAGGGTTTCATGGACTCATGGTCTTCTAAGTCTTGGTATAGTGATCTCTTGAAAGAAAAGAGAACACCCACTTCAGATATTTTAAGTCGGGAATCAACTGATAGCTTAACGGATAACTTGAATAATGTCCACACGACCCAAAAGACATCTACTGTTGAACCTTTGAATGTTACAGCTTCCGTGCTCTCCTCCTCTGACTCAGTTGACCTGTATGGCATTGTGAATGAGGTTCTAAGCTCCTATAGTATAAAAACACACAATGTACCTTCGTTTCAAGATAATAGTACTAAGAAAGCTATATATACTCAAAACGATCACCCATCGATAAATAAAAGTAACAAGAAAGGTATTTCAAGCTTTGGCTCAAACAAATATGGATCCCAACTTAAAAGTCCCGCAGTAGATGATTTTCAGTCAGCTTTTACGAGTCGACCACCACAGTATTGGTATCTTCATAAGCCTCCTTCATCTGGTTTTACAACACCATTTCCCAGGAATCCTTATAAGCAGGTTACCAAGCCTAACTCAAACCATCTGCCACCTACTTTTTATGATAATACACATGACCACTTCCCGTGGAGAGACCCCCGGCCACCATCTTCTGCCCAAGAGCTCCTCATGACTTTCCAGGATAATGAGCCTTACTGGACAGAAAACAATGTTCATGCTGATCACAGGCTTCCTTTTTGGAATCACTCATATTCTTCTATTGTTCCAACTGAAACAGTTACTAGTCAGCCAGTTTCAGAGGAGCCTAGCGAGAGTTTGAAAGAGACAATGATTCCAGCAGAGGAAGAATATCATGGATCAGAAAATATGCAAGTTACTGCAGCCCAAATAGAAAGACTTGAAAATATGCTGTTTGATGCAGCTAAAAAAGTTCTTCCAAAGAATTCTACAGACTTAGACATCTTAGGCTATCTTATAGACTTAGTAAAGAAATCACCAGTGAAGAACAAACCTGGTGAAATCACTATCCCTGTCATTCCTGAAACTGCTGGAATTTCAATCAGACCGCAACATATGGGTACAGACCCTTTGCATTTAGTGTTCCAGGGGGAGTCTACAAGTGACCCTCAGACTGAAAGCATTTCTGTCTCTTCATCTGTAACATCTGCCACTGTTCACACCACTGCCAACTTTCATGAACAAGATCCACAGGATTTAAGTTTTACCATCAGTCCACAGTCTGTCCAGCTGCACATTGTGCCTGATGCAATGGTGACCTTTGTACCACCACTCGAATTAAAGGACACTCTGATAACTAAATTGGATACATTCCCTACGGTGCTACATCAAACGGCCCCCGATTTCCCCACTAGTCGTCCTCCAGCCCTTTCATCAATTCATCCTTCCTTGGTTCCTGAGCGTCCGCAGCCAGCATTTACAAATTTATATGTATCTGGCTCATACCAGTATGATGATACCTATGCAGATGTCCAGGACGATGATTATGCTTATCTAGATTTTTTTTCTTCACTTGAGACATGGTACCCGGCCTTGAGTTCCACCTCAGTCTCCTTCACCACATTTGGAATAAACCCTGGGATAACACTATTCACCACATATTTATACCCTCAGTCTGAAGATGTCAGTTACTCCAAGTACCCTCTGAATGATGAAAGCATGTTCAGTTTTGTGAGTAATGGGATACAAAATCCGACATTCGTGCACCTGAGAACGAAATATCCTGGTGAGGTACTAACTCCAACATTTCATTCCCAGCTTCTATCACTTGAACAAGAAAAGAGCAATCTGAATGTTGGGATTCGACCTACATTTACTACATACATGAATGTGCATAGTCAGAATCAGGCAAATTTCCATCTATATCCTGGTCAAGATGATCTAGGCACTGTAAATGATAAGCCTAATCAATCTCTCCAAAGTCTACCTGCTCATACCAATGTCTACACCTTCTCTGCCCAAACCAGTGCTAACAAACAACCTGGAAAGACCAATATGAATATCAAACCAAGTGTATCTGCTGTAAGTTTACGACCAGGTGCCTTCCCAGTACAGAATATCAATTACATATCTACATACTCTGGTACAAGACCTGATCATGTCAGTATTGATATAAGGCCTAATGAAGCAAACATTAATATAAAACCTGATCATAACATTCCTAACATAGCATCGTACTATCCCGGTACACAAGCTACATATACCAACATCAATATGCACACCGCACAACCAAATGTTAATATACATCCAAGTAAACCCCTTGATCAAGGAACTACAGACATGAAGTCTAGTCAATTTAGTACAGACACGCACCCTAATCAAGCTGGCTTTGATACATTACCCGATGAAACTAGTAATTACGTACCTGGCCATACTGGTATTACCACTTGGGCTAGTCAAGTAAGTCAGAGCATACAACCTGGCCAAACTAATATCTTTATGCACCCTAGTATATTTGGCATTACCATGCAACCGGGCGAAACTGATTATAATTTGCAACCTGGTCAAGCGAGTATCAGTATACTACCTGATCAGGTCAGTGTTATTGTGCGACCTGACCAAGCTGGTTTCATCGTCCGACCTGATGAAGTAAACATTTATGTACGACCTGAAGAAGCAGGTATTAACATAACACCTGATGATACTGGCATAAATATTCGACCTGATCAAGCTGGCATAAAATATACCTGATTGAATAAATACAAGGCCTATTCAATCTGGTTTTACCATACGACCCGATGAGGCTGGCATTAATATACGACCTGATGGAGCTGGTATCAATATAAGACCTAATCAAACTAGTTTTAACATACGACCTGATGAAGCTGTTATTAATATACGACCTGGATTAATATCGATCAAATTAATATACGACCAAGTGAAGCTGACATTAATATACGACCAGATCAAGCTGTTACAAATATGAGCCCTACTAAAGCTAACATCAATATGCAACCTGGTGAAACTGGTATCAACATACGACCAGGTCAAGCTGGCATTCAAATACGACCTGATCAAGCTGGTATCAATATACGACCAGATCAAGCTGGTATTAATATACGACCTGATCAAGCTGGTATTAATATGCGACCTGATCAAGCTGGTATTAATATACGACCAGATCAATGGTACGATCAAGCTGGTATTCGACCAGATCAAGCTGGTACGACCTGATCAAGCTGTATTAATATGCGAATCAAGCTGGTATTAATATACGACCAGATCAAGCTGGTATTAATATACGACCAGATCAAATTAATATACGACCAGATCAAGCTGGTATTAATATACGACCAGATCGGTATTAATATACGACCAGATCAAGCTGGTATTAATATACGACCAGATCTCGACCAGCTGGTATTAATATTCAAGCTGGTATTATATACGACCAGATCAACTGGTATTAATATACGACCAGATCAATTAATATACGACCAGATCAAGCTGGTATTAATATACGACCAGATCAAGCTGGTATTAATATACGACCTGATCAAACTGGTATTAATATACGACCTGATGCTGGTATTAAATATACGACTCAAGAATATTGATCAACTGTATTAATATACGACCTGATCAAACTATTAATATACGACCTGATCAAATTAATATACGGATCAAACTATTATATACGACTGATGTACACCCTGATCAAACTGGTATTAATATACGACCTGATCAAACTGGTATTAATATACGACCAGATCAAGCTGGTATTAATATACGACCCGATGAAGTTGGCTTTGATATAAAACCTGATCACATTAGTCCCAATACACATGGTCATGGAAGCCATATTAGCATACGTCCAGACCAGACCAGTATGCACACACGACCTGGTTGGTTTTCTGTCAACAATCAGCAAGCAAACATCAGCTTTCAACCTGCAGTGATTTATGTCAGACCTGTGGTGACCGAGGAAGCCAATGTCAATGCGCAATTCGGTGACTCTCACAACCTGCTAGGCCAAAATAATATGGGAATTGATTCTGATGAAACAAATGTTGATATTCATTCGGGCGATGAAACTTTTGTTAGCATGGATCATACATATGTTAGCAATGATCCTCCAATCATTGATGCTGATATAACATATGGGACGCACACTCCTACAATGGACATTTCCATTTGGCCAGAAGTGGTACACACTGCAGTAAAACCTCCACAGGTGCCACAGATTACTATTACTTCAAGTGATGGGGCACTTGCCTCTGATGAGTCCAAGCCTTCACTCCCAGGGAAGATTAACCATACATCCTTGAGTATTTTGCCACATGATACCCATATAAACGTTCGTCCAGTGTATGTGACCCATCCGACCCTCACATCAGTTACCGAACCAACTACCACAGACAGTGTCCTTCAACCAACAAATATCAACATCAAACCTCATGATACGAACTCAGTGAGTGAAAATGTGCCTTCCAAACCTACCACAACTACTAAACCCCTCCTCTCCACTTATCCTCCTTCATTTGATTGGGTTCAGCAGCACCTTGCTGAAGCACCTGCGAATATAAAGCCATTATTGACATCTGAAAATATGATAACTTTTTTCTCTTGGTTTATTGGCATCATGAGATATTACACATCAATAACCACTACGACAACTACAACACAGAAACCCGAAATAGGTATCCAGATCCCAGCTGGATTCTTGGATAAGCTGTTGACTCAACTGACACTTTTAAATGACTTTCCTCCATCACGTCCAGCATTTATGGAGGTTCTTCTGGGCCCCGAAAATCCTCTTCAGATCATTTTGCAGGAGCTGTTGAGAGTTACGGATGGTGACATAAATCAGGCACTTGCTATTGTGTCTTCTTTCAGCAAAGCCCAAGCTCAACAAGGAACTAAAGATCCTTCCCTTTCATCAATAGATGTATCACCGGTAACCACAAACACAATACCTACAGTCACTGCAGGACCTCCTACCCAAATATATGCACAGAATTTTGTCACGTGGCCTCCTGTCATATCTCCATATTTTGTAAATGATACAGTATCTACTCAAGCCTTTGGAAGCCATAGTAGTTTGACTACTCCAGTTACTACCTCACTGCCTCCCCATGAAACACTACAGACATTTCAGTCATTAGTCAGCAATGATGATGCAACACAAGTATCAGTGGCTGAAGAAAGTCAACATTTGCAAGGTTCTTTTACTGATCCTGTGATGCAAAGCCCTTCACTATCTTGGGAAGACAATGAAATATCAAGTACTCAGGTCTCCGAACCGGATCATTCACAGGATACCCTTGGTCTTGTTGACTTAGAAAAAGCAGAACTTTCTGAACTCATACATAAGGTTCTTAAGGATTACATGGCTGGAAAACACGCAAATGACAGCAGCACAATGGATAAAAACAGTCATGAATATAACCATACTCGTCATGTCCTTGCCGATTCACCAAAGGATGAATCTGTTCATCATAACCCTGAAGAGCTAAATGTCTCCGTTCAAGCAGCTTCCAGTAACATAAAAAAGAATACAACCAGTGTGAAAGTAATGCTTGAATGGGCTGACACAATGGCAGCTGCTATCCTTACTCCAAACAATTACGCCAACATCTCAATCTCAGCCCCAGGTAATCCCAACCCTGAGACTCTGATAGAACTCCTGAAAGGGACGTTAAAAGAAGTTCTTCCACGAAACACCTCATCGGATGGTACGTATCTGAACCCCTTTGTCCTTCAAGAGGTTCTTTATCAATTGACTGGTGAAGATCAACTAACCCAATCTCAGGAACTGACAACGAGCTCAGAGCTGTCATTTAGCGATTTGCTTTCTGATTATGATAAACTTACACTTACAACATTGTATTCTGTCTCTGTTAATAACACAAAGAAGAGGAAACAAAATCTTGAAGGCATTGATCTAGTCGAAACTTCATCAATACCAAACGATTTGTTTATGCTGCCAGAACCAATATCGGCTCCAAAACCTGTATTCATATCCCACAATGTGAGGGATTACTTAACCGCTGCACAGGCTCAGATGGAGAATTTCTACCCATCCGAACAAGATTCATTTCCATTACATCAATCTTCAATTCCAAGAGATCCTGAAACAGCAAATGCCGATATATCTATCAGTCCAACTGTCGTGCATTTTCAGCAACCAATTTATCAAGGGGATGTTAGTTTCCCGCAGAGACTAAGTGGCTCTGATAATAAGAGTTCTGCAAATGACTTGACCTTTACACCAGGGCTGCCTACTGTTGGTCAATTCAATACCAATAATGATGAATTAAATAATCCTTTTACTGAGGTGAAACCTACCACTAGCCACTCTTCCAGTGTCTCACTCAAAGCATCAACTGTTCCCGTAGATGAGATTCACAAAATTAAAACAAATTTGCCATTCTATAGTTTTGTACAACTCTCAGATACAGGGTTCAATGACACCGTAGATATTCATAGTTCTCAAAGTATGAGATATAAGGATAAAACAACTTTAAGACCGCCTGTGCAAGAAGACCCTGAATCCTTAGGTGTGAGCCACAATAACGAGGATGCTTTATTTCCCATCAGACCAGCATTCACCAGAGTTGGTATGCAAACCACAACGCCACCTACAAGTTTCATCAATCCTCCCACGCCAATGAATCTCCAACCTGGACTAATGTATCTTCAGCCACAAGAGGTCAGCACAGTGTATAACACTGTAACTGTCACTGAGTCACCAGATGTGATTGTGACATTGCCACCTTCTCTCGACAATTCAGTGCCTTCACTTGATGGTTTGATGTCACCAAACACAGTCACCGTTTCAGCTACAAATGCACCTGAAGTAGATCAAGTATTTTATACTACCGAAGCAAATACAGATGGAGAGGTCACCACCAATGGTAATATATCATCGGGAATAACACTTGAAGAGTCAACTTCATTCTATAAACCTGATCCTTTATTATCGACTAAGATTTATGACGAGGATCCTGTTGTTACCGAGCTCAGTAACCTCTCTAACCAGGTGCTTGTGTTACAGGACTTAGTATTTAAAATACTTAATAACACGTCCACAAGTCAAAATGCCACTCCATTCACATCCTATCCAGCATCTCCTGAATGGGGAAATGAAACGGCAGTACAACAGCCTTCTGTTACTGATGTTTTACAAATAGGAAACCAAGCAGAAGAGTCATTGTCAAATTCTCATGCTTCCAATGAAATGGAAATAATGGAAACGACAGTTCAGTCTCCCATTTATGATAAATTGCTTACATCAACAGAGCAAATTAGTACAAATCGACCTGGGGGAACATTTGGAAATAATATAGAACAAGAAACAGATTCACTTCCTGAATCAACAGCTCACATGTCTGGGAATCCTTTATATAGTCTGCCCAAGTTTCCTTCCACTGCATCCAATATGGCTGAGCTCAGAAATAACTCTTTCGCTCAGAGTCCATTTCTGATGGTGATGAACAGTTTCAAAGACCATGGAGTGGCACAGCTCTCAAATAAGAACACAGCTAACCTAGATTTGCCAATTCAGAGTCCCTTTCTTGTAGTAACTACAAAACCCAAGGATTACCTTATGCCTACAGAACAATCCTATGAGGAAGGGGATGTAGACATGCCACTGACACCACAAGGAAACAACACAGAAACTGTTTCCTCTTTAGCAGAACAGATAAGCAAAATATTAGATAGTCTAAGTTTCAACAGACCGCTGAGCACATCCTTTATCAGTCCTGAATACTTACATGCCCAAAATCTTACTACAAAGGCTTTTGGGCTTTTGGAAGAAGCAATTGATCTGCTCAAAGAAAAATATGGACTTTTGAAGCATAAAGATATGGCCAATACACTTCAAACAATGGAAAATATGCAAAGTTTAATTACCCATCTCGTGAATGAGTCAGGAAGTAGCGACGAAAAGAATCATTCTGCTATTCATGGTTATCATGAGTTGACTTCTGTGTCCCCTAACTTTGGCGAATCTTTTAATCGAAGTGACATATTCAGCAGTGACACAGATGAATATTCTGCAAGTGATAGTGAAGTTGACAGTGTCTTGAAAGAAATTCTCAAGTGGACCCCAGAACCTCAAATCACATTGGCACACCAACAAACACAGGCTACAACTCAACATCCCCCTGATAATAACACCATTTCCTCCGACATACAGATCACAGAAACTCCACCAACACCTCCTTTTGTAACCCCAATAGAACAGCCACAAGCACCTACTTTTTCAACACCAAATCCACCGCTTTCTTTCCATACAGCTCACCCATCCATATTCAATCCATTTCTACCACAAAGTATCAATGACACTAACTTCTTCAAAGCCCCCGACGGTTCCATGCAAAATGCAAATAAAGGGACACCGCATGTGACATTGGTAAATACCGAATGGAGTAGATGGCCATGGAAATCTACAACTTTTAGACCTCCACAACTAACACCAGTACCTACTATCCCAGCACCATCATTGGGTGACAAACTTCATCATCATGATTTTCTTTCTTTCATGCATACGATAAATAGAAATGCATCAAGAAATAACACAGCTCCTCAGAGCCCAGCCACAAGTCTTAAACCTACTTAGTGCATTTCGTCCTCGCCTTCCATCAGATGCAATGAAACACTCAGATGCTAATTCTCCTGCTCTCCAAACTAGCAGTGAAGAAGACAGTACTGGAATAGATATTTCAAGTACATCAACAAGTA
>NW_020869356.1:723477-725977 GCF_003789085.1 Penaeus vannamei | reverse complement strand
CAGAACGCCACGAGAAGCTTTTCGAATTATAGATGTTTGAAGTCAGTGGAGCTGTTCAGAACGCCCACGAGAAGCTTTTCGAATTATAATTTTAGGCCTGTTCAGAACGCCACGAGAAGCTTTTCGAATTATAGATAAGTTTGAGGCCAGTGGAGCTGTTCAGACGCCCACGAGAAGCTTTTCGAATTATAGATAAGTTTGAGTGGAGGTGTTCAGAACGTGGAGAGAAATTTTTCGAATTATAGATAAGTTTGAAGTCAGTGGAGCTGTTCAGAACGCCCACGAGAAGCTTTTCGAATTATAGATAAGTTTGAAGTCAGTGGAGCTGTTCAGAACGCCCACGAGAAGCTTTTTCGAATTATAGATAAGTTTGAAGTCAGTGGAGCTGTTCAGAACGCCACGAGAAGCTTTTCGAATTATAGATAAGTTTGAGGCCAGTGGAGCTGTTCAGAACGCCACGAGAAGCTTTTCGAATTATAGATAAGTTTGAGGCCAGTGGAGCTGTTCAGAACGCCCACGAGAAGCTTTTCGTATTATAGATAAGTTTGAGGCCAGTGGAGCTGTTCAGAACGCCCACGAGAAGCTTTTCGAAATGATAGATAGTTTGAAGTCAGTGAGCTGTTTCAGAACGCCCACGAGAAGCTTTTCGAATTATAGATGTTTGAAGTCAGTGGAGCTGTTCAGAACGCCACGAGAAGCTTTTCGGATGTTTTCTGTTCAGAACGTTTTTTCGAATTATAGATGTTTGAAGTCAGTGGAGCTGTTCAGAACGCCCCCGAGAAGCTTTTCGAATTATTGATAAGTTTGAGGCCAGTGGAGCTGTTCAGAACGCCCACGAGAAGCTTTTCGTATTATAGATAAGTTTGAGGCCAGTGGAGCTGTTTCAGAACGCCCACGAGAAGCTTTTCGAAATGATAGATAAGTTTGAAGTCAGTGGAGCTGTTCAGAACGCCCACGAGAAGCTTTTCGAATTATAGATAAGTTTGAGGCCAGTGGAGCTGTTCAGAACGCCCACGAGAAGCTTTTCGATTATAGATAAGTTTGAGGCCAGTGGAGCTGTTCAGAACGCCCACGAGAAGCTTTTCGAATTATAGATAAGTTTGAAGTCAGTGGAGCTGTTCAGAACGCCCACGAGAAGCTTTTCGAATTATAGATGTTTGAAGTCAGTGGAGCTGTTCAGAGCCCACGAGAAGCTTTTCGAATTATAGATAAGTTTGAGGCCAGTGGAGCTGTTCAGAACGCCACGAGAAGCTTTTCGAATTATAGATAAGTTTGAGGCCAGTGGAGCTGTTCAGAACGCCACGAGAAGCTTTTCGAATTATAGATAAGTTTGAGGCCAGTGGAGCTGTTCAGAACGCCCACGAGAAGCTTTTCGAATTATAGATAAGTTTGAGGCCAGTGGAGCTGTTCAGAACGCCCACGAGAAGCTTTTCGAATTATAGATAAGTTTGAGGCAGTGAGCTGTTCAGAACGCCACGAGAAGCTTTTCGAATTATAGATAGTTTGAAGCAGTGGAGCTGTTCAGAACGCCCACGAGAAGCTTTTCGAATTATAGATAAGTTTGAGGCCAGTGGAGCTGTTCAGAACGCCCACGAGAAGCTTTTCGAATTATAGATAAGTTTGAAGTCAGTGGAGCTGTTCAGAACGCCCACGAGAAGCTTTTCGAATTATAGATAAGTTTGAAGTCAGTGGAGCTGTTCAGAACGCCCACGAGAAGCTTTTCGAATTATAGATAAGTTTGAGTCAGTGGAGCTGTTCAGAACGCCCACGAGAAGCTTTTCGAATTATAGATAAGTTTGAGGTCAGTGGAGCTGTTCAGAACGCCCACGAAGCTTTTCGAATTATAGATAAGTTTGAGGCCAGTGGAGCTGTTCAGAACGCCCACGAGAAGCTTTTTCGAATTATAGATAAGTTTGAAGTGGAGCTGTTCAGAACGCCCAGAGAGAGGCTTTTCGAAATTATAGATACAGAGCACGCCCACGAGAAGCTTTTCGAATTATAGATAAGTTTGAAGTCAGTGGAGCTGTTCAGAACGCCCACGAGAAGCTTTTCGAATTATAGATAAGTTTGAAGTCAGTGGAGCTGTTCAGAACGCCCACGAGAAGCTTTTCGAATTATAGATAAGTTTGGAGCCAGTGGAGCTGTTCAGAACGCCCACGAGAAGCTTTTCGATTATAGATAAGTTTGAAGTCAGTGAGCTGTTCAGAACGCCCACGAGAAGCTTTTCGAATTATAGATAAGTTTGAAAGTCAGTGGAGCTGTTCAGAACGCCCACGAGAAGCTTTTCGAATTATAGATGTTTGAAGTCAGTGGAGCTGTTCAGAACGCCCACGAGAAGCTTTTCGAATTATAGATAAGTTTGAAGTCAGTGGAGCTGTTCAGAACGCCCACGAGAAGCTTTTCGAATTATAGATATTTTGAGTAGTGGAGCTGTTCAGAACGCCCACGAGAAGCTTTTCGAATTATAGATGTTTGAGGCCAGTGGAGCTGTCAGAACGCC
>NW_020869356.1:693477-695977 GCF_003789085.1 Penaeus vannamei | reverse complement strand
CTCTCTTCTCTCTCTCTCTCTCTCTCTCTCTCTCTCTCTCTCTCTCTCTCTCCCTCCTCCCTCCTCCCTCTCTCCCTCCCTCCCTCCCTCCTCTCCCTTCTCCTTCCTCCCTTCCTCCTTCCTCCCTTCCTCCCTCCTCTCTTCTCCCTCTCCGTTCCTCTCCTCTTCTCCCATACCGTCTCACTTCCCCTCCTCACCTCTTCTCTCTCTCTCTCTCTCCCCTCCTTGCTCCCGCCCCTTCCACCCCATCCCCTTCCACCCCTTCTCCTCCCCCCCTCCCCCCCCCTTCTCCCTTGCAGCAACTCAGTGGATTTTGATTAAGCGGAGAGTTACTGAGCCAGAGAGGAATGCCCGGGTTGGACAGCTACGGAATCCAAAGTTTTCTATTCAGTCATCAAGCCTTTGTATTTTGCGCTGCTGTTGGGGGTGGAGGGGGGGTGGGGGTGGGGGGGGGGTGGTGAGGGGGGAGGGTGGTGTGGGGGGAGGGGGGGAGGTGGGGAGGAATGGGGTGTGTGTGGGGATGGGAGGGTGGGTGTGGGGTGGATGTGAATATGTGTGTGTGTGTGTGTGTGTGGTGTGGTGTGTGTGTGTGTGTGTGTGTGTGTGTGTGTGTGTGTGTGTGTGTGTGTGTGTGTGTGCGGACGCGTGTGGGTTTGTATTGTTTGTGTGTCCATACGTGTTTTGTGTTTATATTGGGAGTGCGTTTGTGTACATTCAAGTACGTTCATGTGTGGTTATAGAACAGATGCTCGCGCTTACAGCCATACATATACATACACATAATCTTCGCTCTCTGAAATGGAAGCCCCCCCCTCCCCCTCCCCCGGGCTTCATTCTGTGGAGGGGTTATTAGGAGAGTGATTATTAGGAAGGGAGGGAGGGGAGGGAAGGAGGAGGGGAGGGAGAGAGTGAGACAGAGAGAAGGAGGGAGGGAAGGGAAAAGATAGATAAATAGAAAGAGGGATAGGGACGTACAGATGGAAAGAGAGATAGAGAGAGAAAGAGTGACAGAGGGAGGGAGACAGACAAAAACAATATATATATATATATATATATATATATATATATTATATATATATAGAGAGAGAGAGAGAGAGAGAGAGAGAAGAGAGAGAGAGAGAGAGAGAGAGAGAAGAGGGGGCAGAGATCAGAGTTGGGGATGGGTGGGAGGGAGGTTAGAAAGTGTGAGGAAGAAGGAATGAGGATGGGTCAAAGAGAAGAGGTCAAAGGATGGAAGAGAGAGGGCGAAGATTGGCCTTTAATGAGGGAGAAAGGATGGATGGAGATGGAGAAGAAGAAGAAGGAAGAAGAAAGAAGAAAAAGGAGAAGAAGAAAAAGAAGAAGAAGAAGAAGAATAAAAGAAGAAGAAGAAGGAAGAGGAGAAAGGAATAAAGGAAGGAAGGAAGGAGGGCAAGAGAGCCAAAGTGAATGAGGGAGAAAGGAATGGATGAGATGGAGAAGGAGAAGGAGAAGGAGAAGGAAGAAGAAGAAGAAGAAGAAGAAGAAAAGAAGAAAGAAGAAAGAAGAGAAGAAAGAAGAAGAAGAAGAAGAAGAAGAAGAAAGAAGAAAAGAAGAAAGAAAAGAGAAAAAGAAAAAGAAAAAGAAAAGAAAAAAGAAAAAGAAAGAAAAAAGAGAAGAAGAAGAAAAGAAGAAGAGGGAGAAAGGAATAAAGGAAAGAAGGAAGGAGAGGCAAGGAGAGCCAAAGTGAATAAAGAAGGAGGAAAAGGAGCAGGACGCGTGAGAATGGGCCCAGTAAAAGAAGAGAGGAGAGGGGTGGGGTGGGATGGGGTAGGGATGGGGTAAGGAGGGGGGGGTACATGCCCTTCTTGTTTTTAACAGATGTTTTGATTCACAGATTTTATTGGACTGTTTTGGCGTGTTCTCCCTCGGAAATCTTTGATGGCGGTGGCTCCTTGCGGGTGGGTGAGGGACGAGGGAGCGAGGGAAGGGGGATGGAGAGGAAGAAGAAGAGAAAGAAGGAGGTAGAGGGGGGGAGGGAGGGAAGGTGGGAGGGGGGGGAGAGGAGGAGGGAAGGAGGGAGGGAGGGAGGGGGGAGGAGGAGGGAGGGAGAAGAGTGAGGGAGGAGGAGAAGAGGAGGGGGAGGGAGCAGAGTGAGGAGGGAGGGAGAGTGTGCAGGGAGGGAGGGAGATTTAGATTTAGTGAGGGAGGGAGGGAGCAGAGTCTGAGGAGAGGGAGGGAGAGAGTGAGGAGGAGGGAGAGAGTGAGGAGAGGGTAGGAAGGGAGGAGGGAGGAGAGAGGGAGGGAGGTGAGGAGAGAGAGGGAGAGGGAGGGGTGATATTATGGAGGGCAGGGAGAGAGAGGGGGAGAGAGGAGAAAGAGAGAGGAGAGGAGAGAGAGAAGAGAGAAGAGAAAGGAAGATTTGAGAGAGAGAGAAAGAGGAAAGAGAGAAAGAGAGAGACGAGAGAGCAGGAGAGAGAGAGAAGAGAGAGAGAGAGGGGAAGAGAGAGAGGGTGCGGGGGGGTGGAGGGAGGGACAGCAG
>NW_020869356.1:682322-691241 GCF_003789085.1 Penaeus vannamei | reverse complement strand
ATCTCTTTTTCTTCTTCGTCTTGTTTTTCTTCTTCTTCTCTTTTTTCTTCCTCTCTTTTTCATCTTGTATCTTCTTCTTCTTCTTTTTTCTCCTCCTCCTTTTCTTCTTCTTCTTCTTCCTTTTTTTCTATTTTTTTTCTATTTTTTTGTGTTCATGACCTCGCTGGCATTGTCTTGTCAGTCAGTCTGTGGCTGACGTCGCCTCCTTCGGCCGTCCGATTCCCACTTCGCTCGGAGCTGACGTGGCTGATCGCTTCCTGCTCTTCTATACTGTCTCAATTTGTTTTTCTTCTTCCTCTTCCTCTTCCTCGTCTTTGCTTTTATCTTCTTCTTCGTCTCTATTTTCTTTCTTCTTCTTCATCGTCTCTACTTTTTTTTCTTCTTCTCCTTTTTCTTGTTTTTTCCTTTTTTTATTTTTTCATTTTCTTCCTTCACTTCTTCTTCTTCTTCTCCTTTCTCTCTTGTTTCTTCCTTTTTTATTTATTTTTCTTCCTGTACTTCTTTCTTCTGTTCTTTTTTTATTCCTCATCATTCTCTTTACTCACCTCCTGCTGTCTTCTTCCTCCTCCTTACTCCTTCTCCCCTTACTCCTCTCCTCGTTCTCCTCCACCTCCCCCCCCTCTCCTCCTCCCCTCCTCCTCCTCTTCTTTCTCCTCTCCTCCTCTCCTCTTCTTTCTCCTCCCTCTCCTCCTTCTCCTTCCTGCTTCGCCTCCTCCTCTTTCTCCTCCCTCCTCCTTCTCCTCCTGCTTCGCCTGCTTTTCTACCTTTTGTGCGTCTGCCTCTTTCAAACCATTTCCTTCTGTTTCAGTTTCCCTTTTCCTCATCACCTCCTTCCCCATTTCCCTCTCTTCCACTCTTTCCCCATTTCACCTCCTCTCCTCCCTTTCCCCATTAACCCCTCTTTCACTGTTTTCCTTTTTGCTCTTTTACTCTCCTCCTTTCCCTCTGCTTTCCCTCTTCCCTCTGCCCCTTCCCTGTCCCACCTCCCTTTCCCCATTAACCCCTCTTTCACTGTTTTCCTTTTGCTCTCCTCCTTTCCCTCTGTTTTCCCTCTTCCCTCTCCCCTCCCCGTCCCCCCTCCCTCCCCCCTCCCCCTCCGCAGCGTACAGTGGCCTCGGTACCGCAGTGTGACGTAAGCGAGAGAGTTCGTACTGTTGGAGTCTCGGGGAGAGCATGGGGCGGCGGAGATTCAAGGGGGGGAGGGGGAGGGAGAGGAAGTAGGGGGAGGGGGAGAGAAGGTAGGGAGGAGGGGGAGGGGGGGAGGGAGGAAGCGAGGAAGGGAGATGAGGAGGGGGTTGGGGGAGGGGAGGGGGGTAGGGAGGAAGGAGATGAGGAGGGGGTAGGGAGGATAGGGGATGGAGGGGGGGATTGGGAGGAAGGGTGAGAGGGGGAAGGGGGGTAGGGAGGATAGGGTAGGGATGGGTTGGGAGGAAAGGGGATAGGAAGGAAGGGGTAGGAAGATTGGGGAGGGATAGGGGAAGGGGGATTAGGGGAGGGTAAGGGGAACAGGAGTAGGGAAGAAAGAGGGCGGGTTACGGGCGAAAGGGAGAGAGAGGGGTAGAGAAAGAAGTGGAGGAAACAGTGTAGGAAAGGAGAGAAAAAGGAGGATGAAACATAGAAGATAAAGATAGGAGGGCTAGGGCGGGAAGGAAGGGGATGAGGGGCAGGGAAAGGATTGGGTAAGAGAAGTAAATGGAAGATGAGAAGGAGTAAGAGAAAAGAGACGTTGAAATAAATGTATGCGTAAGAGAGAAGAGAGGAAATGATATATATGAAAAAGAAGAAGAGAAACCCAATGATAAAAAGAAAATATAAGAGAAAAGAAGAGAAAATAATAAGTATAATAATAATGATAATGATAATAATAATAGCAGAAAGGCAAGACTTGGAAGCCAAACCGAAGACGTGAACACAATGTTTAAGAAAAACGAAAAAGGACAAATGTTAGATAAAACAGAAATCATGAATTATATAATAATATGCAGAAAGAAGATTGGAAGCCAACCGAAGCACGTGACACAAATGTTAAGAAAACGGAAAAGGAGACAAACTGTTAAGAGAAAACAGAGAAAATCATGATTAATAATAATAAATAATAATTGCAGAAAGAAGACTTGGAAGCCAACGAAGACGTGACACAATGTTAAGAAAACGAAAAGAGACAAATGTTTAAGAGAAAACAGAGAAAATAACATGATAATAAATTAATAATAATAAATTAGCAGAAAGAAGACTTGGAAAGCCACCGAAGACGTGGACACAATGTTAAAGAAAACGAAAAAGAGACAAATGTTAAGAGAAAACAGAGAAAAATCATGATAATAATAATAATAATAATAGCAGAAAGAAGACTTGCGAAGCCAAGCGAGACGTGACACAATGTTAGAAAACGAAAAGAGACAAATGTTGAAAAGAGATGATAATAATGAATAGCAGAAAGAAGAGAAGCCAAACGAAGATGACCAGACAAATCTCAAGAGAAGAGGGAAAATAATAATAATAATAGTAATAGCAGAAAGAAGACTTGGAAGCCAAACCGAAGACGTGACACAATGTTAAGAAAAAGAAAAGAGACAAATGTTAAGAGAAAAGAGAGAAAATAATGATAATAATTAATTAATAATAATAGCAGAAAGAAGACTTGGAAGCCAACCGAAGACGTGACACAATGTTAAGAAAACGAAAAGAGACAAATGTTAAGAGAAAACAGAAGAAAAATCATGATAATAATAATAATAATAATTAGCAGAGAAAGAAGACTTGGAAGCCAAACCGAAGACGTGACACAATGTTAAGAAAAAGAAAAAAGACAAATGTCAAGAGAAAAGAGGGAAAATAATAATAATAATAGTAATAGCAGAAAGAAGACTTGGAAGCCAAACCGAAGACGTGACACAATGTTAAGAAAACGAAAAAGACAAATGTTAGAGAAAACAGAGAAAATCATGATAATAATAATAATAATAATAGCAGAAAGAGACTTAAGACAATAAGAAAACAAGAGTACAATGTTAAGAGAACAGAGAAAATTCAGATAATAATAATAATAATAATAGCAGAAAGAGACTTGGAAGCCAAACGGAAGACGTGACACAATGTAAAGAAAACGAAAAGAGACAAATGTTAAGAGAAAACAGAGAAAATCATGATAATAATAATAATAATAATAGCAGAAAAGAAGACTTGGAAGCCCAACCGAAGACGTGAACACAATGTTAAAACGAAAAGAGACAAATGTTAAAAGAAACAGAGAAAATCATATAATATAATAATAATAATAGCAGAAAGAAGACTTGGAAGCCAAAGCGAAAGACGTGACACATGATAAGAAAAGAGAAAAAAGACAAATCTCAAGAGAAAAGGGAAAATAATAATAATAATAGTAATAGCAGAAAGAAGACTTGGAAGCCAAACCGAAGAGGGTGACGCAGGGGAAAGGAGAGATAGATATCTTCCCCAGACAACCTCCGGCCTTCGTAAACATCTCCATTTCTTTCGATTTAAGTCCGGAATAAAGCGGATCCTTGCGAAGATATGATTAAAAAAGGGGGTCGTAAAAGTGCGTGCGTTTGCGAGGCGTTATTTCCCTGCCCGAGAAAACTAAAAACTGCGGGGAAAAGGACGTCTCGCAATTCTTTTTTTTTTTTTTTTTTTTTTTTTTTTTTTTTTTTTTAACTTTCTCTCGGCGCTTGGGTCCAACGGGGCGGCATTTATTCTTTATGTATACTTACATGCAAGCCCTTTATATATACTTACATGCAAGCCCTTTATATATACTTACATGCAAGCCCTTTTATGTATACTTACATGCAAGCCCTTATATATACTTACATGCAAGCCCTTATATATACTTACATGCAAGCCCTTATGATTACATGCAAGCCCTTTATATGCACTTACATGCAAGCCCTTTATATGCACTTACATGCAAGCCCTTTATATGCACTACATGCAAGCCCTTTACATATACTTACATGCAAGCCCTTTATGTATACTTACATGCAAGCCCTTTATATATACTTACATGCAAAGCAAGCCCTTTATGTATACTTACATGCAAGCCCTTTATATATACTTACATGCAAGCCCTTTATATATACTTACATGCAAGCCCTTTATATATACTTACATGCAAGCCCTTTACATATACTTACATGCAAGCCCTTTATGTATACTTACATGCAAGCCCTTTATATATACTTACATGCAAGCCCTTTATATATACTTACATGCAAGCCCTTTATGTATACTTACATGGCAAGCCCCTTTATATGCACTTACATGCAAGCCCTTTATATGCACTTACATGCAACCCTTTATATATACTTACATGCAAGCCCTTTATATTATACTTACATGCAAGCCCTTTATTGTATACTACATGCAAGCCCTTTATATGCACTTACATTGCAAGCCCTTTATATGCACTTACATGCAAGCCTTTATATGCACTTACAATGCAAGCCCTTTACATATACTTACATGCAAGCCCTTTTATATATACTTACATGCAGCCCTTTATATGCACTTACATGCAAGCCCTTATATTATGCATTACATGCAAGCCCTTTATATGCACTTACATGCAAAGCCCTTTACACTTAATGCAAGCCCTTTATAACTTACATGCAAGCCCTTTATATGCACTTACATGCAAGCCCTTTACATATGCACTTACATGCAAGCCCTTTATATGCACTTACATGCAAGCCCTTTATATACTTACATGCAAGCCCCTTACATATACTTACATGCAAGCCCACACACACATTTGTACATACATACTTACACACGAATTAGGACACATACCCACATTATGACATTCGCGCACTCTCGCGCGAACACGCACGCGCACGGCGCACACGCACACGCACGCACGCCCGCACGCACGCACGCACGCAAACACAAACACACACACAACACACACACACACACACAACACACACACACACACACACACACACACACACACACACACACACACACACACACACACACACACACACACACACACACACAGGCTCCGAAAAGTCCCACGAGCATTGTTCGTGGGCTCTCTTGTTCTTTGATTTTTTTCCTTGTATTTTTGTTATTCCTTGATTTCGCCTTTTGAGGGTGGGATGGGGGGGGGGGGGGGGGCGACGTATTGGGCCATGTAATTTTTTTTTTTTTTTTTTTTTTTTTTTTTTTTTGGTGTTCTTATTGTTTTTTTTTGTAGTGGTAATGGCGTTGTTTTAACCGCGATCTCTCTCCTTTTCGTTTTCTTTCTTAATCTTATTTTTTTTCTTCTCTCTCTCTCTCTCTCTCTCTCTCTCTCTCTCTCTCTCTCTCTCTCTCTCTCTCTCTCTCTCTCTCTCTCTCTCTCTCTCTCTCTCTCTCCTCTCTCTCTCTCTCTCTCTCTCTCTCTCTCTCTCTCTCTCTCTCTCTCTCTCTCTCTCTCTCTCTCTCTCTTTCACTCGCTCTCCTCCTCCCCTCCTCCTCCTCCTCCTCTTCTTCTTCTTCTCTTCTCTTCCTTCTCCTCTCCTTCTTCTTCTTCTTCCTCCTCCTCTCCTCCTCCTCCTCCTCCTCCTCCTCCTCCTCCTCTCCTCCTCCTAGTCATCATATCCGTTTCCCTGCGCCCTTCAGCGTGACCATTTCCCTTTCCTTTCCTTTCCCTTCTCGTCCTCCCGCCATCTCCGCCACCCACCCACCCCTCGACCCACCCACCCCCCACCCACCTGTCTTGCTGTCTGCCCACCTCCCTGAAGGCTTCGTGTTGGCGGGTGGGCGAGAGGTGTGGGGGTCATATTACACGTCTTGTTGTTCGTCTGTTTGAGGGAGGGTGTTGGGGGTGTTGGGTATGGAGGGGAGGGTGTAAGGGAAGGGTAGGAGAGGTATAGGGGGGAGAGGGTGGGGAGGAGTGGAAGGAAGGGGAAGTGGATGAGAGGAAGGGAGGAAGGGAGGGAGGAAGGGTATGGGAGAAGGGGAGGGGTAAGAGGAAGGGTAGAGGGGTATGGGGAAGGAGGAAGGAAGAAGAAAGGATGAAGGGAAAGGAAGGGGAAGAGGAGGGGAGGAAGGGTATGGTAGAAGGGAGAGGGATAAGAGGAGAGAAATGAGGGAAAAGTGGGAGAGAGGAAAGGAAGGAAGGAAGGAGAAAAAGGGGGAGATGAGAGGAAGGAAGGCAAGCGGGGAGACGAAGAGTAGGGAGGGGGAAAATGGGAGAGAGAAGGGAAGAAAGAGAAGAGGAAGAGGAAAAGCATCGCGTGTGGGCAGGAGGGCACGAGAGAAAGCAGGGAAAGGGAGTGAGAGACGGGAGAAAAGAGGGGAAGAAGGGTCGACAGTCGCTGGAACTCGGCCGTTTTAGTGCAGCCCCCCCCCCCCCCCTCCCCCCTCTCCCTCCCCGCCTCCCCCTTTGGCACGACTGCGACTGTGACGACGACGCCCCGGTTGACAGGTTCATTAAACGAGTCTCTTTTACGGGCCTCGATTCCTCCGCCGGTTCGGGTGCGGTTCGCGTCGGCGGTTCGCTTTCCTCCGTTTTCTTTTCTTTCTCCTCCTCCTGCCCCTTTCTCCCTTTTCTCTCCTTTTTCTCCTCCTCCTCCTCTTCTTCTTCTTCCTCCTTTTCTTCCCACCTCCTTTTGCGGGCTTCCGGCGAGACTGGCAGGGGGAAGGACGGCTCGGTGAAAAGGGAGGAAATTATGAAGCGGAATTAATTTGGAGGAGCAGCGGCGGCGGCGGCGGCGCTCGGGCTCCGGGCGGGCTTGGGGGTCGGAGGCGAGGGGGGTGAGGGAGGGGAGGGAGGGAGGGAGAGGGGGGAGGGGAGGGAGGTATTGAGGGAGGAAGGAGAGAGGGAGGGGAGGGGGAAGGAAGAAGGGAGAGGAGGGAGGGAAGTAAGGAGGAGGGGAGAGGAAGGAGAGAAGTAAGGGAGGAGGGAGGGAAAAAAGGGAGGAAGGGAGGGAGGGAGTAGGACATTAGTTGTATATGGAAATTATTTTGTATTTCTTTGTGGTTGGAAATTAGGAGGGAAACAGTAATTTCGAATTTAATTAATGTTGCTTTTGTGATTTTATATTAAGGTATATATTTTCGATGAGCGATTTTTTGCATGTATAATTTTAAACGTTTATGAAAATGATTGGAAAATGTGCGTTATGGTGTATATCTACATCTATATGTAGCTCGCACACGCACACGCACACACACGCATGCACGCACGCACGCACGCACGCACGCACGCACGCACGCACGCACGCACGCACACGCACACACACACAACACACACACACACACACACACACACACACACACACACACACACACACAGCAAAACAAACACTCACACAAGCACACACGCACGCATACACATACACAAAAAAAAAAAGGAAGAACAAGAAATGAAAAAAATAACCCATTTCCCGTTAAGGAGGAGTGAAGATGACAAGAAGGAAAGCGAAGACAAAAGAAAAGGAACACATGACCCCCTCTTCAGTGTGGGCGTGGTCAGCCGGCGCGTCAACATGGGGCGGTTCTGCCATACCGGCGTTGTGGGTTTAGGGAGAGAGGAATGTTTGAAGGATAAATAGGAGTCGACTCGTGTGGACACATGGTGGGGTGGGGTGGGGTCGGTGGGTTGGGAAGGGGAGGGGGTGGAGAGGAGGGGAGGGGAGGGGTGGGAGGGTTCTGGAAAGGTGGAGGTCAGAGTAAAAGCAAGAGCTGGGGAGGTTTTGAGGGTTTTCTTTTTTTTGTGTGTGAAAGAGATACGGGTGAGAACTGATTTTGGGAGAGATAGAGAGAGAGAGACCGTTTTAGATACACGCACGTTGCAATACACGCACACGCACACACACGCACAACGCACACGCACAAGCACACGCACACACACACACACACACACACACACACACACACACACACACACACACACACACACACACACCAGCACACACACACACACACACACACACACACACACACACACCACACCCACACACACACACACAAAACTCACATACACATTTATATACATATACACATACATTCAGTGCCAGTTACAGAGACGAGGAACATAAATAGACAGACAGACAGAAAATGCAACTCAGTAAATGTTAGAAAGGTAAAGTGCGAAAGAAAAATACTCCTTGTACTCAAGACGCGGCATCTCATTAAGGTCGTCCTCGAAGTAGGGCTAATCACCTGCCCTCTCATCCCTCCACTTTCCTCCCCCTCCCCCGTCGTCCACTTCTTTTCTTTTCCTCTTCCTCCCTCTCTCTATCTTTTCCTCCTCCTTTCCGATTCTCGACTTATTTTTTCATGTATTTCCTCCACATCCTCTCTTTTCCTCTTCCTCCCTCTCCCCTCTCTTCTCATCCCCTCCCTTCTGATTTTTCGACTTATTTTTTCATGTATTTCCTCGCGTCTCCCTTGTCCTTCCTCTTCCCTTTTCCCCCCTCCTTTCCATCTCTCACCTTCCTGCACTTTCCTTCTATAAGCTTCTTTTCCCCTTCCCTCCGCTCCCCTATCTCTTCTCCCCTCCTTTCCACTCCCCCTCTCTCTTCCCCTCTCCCTCCCTTTCTCCCTCTTCCCATCCCCCACTTCCTCCTCCTCCCCCTCCCGATTCCACGCCCTCCTCCTCCTCCTCCTCCCTTTCTTTTCGTCTCCAATCCACCTGCCCTTCCTTTCCCTCCTCACCTCTCCGCTTTCCTCCACCCCCTTGGAGCTAATCACCCTCCCTAACCCCCTACCCCCTTCCTCCTTCCTCTACCCCCTACCCCTCTACCCTCTTACCCTCTACCCTCTACCCTCTACCCCCCTACCTCCCCCTACCCCCTCCCTCTACCCCCTACCTCTACCTCCTCCCCCTACCTCCCTACCTCCCTACCTCCTCTACCCTCCCTACCTCCCTACTCCCTACCTCTACCTCCCAACCTCCCTACTTCCCTC
>NW_020869356.1:667322-669822 GCF_003789085.1 Penaeus vannamei | reverse complement strand
AAGGGTTACATGTTTTAGATGTCATAGATTTAAAGAGGAAGAAATTATGGTATACATATGGAAGCACTATATTTAAGAAAATGACAAATGTAGCTCCAAGAAAGGATAAAAGGAATAAACAAACACCAGAGAATGAAGTGTTTATCCTGTATAACCTGATCTACCTCCTATATGGCCGGCACAAATCTACTGGAATGCTGCAAAGATTTTCCCCCAACCGCATCTAAGCATTTTTTGATTAGTTACCGATGAAATGTACATTTTCTATCATTTTTAACCATTTTCGTTTTTAGGGGTCACTATACTAAAAAATAGCTCGAACCACAACGTTTATAAAAGTGGTGACCTACGGAATTATATACTTAATAACAATGAAATTACATTACATTATTACTTATTCACTCCTTTTATTATCTGAAATATAAACTTGATTATCCTCGTTCCTGATTTTTTTCAGAAATTTGATGTTCTATTTTTTCAAACTACAAAACAGTAATTATTATTATTATTTCACATTAACCTTTGTAAGAGTAATCAAAACAGAAAAGAACAAATGTAAAGAACCAAGAAATGGTGAAAATAAGCATTCAAAGATAATACAATTTTAAAAGAGAATATTGAGCATGCAATTTGACAGCCTCATCAATTCACACAATTATCAAAATTCCTTTCATATCTGTCACTGTAACTGACGTTCAGTGAAGATGAAGAAGAAAAAGATGATAGGAGTTGTTAAGCTGATGTCACCCTTCTATAATTAAGAGTTTATTTACACACACCAAATTCTTCACTTTGTAATGTATTGCCCCCAGTTACAGAATGTAATGGAACTGGATTATGAAATATAGCCACATGCACAAACATACACACAATATATAAGTACATGTATAGATAGATAGATAGATAGATAGATAGATAGATAGAAAGGTATATAGGTAGATAGATATATATATATTTTTTATTTTTTTAAATAGGTCAAACAAATAAAAAAAATAAAAAAGCTTAAACCTGAAAATGAGTTTACTGCAGGCTGCACGTAATGGAAAGTACAGACCACCAGCCTCGACCACGCTGGTAGCTGGGACCATCAACCAGTGATAAAACGGGGATCAATGGCATGCTCAAAAGATATTGCATAAAAGTATTGTCCTGTTTTTGGGCTCGTCTTTTCACTAAATTGCGGGTTGAGGGCCTAAAAACACCTGTATTTTCGAAGGCAAAAGGTTCAAAGGTATATTCATATATAGTTATATATGGATATGTGTATATATATATATATATATATATATATATATATATATACACTATTATTATCATTATATCATCATTATTACGATAATTGTCCTTACTTTCATTATTATCATTACCATTACCATTATCATTATCATTCATTAGTATCGTCTGGGCTATAGATTAACCTGGAGCATAATAAACACAACACTCAAATTTTATTATTATATTCGTAATTATGTACAAAAATACAGCGTATAAACAAAAATAATATAGTCGTGATTGGATGATAAGTTGGAAGCTCCGTCAGTAAACAAGTAAAAGGTAGATGGAAGGAAGGAATAAGGTGATCATAATTGTTATTGTTATCATTATTATTAATATTATCATTATCATCATTATCATTATCATCATCATTATTATCATCATCATTATTATCATCATTGTTATTATTATCATTATCATCATCATCATTATCATCATTATTATTATTATTATTATCATCATCATCATCATTATTGATTTCTATTATTATTAACGCAACTATTATTATTATCATCATATTTACAGCTATAACTAGTGTCGAAATTAATTGTAGTAGTACTATTGTTTTTTATCATTACCATCATTACAATTATTACTACTATAGTCATTATCATTATTATAATTTTTTATGATTACCATTATCGTCATCATCAATACCATTTTACTATTCTTATTAAGATTATGATTGTTTTCATCTAAAATGAAAACTACCTTAACTCGTTTGTTAGTTATACTCTACAATAAAAGGACATTTTTTAATTTTCGAAAATTGAGCAAGATTGAAGTATAACATAGTCACCCATGAAAAGTATACAAATAGATATCATTGAAAATTGATGTTTAAGGGCTAACTAAGTTAAATCATAAACCAACCTATTCGTTACACTCTTTGTTTTTAGTTTTTGCTTTTATCATTATTATCGCCATTATTATGTTACCACTGAAAGAAACAACATGCACATACGTATACATACATAATGGAGAAACTAGTATTGATAACCTGACCCGTAATCTTGGTATAAACATTTTGCGTGATATTAGCCTTATGCAATATTATTATCACTGCACAGCGCTATTTTTAGGTTCCACTCCTTAATTAGGCTTCAAGTTGTCCCAAGATGTAGAAGGCAATAGCGTCATTTTAATTAGCAAACTAAAAATGGACAGTAGACATCACAAGCAATCGACCAGCTTCGTTATCGCCAATGGTTATCTTGTGTAAACA
>NW_020869356.1:597322-599822 GCF_003789085.1 Penaeus vannamei | reverse complement strand
AGAGAGAGAGAGAGAGAGTGAGTGTGTGTGAGTGTGTGTGTGTGTGTGTAAGTGTGTGTTTGAGTGTGTGTGTGTAAGTGTGTGTGAGTGTGTGTGTTTGAGTGTGTGTGTGTAAGTGTGTGTGATGTGTGTGTGTGTGTGTGTGTGTTTGAGTGTGTGTGTGTTTGTGTGTGTTTGTGTGTGTGTGTGTAAGTGTGTTGAGTGTGTGTGTGTGTGTGTGTGTGTGTGTGTGTGTGTGTGTGTAAGTGTGTTTGAGTGTGTGTGTGTGTGTGTAAGTGTGTTTGAGTTGTGTGTGTGTGTGTGTGTTTGAGTGTGTGGTGTGTGTGTGTGTGTGTGTGTGTTTGAGTGTGTGTGTGTGTGTGTGTGTGAGTGTGTGTGTGTGTATGCGTGTGCGTGTGTGTGTTTTAGTATGTTATTTGAGGCGGTTACAGTGTCTTTGTGTTTCTTTGTGTTTGTGATTTGTGTATGTATGTGAATTTCCATGTTTTTATGTGCTTCTTTGGTTTTCATTTATTATTTACATGCTTTTTGTATGTTTTTTTTTTCACGTTACTATGTGGTTATTTACAAGTATTTTCTCTTTTTCCTTACTTCCATCTATAAATAATATATCACATGACTTAGCGAAGGCGGACATAACCAGTTCACCAGAACAATACGTACACGTGTGCAGAACTATGAAAAAAAATACGTTTAAATAGAAAAGCAGCATTTATTTACTTTTTTTTGTTGTTGTTGTTGACCATTTGCTCATTCATATTCTTATATGAGTAAGAACTTGAATAAAGAGAGGGAGAAAGACATGAATGAAATAGAAATATATGTAAAAAAAAATGAAGACAAGAATAAGAGGAAATAGCATTATAAGTAAAAATGTGGATAAAGAATAGATATACAAATGCAATAAGGAACAGACTTCATGACCAGGATTTAATAGTCATATAAATTTACAATTAGGAAAATAACTATATGTACTACAAAATCATGCCATATAAATAATAAAAACAAACAATGATAGCGACTTATTATAGTTAATCGAAACTTTAGCCCAAGCCAGGTATTAAAAATCCGAACGAATTCACATCAGAACAGTGCCTATATAATTTCCAAAAATCGTGCCACGAAAAAAAAAGAGAAAACAAACAAACAGTATACCAAAACCTAAGCCTAAGCCAGGACTCCCAAATCCGAACAAAGTCGCATTAGGACACTGCCAATAGAATCTCCCCAAAAGATCGTACCAACAAAAAAAAGAACAAAAACAAGAAAAAAAAATAAAATAAAGACAAAACCCACAGCAAACGAGACTCCGCACGCCTACGTAACGGAACACCGCCTCTACCCCACCCACCCCCCATCACCCCCTCCCGTTTCGAAATGATATGCAAAGCGAAATGATAAAATGTGAGCCTCGACATGCGTGTCCTTGTGTCATCTGAGGGGGGGGGGGAGGGGGACCTGAAGGGGGAGAGGGAAAAGAGGGTGAAAGGGGAGGGAGGTTTGAGAAAGGGGTAAGGGAGGAGGGTGAAATGAGGGGTAAAGGGGGGACTGTTAAGAAGAGGGGAAGGGGGACAGGGAGATGGTTAGGGGGACATGGGGGGGAGTGAAAGGGGGGTAAAGAAAGGGATTTGAGAAAGGGGTAAGGGAGAATAGTGAAATGCGGGGTAAAGGGGGGAACTGTTAAGAAGAAAGGGGAAAGGAGAAGAGTAGAACTGGAGTAAGAGGAAAAGGGGAAAGAGGGAAAGAAGATAAAGGGGGTAAGAACAGACCAAAGAGAGAGAGGGGAGGGGAGGGGAGAGCAAATGCCTTAAATCTTAAACATCAACACAAAAGGTTATAAGAATGTGAAACAGCCCCTTGTATTCCTGTTTTCTGGCGTTGACGAGTGGCGACACCTGCTTATAGACGTTCTATTACACATACTGTTTCCTCTTCAGGCTCTAGAACTATGGAATAAGGATTTTTATCTCTTTTCTCTGTCTATTTTTTAATCTCTTTTCTCTGTTTATCTTTCTTTTTTGTTTGTCTTTCTGTCTCTGCTTGCCTGTCTGTCTGTCAGTTTATCTATATCTGTATGCCGGTCTTTTTTTTGTCTATGTCATCTCTCTCTCTCTCTCTTCTCTCTCTCTCTCTCTCTCTCTCTCTCTCTCTCTCTCTCTCTCTCTCTCCCCTCTCTCTCTCCTCTCTCTCTCTCTCTCTCTCTCTCTCTCTCTCTCTCTCTCTCTCTCTCTCTCTCTCTCTCTCTTCTCTCTCTCTCTCTCTCTCTCTCTCTCTTCTCTCTCTCTCTCTCTCTCTCTCTCTCTCTCTCTCTCTCTCTCTCTCACTCCATCGTCTTGGGTAATTTATGGCCGCCCTCTTTCTCCTCTGGTATTTCAGCTTTGGAATGAATAAACAAAGTACGTTTCCTTTTTTATGTCCTGTCCCTCGGTGCATACTTGTTGGTTTAGCATACAAGCTTATTGTAATTTATAGCATGTTTTAGCATAGGAGTTTTCGTGTG
>NW_020869356.1:589822-592322 GCF_003789085.1 Penaeus vannamei | reverse complement strand
AAGGGAGAAAAAAAGAGTGAAGAGGGGATTGAAAGAGAGAGAGGGAGATAGAGTTCGAGAAAGACTTAGAATCTGACAATTCTATTAAGAAAAGCATTTAAATCTTTAAAATATGCAACGATACTATCAATCCCATTTTATGTCCTCTATTTTGAACAAAGTCCTACAGGTTACCAAATTAAACTTTATAGCACTCGAGGAAGAGAAATTAAAAGTACAGAGTCAAGTGCCTACAGATCAGGAGTGTGATACGACAGGTTATATTGTCGCTTTTGTAGTGATATCGATGATGATATTGATGATGATAAAGTAAATAATAATAATAGTGATGATAATAATGAGGATAATATTGATAATACTAATAATGACTATAATAAAAGTAGTGTTGATAATAATGAAGATGATAATGATAATAATAGTAGGAACTATTATACTGAAAATCAAAAGAAAAATATTCCTTTAAAAAAAAATATACATTTTGGAAGGTGAATACCACACGCTATTCCTTCCACCCAACAAATCCCATTTTCTCAATCTCTGCTTTCGGATCTTTAAAAATCCACACTTTGGCCAACTTTCAATAACTCTCCCAAGCTTTTCCTTTTGTACTTTATCCTCTCTGCTTGTGAGAAGCAATCAAGATATATATACCTCCCCCTCCTCCCCTCCCCCCCTCTCCCCCCACCCCTCCCCCTCCTATCCCCCTACCCCCTCTATCCCCACCTACCTCCTCCATCCCCCTCCCTCCTATCCCCCCTCCCCTATCCCCTCCCCCTCCCCCCCTACCCCCTATCCCCCCCCCCTCCTATCCCCCCTCCCCCTCCTACCCCCTCTCCTATCCCCCTCCCCCTCCCTCCCTCCCCCCTATCCCCCTCCCCCTCACCCCCTCCTCCTATCCCTTACCCTCCTATCCCCCCTCCCCCTCCTATCCCCCCCCCCCTCGCTATCCCCCCTCCCCCCCTATCCCCCTCCCCCTCCTATCCCCCTCCCCCTCCTATCCCCCTCCCCCTCCTATCCCCCCTCCCCCTCCTATCCCCCTCCCCTCCCCCCCTCCTCCTATCCCCCCCTCCTATCCCCCTCCCCTCCTATCCCCTCCCCCTCCTATCCCCCTCACCCCCTCCTATCCCCCTCCCCCTCCCCCCTCCTCCTATCCCCCCTCCCCCTCCTATCTCACCCCTCCTATCCCCCCCCCCAAGATAACCCCCCCACCCCCACCCCGTGTGACTCTTCGGACTCTCTGAAAGGGTTTGTTTACGAGAATTTAATTGATGGAATCAGGAGGAACTGCTCGACGACTGGGTGTTCCGAGGTGAAGAGAGAGGGAGGGAGGGGTAAAAGAGAGAGAGAGGGAAGGGGTAGAGAGAGAGAGAGAGAGTGAGAGGGAGAGAGGAGGGAGAGAGAGAGAGAGAGAAGAAGGGTAGAGAGAGAGAGAGGAGAGAGAGAGGAAAGAGAGAGAGAGAGAGAGAGAGAGAGAGAGGAAGGGGTAGAGAAGAGGAGATAGAGAGAGGAGAGAGAGGAGAGACAGAGACAGAAAGGGAGAGAGAGCAGCAGAAAGAGAGAAAGAGAGAGAAAGGAAAAAAAAGAAAGAATACAATCGAGTGAGATTATCTGCTCGGATTAAAAAAAAGGGGGGGGGGGGGGGAGGGGTGACGTGCGAGAATCTCAGTCACCGGGATTTGCTTGCGTGCGACCGATCAATCTTTCTCGCGGGGGGGAGGGGGGGGGGTGATGGGCGGAGAGGCAGAGGATTAGGGGGGGGGAGGTTATGAGGGGTGGTGGGGGTAGGGAGGGGAGAGGATATGAGGGATGGTGGGGGTGGGGGTAGGGAGGGGAGGATATGAGGGGTGGTGGGGGTGGGGGGGGAGGGGATGAGGGTGTTGGGGTGGGGGGAGGGGTATGAGGGTGGTGAGTGGGGTATGAGGGGTGGTGGGGGAGGGGTGTGGCTGACCGGGAGGGTGATGGGGTAAGGCAGTAGGGGTGTTGACCGGGAGGGTGCTGGTGGAACGGGGGGGGGGAGGGAGAGGGTTAGTCGTAGTATTGGGGGGGAGGGGTCGAGAATAGAGAGTAGATTACTGTTGAATGGAGGGAGGGGAGGGGGGGAGGAGGCGAAGGTGATGTGGATGACGGTTAAGGGAAAGAGGTAGGTGGAATGACAAGGGGGTAGGGGGGGGGGGATACCAGAGGGGGATACCAGGAGCTGACGGGTTGACGGAGAGAAACAAGAGACCGTGACAGGTAGAGGGGCAAGACCGGCCGGTACGAGAGGTAAGAAAGTGTGATACAGTGACAGGTGTGATGCCCGCACACACACTGTACACACTGAGCCGCTGATGGTATCACAACAAACATTAGACGTGGATGGAAAGTATGATGAAGGAGGGAAGTGGTTAATGGGAGCGTGGCAGGTGCAGTTAATACCAAAAAAGTGGCTGGGAAAGAGTGGGTGGGAGAGACGGAGGAATGTGGAGAGAAAGGAGCGAAAGCGAGAGAGGGGGGAGGA
>NW_020869356.1:572473-579973 GCF_003789085.1 Penaeus vannamei | reverse complement strand
TCCTCTCTCTCTCTCGTCTCTCTCTCTCTCTCTCTCTCTCTCTCTCTCTCTATCCTCCTCTCTTTACTCCCTCTCTTCCCTCCCTCCCTCTCTCTCTCTCTCTCTCTCTCTCTCTCTCTCCCTCTCCCTCTCCCTCTCCCTCTCCCTCCCTCCTCCCCTCTCCCTCTCCCTCTCTCCTCTCTCTCTCTCTCTCTCTCGTAGCAAGTGCGCTATTTACCCGATAAACAGCCATTCCCTTTTCCTGGACCCTGATTTCCCGGAAGGCGCGTGTACCGGCTGTTGTAATATTCAGAAGCACCGAAGGTTCGTTCCCGACTCACTGAATGTAATTAACTTGACCCCCTTTTCATAAAGAGAGCAAAAATTGCGCACCGTTTTAGACAAATGCTAGTTACTTTTTTTTTTTTTTTTTTTTGGGGGGGGGGTAATTGGATTATTATTATGATAAGATATTTGTTGGTGTGATGATGATTGATTGCAGGAGGTTAGTGGGTGATTTGATGTCGGTTCGGGTGGAGTGGGCGGGGACTTTGTGCAAGTCGGCTTTCTCTTTGTTATTCTGTCTTTCTGTTTGTCTTTCTGTCTGTCTGTTAGTTTCTCTATTTTTCTCTCTCACTATCTATCTACATATCTATCTATCTATCTATATATATATATATATATATATATATATATATATATATATATATTATATATATATTATATATATATATATATATATCAGTCTGTCTATCCATCTACCTGTCTTTCTATCTATGTCTTCTCTACTAAATCTGTGTGTGTTGTGTGTGTGTGTATGGTGTGTTGTCTCTCTTTATCTCTTTCTTCTTCTCTTCCTCCTGCAAATTCTTACCAATAATGCTGTTCTTATCATTGCCATGCTATCATTATTCTATCATCCTCTTCCTTCTTATAAACAAGCCCTACACATCATCATTACCATTATTATCATTATTATTATTATTTATATTATCACGATAATCAATCATCAATATCATTATCATCATTAGTATATTGTTGTTATGAATATTATTTGTCATTGTTGTTATTATCATTATTATTATCATCATATTGTTATTATTATCATCATTATTAAGTTCATCATAATAATTATCATCGTTGTTATTGGTGGTGGTGGTTAGCATTACTTTCATCATCACAGTTGTTTTTTATTTTGATAGTGATATCATCATTATCATTATTGTTACCATTATCATAATTTGTAGTCGTAGCAGTGGTAGCACTGATATCATCATAAAAATTATTATCATTATTGTTATTATTTTTATCGCTGTTGTCATCATCATTAACATCTTTTTTACCAACATTTTTACAATTAACAAACCTTAAGATTCTATCTCTTCAGCCAATTAGATCGAGGAAAAACACCTTTACGGAAAAAAAAATAAAAAATCAATTTAAATGTTATTTACGCGGCTCTCCGTTCCCAACCCGCCCATTTGATTGACTAATAAAATGTATCCATTAAGAGATTTCTCGGATTATCCCCCCATGGATAAGGTCAAGGGGTCAACGGAGGTCAGAAGCTTAGGTCAGAGGAAGGTCACCGATTCACTCGAGAGCAGTCTGGGTCAGGCTAAGTAGGAAGACGATAGACAGGGTAAGGAAGAATAAAAGGGAATGTGGATAAATGAAGGGGGGAGGGGAGGAGGAGGGGAGGGGAGAGATATCGCTTAACCCGAGATTTCCCTGAAGCCAAATTGGTTATCGAGGAGGAGAGGAGGGCAAAGGAGAGGAAGAGAGGAAAAAAGGAGGATGGGTGAAAGTAGGGACACGCCCATAATCCGGGTAATAAGAGTGATTTACTCAATTCTCATCTCTATTTTTCTTTTTTTCTTTCTTTCTTCTCTCCTCCTTCTCTACTTCTCATTCTCTCTCTCTCTTCTCTCTCTCTCTCTCTCTCTCTCTCTCTCTCTCTCCTCTCTCTCTCTCTCTCTCTCTCTCTCTCTCTCTCTCTCTCTTCTCTCTCTCTCTCTCTCTCTCTCTCTCTCTCTCTCTCTCTCTCTCTCTCTCTCTCTCTCTCTCTCTCTCTCTCTCTCTCTCTCTCTCTCTCTCTCTCTCTCTCTCTCTCTCTCTCTCTCTCTCTCTCTCTCTCTCTCTCTCTCTCTCTCTCTCTCTCTCTCTCTCTCTCTCTCTCTCTCTCTCTCTTCTCTCTCTCTCTCTCTCTCTCTCTCTCTCTCTCTCTCTCTCTCTCTCTCTCTCTCTCTCTCTCTCTCTCTCTCTCTCTCTCTCTCTCTCTCTCTCTCTCTCTCTCTCCCCTCTCTCTCTCTCTCTCTCTCTCTCTCTCTCTCTCTCTCTCTCTCTCTCTCTCTCTCTCTCTCTCTCTCTCTCTCTCTCTCTCTCTCTCTCTCTCTCTCTCTCTCTCTCTCTCTTTCTCTCTTCTCTCTCTCTCTCTCTCTCTCTCTCTCTCTCTCTCTCCTCACTCTTTTCCTACTCTACTCCATACACATCCCTCTCTTCCTCCTCTTCCTCCTCTCGTTCACCCACTTCATATTCCGCCTCCACCCCACCCTCCTTCCCTCAGGCCTCCTCTCCCTAGCACCCTCTCTCGCAACCACCCTCCCTCTCCCCCCCAACTACCCTCCTCCCCCACCTCTCCTCCTCTTCTCCCTACCTCCCCTGACCTCCCCCTCACCCCCCCTCCCCCTACCCTCCACCTGGCCTCTCCCTACCCCATCTCCCCCCCTCTCCCTCACTCCCACCTCCCCCTACCCCCCCTCCTGACCCCCTCACCCCCTCCATCCCCTCCCCCCTCCCCCTCTCGTGACCAGAGGATCGAGAAACGGATTAAGACTTGGAAGCTGCGGTCAGTCGAGGGCAAACACAGGTGTAGTAAACACAGGTGGACAATCTCCGCTAATCGCAAACTTGTTTTATGTCGCCCTTGATCAAATTGGGGAATTAATGAGATCGGGGAAGATTTTTTTTTTTTTTTTTTTTTTTTTTTTTTTTTTTTTTTTTTTTTTTTTTTCTTTTCTCTTTTTCTTTTTTGTTTTTGCCTTTTTACTTTTCTCCTATTTCATGTTTCTTTTTTTTTCTTTTTTGCTTTTCTTCTTTTTTTATTTTTTTTTTGTTGCCTTTTTTGCTTTTCTTCTTTCTTATTGCCTTTTTTTGTTTTACTTTATTTATTTATTTATTTGTTATTTTTGCCTTATTTGCTTTCCTTGTTTTTCTTTTTTTTTCTTTTTTTTTTTTTTGCTTTACGATTTTTTATGTGATTAGTAATAATTATAATCGATATCAAGGGTTTCGTGTTTGGATGGCTTTGTATTATCTAGAAAACTGGCAAATAAAATCCATTACAAGGTATCTAAAACATCTAAATATGGCTAAAGGCAATACCACAGCATAATATATAATGAAGAAATGAATAGATATAGATAATATGATGACACGACAAACGATGGATAACAATGATGATAACAATGATAATATAATGATAGTATGATGATAATGATATCAATGACAATAACGATGATAATGATAATGGTAATAACAATAATAATGAGAATTATAACAATGATAATCATGATATATGATAATAATAAGGATATTAGAGTAGTAGTAGAGTAGCAGGATAAAATGATAAACATCGATAATGAATACAATAATGATGAAAACATCATAATGAAATACAATAATGACAACACCACCAACAACAAATAAATAATAACAGCAATAATAACAACAAAAACAAATAAATAATAACAGCAATAATGACAACAAATAAATAATAACAACAGCAATAATGACAACACCAACAACAACAAATAAATAATAACAACAGTAATGACAAGAACAAAGAATAAATAAATGACAAAAGAAAATCTTCATAGCGGCAAGATCAGCTTCGAGACTAAGCCTCCTTTAGCCCGCTGTAAATGCTCTTTTCGGTCCTTCAATAGTGGTTATCTTACACTAGATTAAGCGTGATTTTGCGCCTTAGCTTCATCTCTGCCTCTGATGGAACCACGGCGAGTAGAGAAGCCGTGGTTCTGATCCTCGAACAAATCACGCCCGTACGGTTCGCAAGAAGATACGGGCGTGTATGTTACATATTTGCACACTTGAAAAGTACTTGGTATAGGACACATACACGCAGACACACACATACTCACTCACTCATTCACTCATTCACATACAAACACACACACACACACACACACACACTCAGTCAGTCACTCACTCACTCACACACACACAAACACACACACACACACACACACACACACACACACACTCTCTCTCTCTCTCTCTCTCTCTCTCTCTCTCTCTCTCTCTCTCTCTCTCTCTCTCTCTCTCTCTCTCTCTCTCTCCTCTCTCCCTCCCTCCCTCCCTCCCTCACTCACTCACTCACTCACTCACTCACTCACACACACACACACACCACACACACACACACACACACACACACACACACACACACACACGAAGGCAATAACTCATACATACACCACTCTACACATACACGGAAACACACATACATACACGCTCGCACGCGCGTGAGAAGGTAATAACTCACACATAAATCACTATACACATACACGCAAACACATGAAATGCACAATCACAGCAACGTGCGTGTACAAAGACAAAACGAAGCACAGCCTGTTTCACTAAGTTTTGCGTCTCATATCACTATTTCATCTTAGCATTTCATCTCACCGTGTTATTTCATTTCTTCTTATTTCATCTCATTTCATTTTAATTCATCTCACCATTTCATCTTATTTCATCTCACTATTTCATTTCATAATTTTATTTTATATCTTATTTCAACTTATCATTCCATTTTATTTTATCTCGCTATTTCATTTTATCATTTCATCTCATTATTTCATTTTATCACTATTTTTTTCATTTCACATTTCAACTTATTATTTCATCTTATTTCATCTCACCATTTCAACTCATCTTTTCATCTCACTTCACCTCACCATTTCATCTTATTTCATTTCACCATTTCATCTTATCATATCATCTTATTTCATCTCATATCACCTCACTACTCACTTTTGTTTCATTTCACTATTTCATCTTATTTTATCTCATTTTACATCACTATATCATCACATTTCACCTCACCATTTCATCTCATTTCTTATTTCATCTCACCATTTCATATACCACGTCATCATTTCATCTCATTTCTTCTTATTTCATCTCACTTCACCTCGCCATTCTCTCATTTCATATCACCATTTCATCTTATTTTATCTCATTTCCCTTCATCATTTTATCTCACTTCACCTCGCCATTCTCTTATTTCATATCACCATTTCATCTTATTTTATCTCATTTCCCTTCATCATTTTATCTCACTTCACCTCGCCATTCTCTTATTTCATATCACCATTTCATCTTATTTTATCTCATTTCCCTTCATCATTTCATCTCACTTCATCTCACCATTTCACCTCACTTCACCTCGCCCGGTTATGAATATGTCCCGCCCAGCAGGTGGTGAGGGAAGGGTGATGCTGGGGATGTTCTTTATTATCTCATCTCCCATTTAATAACCTCTTCGTGGTATTTTGTGTATTATTGCTAATTCCTTTGTACTGCCCTGGTATGCAGATTAGGGTGCTAGTGGGTGCTGACTCCCCGCAATGCACTGAGCTTTGAAAGTCCTGTTGTTGTTTTTTTTTACTTTTTGCTTTAATTAACTTTTTTATTATCGTTGTCTGTTTACTGTGGGATTTTTAAGATAATCTTTGGGGTTTTTTTATGGTCAGAATAGCAATGCAGTATAAGCTTCCAAAGAGATTTTTTTTATTTGTTTTTTGTTAACTTTTTATTAGTATTATATGTTTAATAATTGGATTTTTGGTGTATTTTTTTTTCTTTCTTTCATAATGATATTAGGGTAATAAGCTTTGTACATGATTTTTTTGTACAATTTCTGTTTAATAACATTTGTATCACTGTATGTCTACAATATATTTCTTTCAACTTCTCTTTCTCTCTTCTTATATCATATTGTTCTCTCCCGTTGTGTGTTTTCTTTCCCTCATTGGCTAATCGTGTCTTTGTATATTTATTTTCGTTATTGACAGAGACACTGAACATGTCATGAAAGAATAAAACCACTAACACAAGGATTTCAGTGTTATAGAATCATCAAATTAAATATTCACATTTATTTGAACTGTTCGTAAACACTATCGCAATACATACATTATAATAGACTAGTGACTGGTGAATGAAAAAAAATAGCAACCTTGTATATTAAGGTATTGTTTAATACTGTCTCTCCTTTCACAAAATCGGAAAGGAAATTATAGCCTGAATTTGATTTAGAATACCTAAGAACTTTCAAAATATAGACAGAAGTTTCTATAGCTTCAAAAAAAAAAAGTTTAAAATCCTAAAATTTTTTGGAAATATCAGATCTTAAAAATAACATATTAATAAGTAGCTAAGGCAGATTTAAATGAAGATTAAAAACAGAACAACAATTTAGAACACAAACTAAAACCAAAATTCGGTAAAACATTAAAGAACTCCTACTTAAAAATATCAATTAAAAAGTTTAACCTTTTAATGCAACCATAAATCCACATTTACGAAAATAAATCCAAAACTTCTTCACGTTTAAAAACAGGCATTTTACACACCCAGAAACCTCACTTAACATAGATTTACTGATAATCTCTCCACATCATTGATTATCAGCGACATCTACACTCTCCCTTTCCCTTTCCATTAACACTAAAATCACTGTCCCTAACGAAGTCATAAAGGCCAAAAATATTGATCGGCATTTACGTGCAATTTGCAATGATTACGCTCACAGTTATGGAGATAATTTGGTAATGAGAACCCATTTATTATGTAGATTAGTGGACACGGGTTTACGTTAATTGGGTACTTAATCTTTTTATTCTGTATGGATGGATGTGTGTGTGGATGTGTGAATGTGGGTGTGTGTGCATGTGTGTGTGTGTGTGTGTGTGTGTGTGTGTGTGTGTGTGTTTGTTTATGTGTGTGTGTGTGTGTGTGTGCATGTGTGTGTGTGTACCGTGTTTGTTTATGTGTGTGTTGTTTATGTGTGTGCTGTGTGTGTGTGTGCGTGTTGTTTATGTGTGTGTGTGTGTGTGTTTTGTTATGTGTGTGTGCCCGCATGTGTGTGTGTGTGTGTGTCTGCATCTGTGTACGTGAAAGAATACCTCTCGAAGGGATGCTTAACACGTGTCTTGTCCTTTTCGTGGGCGGCTTCCAGGGGCGGGCAGTCGAGGAGATCAATAACTGGCTTATCGTGTCTTGGGGGAATGTCAAGAGCGTTTAGTGTCAAAGATAATTGTGTGCTTGGATTGTATTCATACGCACGGAAACAGTAGTGTGTACTTTTAGATATTTAGATCAATTAATATTTTCATCGATTTACGTGTGTGTGTGTGTTTCTATGTATGCATGTTATATGCAGTGAGAGAGAGTGATAGATAGAGAGAGAGAGAGAGAGAGAGAGAGAGAGAGAGA
>NW_020869356.1:554973-559973 GCF_003789085.1 Penaeus vannamei | reverse complement strand
TGTGTGTGTGTGTTGTGTTTAGAGGGGGATGTGAGTGTATGTGTGCGTGTGTGTGTATGTGTTTCGTGTGGTGGAGAGGGTGATAAGTGTGCTTTTGTGGGTTGTGTGTGTATGCACATGTAGGTGTGTACGTGTGTGTGTTGATGGTGCATAATTTTGTGCACTGTGAGTGTATGTGAGTATAAAAGGTGCATATCTTTGTGCTGTCCAATACAGCCTATGCGTGTGCCTTCAAATGAATGTATGTATCAGTGTGCTTGTACGTGCATGTGCGCCTGAGGGTGTGTGTGCGTGTGCTCAAGTGTATCTGTGTGATCGTATGTGCATGTGCGTCTGAGGGTGCGTGTGCGCTCAAGTGTATCTGTGTGCTCGTACGTGCATGTGCGTCTGAGGGTGCGTGTGCGTGTGCTCAAGTGTATCTGTGTGCTCGTATGTGCATGTGCGTCTGAGGGTGCGTGTGCGTGTGTGCTCTAGTGTATCTGTGTTCTCGTATGTGCATGTGCGTCTGAGGGTGCGTGTGCGTGTGCTCTGTGTGCTCGTACGTGCATGTGCGTCTGAGGGTGCGTGTGCGTGTGCTCTTGTGTATCAGGTTTGTATTTCAAGGAATGTTCCGCAGAAGTTTAGAGATCAGATGTCTCCCTGGCGACGGTGACCCTTCAGCTCAAACGCATTCCGGTATTTTGGTGTCTCGCCGTGTAAGAAGGGGAGAGAGACAAAACGAAGAGAGAGAGAGGGGGGAAGGAGGAAGAGAGGGAGAGAGGGAGAGTGAGGGAGAGTGAGGGAGGGAGGGTGGTAGGGAGAGAGGGGAGAGAGTTAGGGAGATAGGGAGAGAGGGAGAGATAGAGAGAGAGAGAGAGAGAGAGAGAGAGAGAGAGAGAGAGGCTGAGACAGACAGAAACGAACAGGCAAAAAAAAAAAAAAAACTAAGTGAGAGAGGTAGGGAGAGAGAGAAAGAGAGAGTGAGGGGAGGGGAGAGAGAGAGCAAGAGAGACGGAGAGAAAGAGAGTAAGTAATATTGAAAGAGAAAGACAGAGAGGGAGAGAGAGAGAGCAAGAAAGACACAGACACACACACACACACACACACATAAAGAAAGAGAGAGAGAAAAAAGAATTAGTATCCCACTCTCCCCACACACGTAAGAACACCCACACACCTCCACCCACGCGCCTTCACCCTCCGGCGCCCACTCAACCCATCCCTCACCCACCTTTTTCGCCAAACCACGAACCCTCATTGCAAAATAGTCTTTCGCGTGACTGTCTGATTAACGAGTGCATGTCCACCGCCGCTTCAATACACCTGCAACTTTCAGACTGCCTTAATTATGCGCTGTGCCGGTGGTGTGTCATCGTTTTATTACTGATGCGCCGTTTAAATCGCCGTAAATCTCTTCTGGATTTGAGTTTTTATATCCGATGGGAGTTGGTGGTGGTATTTTTTGCGGTGGGTTGTTAGGTTTTTTGTTTTGAGGAGAGGGACGCGAATGAACACATGTGCGAGATGGAACACGCACACACCTATGGACAGTATATATATATACATACATACATATGTGTATGTGTGTGTGTGTGTGTGTGTGTGTGTGTGTGTGTGTGTGTGTGTGTGTGTGTGTGGTGTGTGTGTGTGTGTGTGTGTGTGTGTGTGGATGTGTAATTATATATATATATATATAAATTATAGTATATAAAGCTATTAGGTAATATATTTATATATTTATTATTAGAGTATTGCTTTTATATTACTCCCTTTTTCTAAATAAATAATGTGATGTACGCTAATTATACATATAGTATACTTTGCGTGTGGTGTGTGTGTGTTGGTGTGTGTTATGTAATGTATGTATATTAAATATACATATTAATTATTTTTATTAATTTATAGATATAGCAGCTATTATATATTTAGTATACTAATAAAATAAGTAGAATATTAATAATTTATATATAAATGTAGTATATATACTATTAGTATATAGATATAATACATATAGATATTTATATATGTATAGGTATATATATACGGCTAGTGTATTTAGTGTTTTATGATATATATGATATAATAGGTATTTATAATATATTATATATAATATATATATATAGACCAGTACTATGTACATATATACTTATAACTATAATATATATAATATTACGTATACTTATATATAATAATTAATCAATTATAACAATACAATAATTAGCATATTATACTATGTATAAGAATATTCATGTATATTTAATATTATATAATATAATATTATAAGTATTCTAATAATTATAAATATTATATATATATAACATATATTATATATAGTTATCATATAGTACATGTTGGCGTGTGTGTTTTGTGTTATGTGTGTGTGTGTGTGTGTGCGTATATAATATATTTATATATATACCTATAATAGTATATCTATATTATTATATTATATAGTTATACTTACATATATCACATATATATACATATATAATAATAATATAACAATGTGCGTGTTGTTTTGTGTATGTTGTGTGTGTGCGGGGTGCGTGTGTGTGGTGTGTATATATATTACGTGACTATATACTCACTCTATAATATAGTATATATCATAAGTATACTTAATATATCATATCTTATTTATAGATATATAATACTGGGATATTATATATATTATTATACATATATACAGTAATAATGTGTATGTGTGTCAATTGTGTATGTGTGGGTGTGTGTATATAGTATGTATAATTATATAAGTACAATATATAGTATCTATTATATAATATTATATATTATAGCTTATTCAACTATAAGTAATATATATATATGTAAATTATATATTATAAATACAATAACTTATATTATATATATATCTTATATGGTACTAGGTATATATATATTTATCTATACTATATTTATTATCTATAGTAGTATTAATATATATATAATACTATTATATATATATATTAATATATTACATTTTATATAAACTAGTATTGATATCAGTTAATACTTATATAGTAGTATATATATATTATTATATATATTTATATACATATATATAATGCTGAATAGCAGTATATACACAATATATTATGTATAAAAGTATATATATTATATATGTAGTATATTATATATATTACTATAGATATAATATAATGCATATATACCACAAATTATATGTATAGTTGATTGAGTAATGAATATATGTATATTATAAATATTATTGAATAGTATGTATACTATTATCTATGATATTATTATCTATATAGTATATTTATATCTATGTGATTATTTAGTATCGAGGATGCATTATATACACAAATATATATGTATAAGATAAGTATAATAATATCGTATATATTATCTATATATAGTTATATTATTATTCTATTATATATACTTATATAATATGCATTTCTATACAGCAAATAAATATATGTATTAGTCAGTATATATAGCGCTTCATTATATTATTATATTAATAAATAGATTATATATATATAATATTTTTATACTACTAGTAATTGCTATAATACCTCAATATACTATGTAATACAGGTATATATATTAGTATATCATATATTATATACATATTACTATATAGTATTAGTATATATCTATATATATATATATATATGTACATATAATATATATAATTCATTTCACTGTTATATATTACTAGATATATCCCATTATATAATTATATATATATAATATATATATTAATATGCCTATATACACAAATATATATGTATAAGAGTTATTATAAATATCTATATTATATGATAGATTATATAATATATAGATATATATTATATATATAATTATGCATATAATCACAATATATATATGTATAAGAATATGTATATATTTATTATTATATATATATATATAGTATATATATATATATATATATATAATATATATATATATATATATAGTATATAACACACACACACACACACATACACAAACACACACACATATACAAATAAACCTTACACATCCGCACACCCACATGACCCCAAAGAGCACCTCCTCAAGCGCCGCCCATTGTCGTGTGATTTCACGCCGGCCTCCCACTCTCCGGAAAGTCATTAGATTTCATTAATTCCTGTGACCATTTTCAATCAACTCTCCACACCATCGCGAACAGGACTCTCCCTAATGATTATCCATTGTTGTTACGCCCTGGCCAGAGAACGGAGAACAGGGACAGAACAGGGGAACGTCACAATAGAGGAACAATATTGATAACTTGTGTCTAGTCACCGGGATACAGGGTTTTCAGCATGGGGTGTTGTGCTTAATCCGGCAAATACACCCAAGGGACCGATTGGGTGTGTGCTGCTTGAGGATGCTGTGCACAGGGGTCGTATGCTGCCGTTATTTTTATCCTGTTGCTAATATTATCGTTATTAATATCCTTTTTATCTTTATTATTATCCTCATTAGTATCGTCGTGATCTTATCTATATTATCGCTTTTGTTATTTATTATCCATCATTTTTTTTTTATTATTGTTATTATTATCATTATCCTTATCATCATTATTATCAATAACTATTATCTTATCATCATTGTTACTTATCATTATTGTTGTTTTGTCGTTATTGTTATCATTATCATCATTATTATCAATACTCATTATTCATTGTCATTTATTATCATTATCATTATCATTGTCATCCTTATCATCATCATCCCCTTATATTACCATTATTATTCGCACATATTTCGATATTATCATCATTGCTAATATCATTATTAGTGTTATCATCATCATATCGATAATATATCCTTATCATTATTATTACAATTATTATCAGGACCTTTTTTTGTTAATGAAAAATATTATTAAACTATTATTTTATCATCAATCTAAGGGTCAGTAGTCGTAGCAGTAGCAGTAGTATCATTAATATAATTACTATTATCATCCCCATTATCATGTGTATCCATATTTTTTGTGGTTCATTAATAATTACCATTGCTGTCTCTCGTAGATATAGTATCAG
>NW_020869356.1:539973-542473 GCF_003789085.1 Penaeus vannamei | reverse complement strand
TTGTTATCACCATTATTAACATTTTGGTTTTTATTATCATTATTGTTATTGTTATTATTATTATCATTATTATCATTATTATCATTATTATTATTATCATTATTATCATTGTTATTACTAGAATTATTATTACTATTATCATTATGATTAAAATTATTGTCGTTATTATTATTACCATTATCATTATCATTATTATTATTATCATTATCATTATCATTATCATTATTACCACTGTTATTATCATTATCATCATTATTATTACTGTCATTATCATTACCATTATTATTATCATTATGACCTATCATTATTATCATCATCATTATCTATATATATATTTTAGCAAGCAATTGAACAGAATATTTATTTTTCAATCGCCGCATAATTGTTTTAAATTATTATGATTATGCAAAAAGTTAGATAAAAAGGTAGGTAGGGAGAAAGATAGATAGATACACCAATAGATAGGTAGGTTAGTAAATAGAAAGAAAGAGAGATAGATAAATAGATTAAAAAGTAAATAGATAAATAGGAAGAACGAGATTAAGAATGATAATAAGAATAAGAAGAAAAGGAAGATGAAGAAATAGAAGAAAGAAAAGAAGACAAGGAAAAAAAGGGAAAAAAATAGAAGAAAAATAACAAGAAGAAAAAGAAAAAGAAATAGAAGAAAAATAACACAAGAAGAAGAAAAAGAAGAAAAAGAAAACGAAAAAAATAATACGATAAACTAGAAGCAGAATAATAATAAGAAGAAGAAGAAGAAAAGAAAAGAAAAAGAAAAAGAAAACGAAAATAATAATAATAATAAGAAGAAAAAGAAGGAGAAGAAAATAAAAGGAAACGAAAAAGAAGATGAATAAGAAGAAGAAAGAAATTAATAAGAGCCTAATTCCCGTAATCCAAAATTCATGACGCCTCTCGCTGCCATGATCCACACATCACACAACTGGCCACATGATTTCTCTCACTTCAACCCTCATCTTCACTCTCATCCTCTCCCCTCACTGAGCACTCGATGTCAATGTGATGCAAAAGAGATGGATATCAAGAGAGAGAGAGAGAGAGAGAGAGAGGAGAAAGAAAGGGAAAAAAAAAATCAAAATGGAAATAAACAAGAATTTCACACTTATGTCTCCTCCTTGCCTCTACTTGCCGACTTTTTTTTTTTTTTTTTTTTTTTTTTTTACCCGCCCCTCCTGTCTCGCCGCTCGCTGCCACATTTACAAGTTATAACCTCTTGAAGTGGCACTCGAGGCACTCTTGGTCTTCCCTGCTCTCTTTCCTCTGCCTCCTTCCCCTCCTTCTTTTCCCCCTCCCCCCTTTCGTCCCCTTCCCATCCATTCGCTCCCCTCCTTTTCTCCCTTCTTTCCTCTCTTCTCCTATCTATTCCCTCTTCTTCTCTTCTCTCATATCTAGTCTCCTTCTGTTCTTTCCTCTGCTCTCCCCTCTCCTCCTATCCTTCTTCTCCTCTCTCTCCCCTCTCCTTCTCCCTTCTCTCCTCCTTCTGTCCTCTCCTTCTCTCCCTCCCGCATCCACCCTCCCCTCACCTTCTTCTCTCCCCTCTTTGCTCCCCTCCCCTTTTCTTTTCCCTCCTCCCTCCCTTCCCTCCAGCCTCTCACCCCTCCCTCTCCCTCTCTCTCCCCTCTTTCTCCCCTCTCTCACCTCCCTCTCCTCTCTCTCCCCTCTCTCCCTCCCTCCCCCTCTATCGCCCTTTCCTCTCAGCTCCGTCATATTGATTTATCGGGGGGGGGGGGGGGGAGGGAGGAGGAATTGGAGGGGGAGATGAATAACTGATGTAAAAAATGCGACAGAGGGAGTCAGGAGGGATGGGAGGGGGAGGGAGGAGGAGGGAGGGAGAGGGAGAGGGAGAGAGGGAGGGAGGGAGAGGGAACAAGGGAGTGAGTAAGGGAGGGAAGGGGACGAAGGAGGGAGTGAGGGAGAGAAAGAAAGGGGCAATGAGGGAAGGCGAACGAGGAAGGGAGGGAGGGACTTAGGGAGGAGAGAGTAAGGGGATGAAGGAGGGAAGGAAAGGTAGTGAAGGAGGGAAAGCGAAGGAGTGAGTGAAGGGGAATTAGACGATGGAGAAAAAGGAGAAAAAAAAAGAGGAAGACAGACCGAAGGAAAGGAAAGAGTTAGAAGAGAAGGGAAAGCGAAAAGGGTAGAAAACAGAAAAAAGAGAAAAAAAGAAGCAGGAAGAGAGAGAAAGCGAAAATCAAGAAGGAGAGAAAGAAGAGAAATCAAAAGAAGAAGAGAAGGAACCAAACAGAATAAGGTAGAGAGGAAAGGAGAGAGGAAAGGGGCAAAAATAAGAGAATAGAGGCAAAGGGAGAGAAGAGAGTGAAGAGGAACAGAATAGGGGTAGACGGAGAGAGAAGATGAGGTGGGGGGGGGGAGGGGGAATAGGGGCGATATAGAGAGGGAAATGTTACTGATAATAAACTCTTACTTGACTCGAGGGGAAATCGATGGTTTCATATCGAAGTTGAGGGGTTGAAGTTGA
>NW_020869356.1:517473-519973 GCF_003789085.1 Penaeus vannamei | reverse complement strand
TATATATAATATATTATTATATATATATATATACCACTATGCGTGTGTACATTATATATTACTTTACACACTCGCGCGCCCGCACTGCACACAATAGTTACATAACGGACAGATAGATAAATGGACATATATGGACATGTATCTACCGTTCCCTTGACCAAACCGAATCTGTTGGTCCTTCTGTTTTTCTATTGATCCGCTATTGATTTCCCGCTCCTCTGTTAAATGCTAATGCGAGAAGAACGGAATTCTATCAGTCTATCTATCTCTCTATCAGTCAGTCTGTCTGTTTATATGATTCTCTGTCCATCCATCTATCTATCTATCCGTCTATCAATCTGTCTTTCTATCTATCTATCTATCTATGTCTTTCTTTCTATCTGTATTGGTCTATCCATCTGTCTATTATGTATCTATTTTATCTACTTGATTGATTTCTTCTAATTATCTCTTAATCTGTTCATCATTTTAGTAAAATTTATATAAGGATTTATAATCCGAGAATCGTTCAATTTGATTAAATTTAATCTAATTCAATTCAATTATAATTTGAATCGTTCAATTACTCACTTCGCTCATTAATGTGCAGAATATCATCTAGTATTTTTTTTATGAAATTAGCTGTAAATTAGTAGACTCGTTTTAGCACACTTTAATCTAGATTAAGATACCCAATGTACAATAACGAATATCCTGTTTTGATGTGTTAATTAACAGCTTATTAAAGCACTGTTAATACTTTTTCAGGGATTATGAATGGATATCGATAAGATTAATCAAAAGTTATCATTATAGACTGGATACTAACCAAAGTATTTTACATTTCGTTTGTTTTTTATAAGACGAATATGATAAACCACTTTGGTCTGTATTATAAGTTGATCTGTAATATGTACTGTAAGTGACTCATGGTGTATTTGACTCACCTTGGCTCTTGTCTTGCATCGTATATAACATCGTATAAAATCTGCATTTTACTAGATAATCTATATACGTTATAGAGTAGATTTATCATTCCGCAATGTCTCCCAAGAAATACATTTGGACATGTTCAGAATTTTTGAGAAATACGTTTGATGTTTTCAATTGTCTCCTTTACCGCTTGTTATCACTTCCCCGTTCTCCTTCCCTCAATTGTTTCATCAGTTGACGAATATGCTTGTAATAACCTGAGTGTAGATGTCTTTGAAATTTGCATGGCAACGCGGGCGACCTAATATGGTATGCCTTCCATTTTATATTAATTCCCGTTGATTTATTTAATAAGGACCCTACTTGATTCAATTTTCAGTGGCCCTTCCCTTTGTGAAGAATAATCTGGGAATTATATATAGATATAGATAGTAGAAAAATGGATAGATACATAGGTAGTTAGTTAGTTAGTTAGTTTAGGTTTGTTTGTTTGTTGTTTGTTTGTTGTTTGTGTTGTTTGTTTGTTAGTTACTTAGATAGATAGATAGATTCAGTTTTTCCTGTATTTTTTACCGACAAACAGCTAGTGATCTATATGAAGAAAGAAATTATTACAGTCACGATAAACACAGCTAAAGGGGATTCCTATAAGTTTAGCATGAATAAAAAATGAGTTCTGTAATGGATACAGCAAAAAAAAAAAAAAAAAAAAAAAAAAAAAAAAAAAAAAAGCTATAGAGTCAATAAGTTCAAACACAACTGGTAAAACACACGTCCGTATAGTATATGTTAATGAGCTCAAATGCGCGAGAAAAAGGTATTTGTCTCGACGCGGTTACCATGCTGACGACAGAACACCTCTGACCCCTCCCCCTCACCCCCCTCACCCCTCCCCCCTTCCCATTCTTTCTTCTTTGCCACCTTTCGTCCTCCCCGCCTCCCTCCCTGCCCTCTCCCCCCTCCTCCCTGACAAACACCCGGAGACTGTTCATGTCAAACCTTCTGCTCCTCCTCCTTTCCCTCCTCCTGTTGATCTGCCGCTTCTGCTACGCTCCTCCTCCTCTTCTATACCTCCTCCTNGTCTGTTTGTGTGTAAATACGACATGAAGTCGCAACGTTTGATTCATGTGAACTGGATTCTAGAAACCAATCAAATCTATTTCAAATGAATTTACTCCTTCCTTTTGTTACAGCTGTTAGGAGAAAAGGGAGGTATGTATATGAATGATTTTTTAGAAAAAGGTGATGATACTGATGCTGATATGATTAATAAGGATAATTCATCATATAGGATTATTTCTCTTTAGTATTTAATGTCTATGGTCTTCTTTTTCTTCTCTCTCTCCTCCTTCTCACCTCCACTTTTCCTCCTCTCTCTCTGCTCTCTCTTCTCTCTCTCTCTCTCTCTCTCTTCATCTCTCTCTCTCCTCCTCTCTCTCTCTCTCTCCTCTCTCTCTCTCTCTCTCTCTTCTTTCTCTCATCTCTCTAACTCTCTCTCTAACCTCTCCCCTCCCTCTCTTCTCTCTCTCTCTCTCTCTTCTCCTCTCTCTCTCCTCTCTCTCTCTCTCCTCTCTCCTCTCTCTCTCTT
>NW_020869356.1:499973-509973 GCF_003789085.1 Penaeus vannamei | reverse complement strand
CATCCCTCCAGTGCACTCAGAGCGCCAGTCCCTTAACATACTGGCACTCGAATTAAGCCCTTGTTACCTGTGCTGCTGATAATTACCTGAATTAATGAGTCGGTAAATTAGATGTTGACGTAGCGACCCCGGGATATTAACCCGAAGACCACCTGGCTGTCTCCGCGTCCGGGCGAGACAGCGAACTTCCTCGTCCGTTTTTTCTCCTGTTTATCTCCTGTTTATCTCTGTTTTTCTCCTGTTTATCTCTGTTTTTCTCCTGTTTATCTCTGTTTTTCTCCTGTTTATCTCTGTTTTTCTCCTGTTTATCTCCGTTGCATGTTTTAGCCTCGAGATGCGGTTCCGTGGCTGCGTTTCCCTTCGTTTTACATTTTTTCAGGAGCTTTCGTTGAAGGGAAATGCCAGATGCCGGTTGATAAATGCAGGTCGGTGATCATACATTCATCCTCTTTTAACCTTCGCTATTTCTGCACCAACAAAAGACTGAGTTGATGAAGAAACAACAAATAAAAGGTAACTTGGCCTCAACGTCCTCATAAGAGATTTGTATAAAATAACGTTGTATATGTTAGTGTTGTTTTTTTATCTTTGCGAAATAAGGCCTTTCTAGTCATTTCGATATTTCGTTTTTCTTCTCACTTCTGTTTTAATTCTCCCTTCGTTTTACATTTTCATACATTCATCCTCTCTTAACCTTCGCTATTTCTGCACCAACAAAAGACCTGAGTTGATGAAAAACAACAAATAAAAACATTAACCTCCATTTTCTATTCAGAGATCCAACTACATCACATCTTCAGCGCTTATAACTATCTCGAAAATCATAGAATTATATAATTTTTCATTTGGGAATAAATGCATTTCAAATCATGGAGATATTTCGTTTTTCTTCTCAATGCTAATATTTCATAAGCGTTCAGCAAAGAGAATAAGAAGTGCAAGTGTTAAATGCACAGAAATCCGTTATTTGTGAGCGAACAAAGGAACGGAGAAAGTAAAAATACACCGCAATATCATAATACAAAGGAATTTAATTCACTCAAATATAATGATATGCTGCCTTAACGTTCTTTCACTGTGTAAACTTGTCTGCATTCCAAGCTAAAGCACAAAATGGACAGTTTATGTTGGCTGAGAGAGAGAGAGAGAAGTAGAGAGAGAGAGAGAGAGAGAGAGAGAGAGAGAGAGAGAGAGAGAGAGAGAGAGAGAGAGAGAGAGAGAGAGAGAGAGAGAGAGAGAGAGAGAAGAGAGAGAGATATATAGATATAGAGAGAGAGGAGAGAGAGAGAGAGAGAGAGAGAGAGAGAGAGAGAGAAGAAGAGAGAGAGAGGAGGAGAGAGGAGGAGAGAGAGAGAGAGAGAGAGAGATGAGAAGAGAGAGAGAGAGAGAGAGAGAGAGAGAGAGAGAGAGAGAGAGAGAGAGAAGAGAGAGAAGAGAGAGAGAGAGAGGAGAGAGAGAGAGATAGAGATAGAGAGAGAGAGAGAGAGAGAGAGAGGAAGACAACAGACAACAGAGACAGACAGAAGAACAGACAGAGACAGACAGACAGAAGAGAGAGAGAGAGAGAGAGAAAAGAATAAAGAGAGAAGAAGAGAAGAGATGAGAAATAAAGAGTTAGAGAGAAATAAAGAGAGAGAGAGAGAGCGAGTTTGCAAACCTTTCTGCATTCCAACCCAAAGAAAGAGAGAGAGAGGATAGAGAGAGATGAGAGACAGAGAGAGAGAGAGAGAGAGAGAGATGAGAGAGAAATAAAGAGTTAGAGAGAAATAAAGGAGAGAGAAGAGAGAAGCGAGTGTGCAAACCTCTCTGCATCCCAACCCAAAGCCCAAAAGGCAGACACAAAAGCCAAGCCTCGCGGACCCATCGAACGAGTCCCATTTCCTTTCGAGTCTTCCTTCCGAGACACAGGAAGGAGGGAGAAGAGAGCAGGTCCTGCCAGTGGAGATGCAGGCAAGAAAACAGACGAATAAAAGACAGCGAGGAGAAAACGAGAAAACGAAGAGAACCTCTACAGCAGGAAAGGAGACGAGGGAGATGAAGCACCAAGGATTCAAAAGGAGGTTCAGGATTCATATCCTTCAGGGTTTCGACGGTTCAAGATGAAGGGGACGCGGAGAACCACTTGAAATCGATCCAGAAAAGAATCTCTTATAGTTATAGAGCTCAAAGTCATTTTAAAAGGCTATGTTTTACAAGGAATAATAACAAATAATGCGTAATTTACCGCGTCATATTCCTGCTATCTGAGTCACCTTTGAAAACACACACTAAGAAGAGAAAGAGAAGGAAATAATAACAGGAAGAAGAGAGAAATCCCCACAAAATTTAGTGTGTGTTTTCAAGCCAGCATAAGCATATTATCACGACTAGATTACACCAACGACCAGAGGACCAGCTACGTAATGACCCGATATGGCCAAACTCCCGTCGTAAATAAAGACCTTTTAGAGTGTAAAATCACCGTCTTATCTCTACACATTTCTTCATCTCGATTTTATACGTTTTGTTAGCTGTCTCGATCAACGTGATTCGTAGTTATTTAGCGAGATTAAATTAACCATCTTAGTCTCTCAGTTGGTATGTCGCGTAAGAAGCAGAACGTGAAGTCACTTAATATCAGTTTACTATAATAAAATCTATCTTCAATCTCTTCATGTCAGCGTTCTTGGGTACTTACTTCAATCGCATCTTTTCACTTTATTTAATTAATTCAATTTCCTCAAACCTAATGAAGAATGAATCAAAATCCCCACAATGCTTATTCTAACAACGGGAACAGATTTACATAGAAGCGTTCAAAAATAACTCTCGCCAATCCTATCTATTTAAAATATATATGATCCTGTAGACTTTAATCCTAATCCCATCAAAGGACAAAATAAACCTGGAAAAAAATTAAGAGAAAGCATAGTGGAGGAGTGGAGGTGTAGAGGAGTGGAGGAGGAGAGGTGTGGAAGAGTGGAGGAGGGGAGGTGTGGAGGAGAGGAGATGTGGAGGAGGATGGAGTGGAGATGTGGAGGAGTGGAGATGTGTGGAGGAGTGGAGTGTGGAGGAGATTGGAGATGTGGAAGAGTGGAGAGAGAGGAGTAGGAGGAGATGTGGAAAGAGTGAAGAGATGGAAGATGGAGGAATGGCAGGGAGTGGAGATTGTGGAAAAGTGAAGAATGGAGGAGTGGAGGTGTGGAGGAGTAGAGGAGATGAGGAATGGAAGAGTGGAAAAGTGAAGGAATGGAGGAGTGGAGGTGTGGAGGAGTAGAGGAGATGAGGAATGGAAAAGAGTGGAAAAAGTGAAGGAATGGAGGAGTGGAGTGTGTGGAGGAGTAAAGGAGATGAGGAATGGAAGAGTGAAAAAGTGAAGGAATGGAGGAGTGGAGTAACTAGGTGGTTAAGTAACAACCTCTGAGCCCGTGAGTCGTATAAAGCATTGTATAATGTTATATAAAGTGTAACATACTACAAAATCATATAAAGCAAAGGTTTTAAATAAAATGTAGTGTGAAGTTAACGAACAGTTGTTTAATACCATCGTTTACATAAAACAAATATTCATCCTTTTTTAAAATGATATAATTTTTTTCAATGCGCGATTATAACGGCCACGCCTCTATGTACGTACGTATGTATGTATACACGTTTTCATCCGTGCATCATAGCGCCTTCTATGTATGTACGTATGTATGTATACACGTTTTCATCCGTGCATCATAGCGCTTCTATGTATGTACGTATGTATGTATACACGTTTTCGTCCGTGCATCATAGCGCTTCTATGTATGTACGTATGTATGTATACACGTTTTCATCCGTGCATCATAGCGCTTCTATGTATGTACGTATGTATGTATACACGTTTTTCGTCCGTGCATCATACTATGTATGTCGTATGTATGTATACACGTTTTCGTCCGTGCATCATAGCGCTTTCTATGTATGTACGTATGTATGTATACACGTTTTTCGTCGTGTGCCTCATGTACGTATGTATGTATACACGTTTTCGTCCTTCATATGTATGTACGTATGTATGTATACACGTTTTCGTCCGTGCATCATAGCGCTTCTATGTATGTACGTATGTATGTATACACGTTTTCATCCGTGCATCATAGCGCTTCTATGTATGTACGTATGTATGTATACACGTTTTCATCCGTGCATATTACATGTATGTACTATGTATGTATGTTCATATAATGTACTCACGTTTTCGTCCGTGCATCATAGCGCCTCTATGTATGTACGTATGTATGTATACACGTTTTCATCCGTGCATCATAGCGCTTCATGTACGTATGTATGTATACACGTTTTCATCCGTGCATCATAGCGCTTCCGTATGTATGTATACACGTTTTCATCCATGCATCATAGCGCTTCTATGTATGTACGTATGTATGTATACACGTTTTCATCCGTGCATCATAGCGCTTCTATGTATACATGGACGTAAAGTATCATAAAACGAGATTTACGATTCACTTTTATTCCTTTTCCAATCACCAACCCGAAAAAAATAAAAAATAAAAAATAACGAGATTTACGAATCATTTTTATTCCTTTTCCAATCACCAACCCGAAAAAAAAAAAAAAAATAAAAAATACAGCCAATCTCAGGAGCCGAATCTCGACCAGGCAATTAACAGGTGATTTCCTCCAGGTAAGCAGCAGGTGAGATGCAATTCCCCTTTACTCTTCCTTCTTTTGTGGGGATTTCTCTCTTCTTCCTGTTATTATTTTCTTCTTTTTTCTCTTCTTCGTGTGTGTTTTCAAAGCCCGTGTCATTTTATTCTATTTCATTTTCATTTCTTTAAATTTCTTTTATGTTTCTATTCTTATCTTATTCTAATCTTTATCTTATGTTCCTGTTTATTTTTTTTTATTGGTATTGTCTTTATTATTAATCGAGAGACACTTTGATTATGTAGTATGATAATGGAATTTGGACAACGTCATTTAGCTCTAAAATTAAAAAAGAAATTCGTCAATTTAGCTGACAAATATAGTGTATCAGACTAATGGCGCAACAGATACCATTTGCTTTGCAATAAATTCACATCAATTACGTTTTCTGTCACCTGAATAAAATCCTGAAAGGAATTTAATTTCCTGTTTATATACTGACCCTTGTATGACATTCCAGGAAAGGTTTGTTAGATTTAAGAAGTTAAACTGAATTTCTCTGTCTGACGAGTCATATGACGTTTGACACACAGGAAAAAAATATTGTCATTTGTGGTTCTGTTTGGTTTTTTTTTTTTTTTTTTTTTTTTTTTTTTTTTTTTTTTTTTTTTTTACTTTCTCTTCCGGGCTTTGGAATAGACGGGTCGAATGCTGTTGTCGATGCAATCTGAGTTTCCAACGAGCGTTTTACAGACTTTTTTTTTTTTCTCCACGAGTCCAAGTGATGAAAATTGAAGCCTGTTGACAAAAATTTTTTATTTCCTTATATCTTTCCTTCTGCAATACACGGCTCGAATGTTGCAATGGTTGTCTTGCTTCTATCGCCAATTTTCCTCCCTTAGTAAGCGACAATTAGCGAATATGACATTCTCAAAAGGGTGAATTCAGAACAGCTTCGACATGTATTGAAATGATGGTTGTTTGCCCATAATTCCCAGACATCCTGCAATATCCTTGTTTACTTGAGGTTACTTCGTTGTTTGTCACTTGTTTTTTTCTCTCCCTTTCTTCCCTTTCACTCTTAATAAATCTAAATAAATGTAGAGAAACGAACGAGTTTTTTCAAGAATATATCATTAGGCATTCGCTTTGACAAACGTTTTCCAGATTTTTTTTTTTCATGAAATATTTGATCTAAAAAGAACCTTGTAACTGTCTGGTCAAAAGCATTTTGTGTGTGTGACCGTTAGATTTGAAAATGAAATGTCCTTGGGTCAGTATTAACCATTTGTTGAGTTCTATTCCCCTAAATAGGAACATCTGCTAGCTGAGTGGGGATAGAGAGAGAGAGAGAGAGAGAGAGAGAGAGAGAGAGAGAGAGAGAGAGAGAGAGAGAGAGAGAGAGAGAGGAGAGAGAGAGAGAGACAGAGAGAGAGAGAGAGAAGAAAGAGAACAGAGACAGAGAGAGAGAGAGAGAGACAGAGAGAGAAGAGAGATGAGTAAGAGTGAAAGAGAGGAGAGAGAGAGAGAGAGAGAGAGGGAGAGAGAGAGAGAGAGAGAGAGAGAGAGAGAGAGAGAGAGAGAAAGAAAGAAATATGTCCTTTCCTCACCAACTTTTATTATAGTTATGAGCTTTGTTGAAGGCACTGCACTCGGATAACACTATAATAATAACCATAACTATACAGGATCTGAACTATTGAACAGCAAAGCAGAAATGTCTTTGTGTTTCAATATAAACATATTTATATTTTTCTCGAAGAATTAGACCCGTAGAATCTTTTATCAAACACTAAGACAAATGCAATTTTCCCGCACACTTTTCTTACGTGTCAAAGAGCAAAGAAACCCAATAAATATCTCTAACTGATAAAAAATCATATCAAATTATATCAAACTTACTGGTTGTTTCTGTTTCCGAGAGACTGGCGGTTGAAATACGAAGCAGAAGGTAAAAACAGATTTATTCGAGGCCGATTTCTGTTGGGACTTTTGTGTGTGAATAAGCTTGTTTTTTGGTTTTGATTTTGTCTTTATTTCTCTCTCTCTTCACTTCTCGCTCTCTCTTCGTCTCTCTCGCCTCTCTCTCTCTCTCTCTCTTCTATCTCGTCTCTCGATCCTCTCGTCTCTCTCTCCTCTCTCTCTCTCGCTTCTCTCTCTCCTAACTAGCTCTCTGTCCTCTTCTCTCTCAGGTTGTCTCGCTCAGTCATCCAATGCCTCTCACTTCCGTCTCTCTCTCTCTCTCGTCTCATCTCTCATCTCTCTTTTCTTTCTCTCTCTTCTCACTCTTCTCTTCTCATCCGATAACTCAAACGGCTCCTCTCTGCTTCTGGGTCTCGTCTCCGGTCTCGGTTGTGCCGTACCAACAACAACTGCCTATTGTGACTTATGTTACTTATGTCGGTTGAACGTCGATATCTGAATTCTGAATGGAGTTATGCGCGGTAAGAGTCGATCACGCTTCTATGTCCTCTCTCTCTCTCTCGTCTCTGCTCGCTCTCTCATCGTCGTTCTCTCTCTCTCTCTGCTCTTCTACTTCTCTATGTCTCGTCCTCCTCTTCAGTCACTCTTCTCTTCTCCTGCTCGTCTCTCTCCTCTTTTCACCTTCGTCTGAAGACATCCGGGGCGCAAAGTCTTTCCTCTGCTGCACCTACTCTCCTCTCCATTTTCCGTTCTCGCGATATCTCCCTGTCTCGGCTCTAACGGTCTCTTCCTCAACAATTCCATGTCCGGGTTCCCCGTCCCCTTCACGTTTCCTGTACTTCCACTCCCGCAATACCTTCCCATCATCTCTCTCTCCCCCCACTCTCCTCCACCTCATTCCTCTCCAAAAGAGTCCTCCCTACCCTTTCTCTCTATGTCAATCTCCTCCCCTCCCCCTCCATCTTCTCCCTCCCTCGCTCCTTCGCTCTCTAACATCTCCAGGTCTCTTCTCCACACTCATCCCTTCTATCTTACCCCGGCTCCTTCTCTTTTCCGTCAGCAATCATCTCTCCTGCGCTCCCTCTCTTACAGGGATCCCTTCTCTCTTCGCTCTCGCTCGACTCCGTCCCCCTATATCTTCCATTCTTGGAAAATCTCCCTCTGTTTTTCCCAACAATCCCCCACTCTCTCTCTCCTCTGTCCCGCCTATTTGTTTCCAGTCCCTTCATCCTCCCCGTGTCCCCACACTCCCCGTCTAGTCCCATCCCCTCCATTTCGTGTTCTCTCACCATACGTATTTGGTGTTTGAAGATGAACTCTTCCCGTTCACCGCTCCCTCCCTCTCAATCCCTCCCTACCCATATCGTCTCGCTAGCTCCTTCTCCTCAAACCGTCAATTTCTTCCTCTCCTTTATCATCATTCCCTCCTCATTCTAATCCGTGTCCCCCCCACTATCTCGGGCATCCCCTTCCTTCCCGCCACGTCGAGACGACTGAACTTTCTCCCCCCTCTCCTCTCTCCTCTCTTCCCGAACGATCGTCTAGGTTTAATCTCACTGCATTGAACTTTCACTCTCGGTGTAACTCAGGCACTCCCTCCCTCCCGCTCCTCGGTCCCTGCCCTTCCCCACCCCTCTCCCCTCGATAAGGTCTCTTTTCATCTTGGTTCTAATAGTTTCTCGTCTCCGTCCGCATCTCCTTCCTTCTCTCTGCATGCTCTTCTCTCTTCTCCTTCGTTCTTTCTCTCTGCGTCTCTCTCTCTCTTCTGTCTCTCGTTTCTATTCTATCGTACTCTCTTCTCTTCTCTCATACTTCTCTACTCCCCTACTACATCTCCCTCATTCTCATCAAATCTCTCTCTCTCTCTCTCTCTCTCTCCCTCTCTTCTCTTCTTTCTTTCTCTCCTCACTATACTCACATCGCTCTCGATGTCGTCGGTCTTCTTCTTCTTGCCCTCAACGATCAGTAAGCACTCACCGGGCTCGTAGAGGTGACTAGGATGTGTGTAGTGTGATCTTAGTAGATTTATGATGTAGACTCTCCCCTCTTCCAGATCATCCCCTCATCTCGTTGTCTATCGCCTCGCCTTTCTCTCCCCTCATCGTCATTCCTTCTCTCTCTTTCGTTCCTTCTCCCTCTCTCGTCCATCCTCCCGCACTACCACTCTATCTCCGTCCCTTCGGAAGTTATCTCCTACCTCTTTCTCTTCTTCTCTCAATCCCTCCTTACATCCCTCTTTCCTCTCCAAATTGACCCTCTGACGTAATTCGAATCTCCTCCTCATCTCCCCCTTGCTCTCTTCTCTCTCTCTCGCGTGAAGGCTCTCTCGGTCCCACCTCTCTCACATCAGACAGTCTCTTCTCCTTCAGTATCTCTCACTCATATTCTTCTCTCTCTCTTCTTAGCTGAGGCAAATAAAAATGTTCAAATTCTGTCGAAATTGTTGCTTATCCTGTGAGTTTCCAAACCTTGTGTTTTATATCCCGGGGACAAATGTTCCCTTGTTATTTGAGGCTATTACAATAAACAGTCAGATTAGCACCAGTTATCCTTAATTGCGCCTCCCTGTGCGATTGTGTACAGTCCACTCATCTTTTATTCCCCGCCTTTTTAATCATGGCACAATTTTTCTTTCCTGATTCGACACTTATTAGGTCTGCGGAGATTTTGTGACTCCTAGCATTGCCATACCTCGTGCCTTAACTGAGAGGTCACTATGGCAATGAAAACGGGTGTGGTCTTGCATATTCCCATTTATTTATTATTCATTTTTTTTTTATTGCAATATCCCTAGTTCGCTGGGAGTTATTTTGGTGTTGTTTTATGCAGGACCCTGTTCTTTGTTCGTAGAGAAATAGCTCGTTTTCTGAGATGTAGTAATAGTTATATTGACATTGAATTGAACAACAGTGTTTTTTGTATTCTCTTTGATGATGGTTTTTGAAATGCTCTTTCTCTCTCTTCTCATTTTATCTCTCCTCTCTCTACTCTCTCTTTCTTTCCTCCTCCGTTTTGGTCTGAATTTTTATAAGATCGAGTTGATCGGCATCAGCAACGTCCCTCTCTGTCTGTTCGTTCTGTCTGTCTTCTCTCTCCCAATTCTCTCTGTCTGTATGGTCTGTCTTCGTTCTCTCTTTCTCCTCGTTTCCTCTTCTTTTCTCCTCTCTCCTTTCGATTCTCGATCTCTTTCATCGTCTTCTATCTCTCGCCGTCGCTAACTTGTTTGGGAGATCTGTTCACTGTTCCTGCTTCTCAGCGTATCTTCTCTCTTCGTTCTCTCTCATCCAGCAATCCTTACTCCTAATCGACGCAATTACCGTCTCCTCCTCTCTCTATCTCTCTCTCTCTCTCTCACGGTCTTCCACGCCTCCTCTAGTTACGCGTCTCTCTCTCCCACCGTCTGCGCCTACCTCTCCTGTCACGGTGGCCCTCCTCTCTCTCTCCATCCTATCTCTCC
>NW_020869356.1:488465-496159 GCF_003789085.1 Penaeus vannamei | reverse complement strand
AGTACCCTCTCCTACCGCTCCTCAGTCCCTCCTCTCCTCAGTCCCTCCTCCACTCCTGCTCAGTCCTCCTCTCCTCCTCTCCTCCCTCCTCAGTCCCTCCTCCTCTCCTCCCTCAGTTCCCTCCTCCTCCTCGCTCAGTCCTACCATCCTCCTCCCTCCCAGTCCTCCTCCTCTCCCTGCCAGATCCCTCCTCTCCTCCTCAGTCTCCTCCCTCTCTACTCAGTCCCTCCTCCTTTCCTCTTAGTCCTCTCCTCCTCCTCGCTCAGTCCCTCCTCCCTCCCTCACTCCCTCCTCCCTCCTCCTCCTCCTCCTCTCCTCCTCCTCCTCTCCTCTCCTCAGCTCCTCCCTCCTCCTCATCTCCTCTCTCACGCTCCTCCTCCTCCTCCTCAGTCCCGTCCTCCTCCTCGTCTCCTCAGTCCCTCCCTCCTCCTCCTCAGTCCCCTCCTCCTCTCAGTCCTCCTCCTCAGTCCCTCCTCCTCCTCCTCAGCTCCCTCCTCCTCCTCCCTCGTCCTCCCTCAGCCTCCCTCCTCCTCTCCTCCTCCTCCTCATCCTCCTCCCAGTCCCTCCTCCTCCTCAGTCCCTCCTCAGTCCTCCTCCTCCTCATCCTCCTCCTCCTCCTCAGTCCTCCTCCTCTCAGGTCCTCCTCCTCCTCCCTCGGTCCCTCCTCCTCTCCTCAGTCCTCCTCTCTCCTCCTCAGTCCCTCCTCCTCCTCCTCCAGTCCCTCCCTCCTCCTCTCCTCCTCAGTCCCTCAGTCCCTCCTCAGTCCCTCCTCCTTCCTCCTCAGTCCTCCTCCTCCTCCTCAGTCCCCTCCTCCTCCTCCTCAGTCCCTCCTCCTCCTCCTCAGTCCCTCCTCCTCCTCCTCAGTCCCCTCCTCCTCCTCCAGTCCCTCCTCCTGTCCCTCCTCCTCAGTCCCTCCTCCTCCTCCTCCTCTCCTCAGTCCCTCCTCCTCCTCCTCCTCCTCCCAGTCCCTCCTCCTCCTCCTCCCTCCTCCAGTCCCTCCTCCTCCTCCTCCTCCTCAGGTCCCAGTCCCTCCTCCTCCTCCTCCTCCTTCCTCCCTCAGTCCTCCTCCTCCTCCTCCTCAGTCCCTCCTCCTCCTCCTCCTCCTCCTCCTCCTCCTCCTCCTCCTCCTCCTCCTCCTCCCTCCTCCTCTCTCCTCCCTCCTCCTCCTCAGTCCCTCCTCCCTCCTCCTCCCTCCTCAGTCCCCCTCTCTCCTCAGTCTCCTCCTCAGTCCCTCCTCCTCCTCCTCCTTCAACCCGTAATCCAGCGAGTATGTCCAAGGGCGCCTCCTCCTCCCGTCTCGACCCCACTTAAGTGTCTTCAGGATAACAAAATATTTTTTTTTTTTTTTTTTATTCGCCTCCTGTTTGTCTTTTATGCATCCTTGAGGCCCTGAAAGATCCTGCACGGGGCTACCGACGTACAACGGGAATTATGTAAATGTTTGTCTGAAGTTTGTTAAATCAAAGAAAAAAAAAAAAAGTCTTTGAGTTCGTCTTAAAGATGAATGTATGTTTGTAAGTCTCCCTTTGCTTAGCCACAATTACAAGGGATCCGTCCCCTTGGATGAAGGAGACGCCCAAAGAGGACGTCCCCCTTATCCCCCCCTCCCCCCCCCCCCCGCGCCGTCCCTGACAGAGCCCGTCCAGCATAGCAATGAGGCGAAGGATATTTGCATACGTTATAAGTCATACATAATGTTGAGCAATTTGTGTTATAGTCGGCGGGCCGCTTGTCTCGTGATTCGTCGCGAGAGGGCGCTACGGACGCGGCGGCCTCTGGGGGGGACTTGGGGTTCCCTTTCTCTTTCTTATTCTCTCTCTCTCTTTCTTCTTGTTTTCTCTTTCTTACTCTCTGTCTCTTCTCTTTGTTTTTTTTTCTTTTCTCTCTCTCGTTTTCTTTTGTTCTCTGTCTCTCTCTTTTCTTCTTCTCTCTCTCTCTCTCTCTCTCTCTCTCTCTCTCTCTCTCTCTCTCTCTCTCTCTCTCTCTCTCTCTCTCTCTATCTATCTATCTAATCTATCCTATCTATCTATCTATCTATCTATATCTATCTCTTCTCTCTTTCTCTTGTTTCTCTTTTCTCTTTGTTTTCTCTCTTCTCTACTTGTTTTTCTCTCTCTCTCTTTTTTGTTTCTTTCTCCTCTCTCTTCTCTCATGCTCTCTCTTCGTCATCTCTCTCTCTCTCTCTCTCATCTCTCTCCTCTCTCTGCTCTCTCTCTCTCCTCTCTCTCTCTCTCTCTCTCTCTCTCTCGTTTTTCTCTTTTTGGTTGTCTCTTATTTTTCTTTCTTTCTCTCATTTTTTTGTTCTCTGTCTCCCCTTTTCTTTTTCTTTCACTTTATTTAACTTTCTGTCTAATTTTTCTCTCTCTAGCCCTTATTTTCCGTCTCTTTCTGTCTCTCTTTTTTTCTCTTTTTTTTTAATTCTCCTTTTTGCTTGTTTTCACTCTCCTTTCTTCAATATTTCTTCATTCATAGTGTCATTTTTTTTTTGTCATACCTCTTCCCTCTTTTTATTCATGTTTTCGGGCCGGTAGATAAATAGATATATAGATCAGATTGAGTTGTTTATGTAAGGCACTAACATGAGACAATTCAGGGTGATCGATTCATTGATTCATTCTCTCTCTCTCTCTCTTTCATCTCTCTCTCTTTCTCTGTCTTTCTTTCTCTCTCCTCTGCTCTCTCTTTCTCTCTCTCTCTCTCTCTCTCTTCTCTGTCTTTACTCTCTTCTCTCTCTCTCTCTCTCTCTCTCTCTCTCTCTCTCTCTCTCTCTCTCTCTCTCTCCACTCTCTCTCTCTCCTCTCTCTCTCTCTCTCTCTCATCCTCTCTCCTCCCTCTCATTTCCCTCCGTCCTCTCACCCTCCTTCCCCCTCCCTCCCTCCTTCCTCCCATCCCCTCCCTCCTTCTCCCACATACCACTCCATCCCTCTCATTCCCCCACCCTTCTTCCCTCCCTCCATTCCCTCCCATCCCATCCATATCCCCTCCACTCCTTCTTCTTTCTGTTTTTCCTCCCACCAGCCTTCTATCCCCATCTGCTTCGCATCAATCCTCGGAGCCAAGACCAACTTCACGGTCGAATTCTCGGATGCACATTGACCCAAAATTTGTTCCTGCAGCTCATAAGGTCAGCTGGTAATGTTGACCGAAATCCTCCTCCTCTGCTGTCCTTTAAAAGATGCATCAGCTGTTTGGTGTAACACAAATCGTTGACTTTTTTATTTATATTATTTATGATTATTTTTTATTTTTTTTTTTTTTTTATTAACTTTTTTTTTTTTGTTGGATGTGTATGGGGCTTTTGGAAAGATAAAAATAACTGGTGCGTTGCCTCATGGCCCTTTGACTGTTGTGAGGATCTGTTGATGAGCTACGTACGTGTTTTTTTTTTTCTGTTTTCATTGAAGAATTATTTATGTATTAATTAATATATGGCACGAACACTACAAGGTTATCTTGACTATTATTTGAGCTAATCTTTATCGCCTTTGATATATACTCTCGAAACTGCATCTCGTGGCAAGCGCGACAGAGTTGATCGTACGTTTTTAAACGGCTACTATGATGCAAAAAATGAAAAACATCTGTAGTATACAGTGAACTACCGACTCTTGACAATTATGTGTTGTGTGTGTTGGTGTGTGTTGCCGTGTGTCTCGTTGTGTCTGTGTCCGTTAGCGCGTGTGTGCTGATTGTGTGCAAATGTGTGTGCAAGCACCCGCGTGCGTTGGCGACAGAGCAAAAACTGTCTCCAAGGCAACGTGCCGACCGCTAAACTCCGTTGAAACATCATCAATGGGGCCTTGCAGCCCACCAAACTCAAGCAAAACCCACAACTTACACAAGACTCGACGTGACTTACAGTGCACGTCAGTGCGTGCGTGTGCGATGCCGTGCGTATCGTTGCGTGTGTGTGTGGTCCTGTGTCTGTGCGAGTTGCTTGTGCGTTACGATCTGTGTGATGGTGAATAACATAAGCAGTTTTCCGATAATACTTGGGCATGGCGAGCGGAAATGTTTGCACTGTTGCAAAATGGGAAAGTTACTGTTGCAATCTGCCATCGCTTGGGAATTGGCCCAAACAGGGCACTCCTGCAATCATAATTATTTAGTTTTACTAACTTTATCCATTTACCGCCCCCGTAACTGTCCCGGCAGAGGCTGGCTCTGCGGTTGCGGTAATGTATTTTAACGAAGATTATGTTATTAACGCACATACATGATAATATTAATACATAAACACACAAACAATACAATGTATGTATAAATATGCATGTGGAGAAAGGAGATGAGGGAAGAGGTGAGAGGGAGATAAATGAGAGAGAAGGGGAGGATGTCGATCCCTTGTAACGGGAGAGATAGCGAATGGCGGGAAGATAACTGAGCAAAGACACGGAGAAGATCCAGAGAGCAAGAAGATTGAGAGGAGAGAGAACATGACCGTAGGAAAGGTAAAACGGCAACGCGGGCAGCGGAGTCGAAGCACCGTCTGAGAGAGGTGAGAGATCGAGGGAAGGAGGAGGAAGAGAAGAGAGAGTACGCGATCGGTTTGAACGATTTGAAAGAAGGAGAGCAGACGTGCCAGAGCCGAGAAGAGGATCCCCTGAGACTGCCCCACCAGAGGAAAGGGCTGGGACACACACAAAGTCCACGATGAAGTGAACACGACCTCGAGAGCGTCGATGAACGGGAAGATGTAATATAGCTGAGTTGGTGAAATGAGGAGAGAAATGGTGAGAGTAAAAAGTGGCGAGAAAGATTATCGGACGAGAGAGATCTGGAGAGAACTAAAACTGGTAGCGATAAGAGAGAGAGAGGAGAAAGAAAAACAGAAGAAGTACGCTGCACATGCACGTAATCTTCTTACACGAGCAAACCAATTCAATGATTTTTGTCAGAAATAATTGGTCTTAACCATTGGGTAATAATGCTCAACTTCTAGTTCTGTTCTCTCTCTCTCCTCTCTCTCCTCTCTTCTCTCCTCATCGCTCTTCTCTCTCTCTCTCTCTCTCTCTTCTCTATCTCTCTCTCTCTCTCTCTCTCTCTCTCTATCTTCCCCCCCCCCCTCTCTCTCTCTCTCTCTTATCTCTCTCTCTCTTCTGTCTCTCTCTCTTCTCTCTCTCTCTTTCTCTTCTCTCTCTCTCTCTCTCTCTCTCTCTCTTCTCTCTCTTCTCTCTCTCTTCTCTTATTCCTCCCCCCAAACCCCCGCTCTCTCTCTCTCTCTCCTTCTCTCTCTCTCTCTCTCTCTCACTCCTGCTCTTCTCTCTCTCTCTCTCTCTCTCTCTCTCTCTTCTCTCTCTCTCTCTCTTCTCTCTCTCTCTCTCTCTCACAGTTCGTCCAAGTTGCCAATTTGTCAATAAACTCGGCATTCCGCGCTTGCACGTAACAGGTGTGTTGTATATAAATCACGGTCATGTTGGCATTAGTGAGTGTTATGTTCCCATTTCACATGAAAGGATTTTCGAAACAGTGTTGTTGTTTTTCTTTGGTCAGGGAGCACCCAAGTTGATTCAGTTGTTTGGATCGTAGTGTGGTTATTGCTGTTGTTGTGATGCCAGTGCAATATATATAGTTTATGCAGACTGAAACAGATACGCCCAAGCCAATATTTGCGGTTTTTGTACGTTTTTTTTTTTTACTCTTTTCACTTCCTCTGTCTGCTTCTGTTCTGACTCTCGCCTCTCTTCTCTCTCTCTCTCTCTCTCTCTCTCTCATGTCTGTCTGTGTTGTCTGTCTGTCTGTCTGTCTGTTCTGTCTGTCTGTCCTCTCTCTCTCTCTCTTTCTCTACTCTCTCTCTTCTCTCTCTTCTCTCTCCTCTCTCTCTGCTCTTCTGCTCTCTCTCTCGTTCCGCTCCCTCCCTCCTCTCTCTACTCTCTCTTCATCTCTCTGCTCTCTCCTCTCCTCTCTCTCTCTCTTCTCTTCTCTCTCCTCTCTCTCTCTCTCTCCCTCCCTCTCTCTCTCTCTCTTTCAAAGGCGATGGACATGAAACATGAAGTTAGTTCTATAATAAGACAACGTGTTACATAATGATAGAAAAGAAATAAGGTATTATTAGTTTACTTTGCCACAGGAATGCTCTGTGGGTATACACTTCTGAGAACTGAACGTGCTGTGCCTGTGGTACGATTCATGATACCATCTTCATTCTCTGCCTAGTGGGTATGATCTTTGCAATATGTAACTATATATATTTATATATATAGTAATATAAAATATATAGTATTTTATATAATATATATATACTATAATAGGTATATGTAAGTGGCAGAGCTCACTATGATAGAGTTAGATGTATATATTGTATTATATGTTATATTGTATATATGTATATATGTTAGTTATTGATATTATATGGATAGTAATAGTTAGTATATAATAATATATTATTATAATAATATATAAGGTAGATACACACACAACACACACACAACACACCACACACACACACACACAACACCACAACACACACACACAACACTATAATATATATATATATATTATTATAATAAACTTTTACACTAATATAAGTTATAAATGCTTCAGCGTTAGTGGAATGTGAATGAATTCTAGTAATATTTTGCTATAGATCAAGGGAAAGATATGCAACCCAGATTTTGCAACATTTTGCTCGACACCATGACAGTCGCAACAGAAAAGCCCTCGTCCCTTGTCTGGAACTGAAACCGCGCGTGCAGAAGAGGTGCCGCGACGGACATTGACGTGACTCCGTTTGGTTTTGCTACTTTGTAATGCGCATAGGGTTATTCCGGCGATAGTAAATTCCTCTCCTTTTTTGAAAGCGGCGGTTTCTGAAATTGTTACAAAAATATGCGTGTCTTCTTGGCGCACATGGACGTGTGGCGTATTATGTAGACATATTAATGGTCCGGTGATTGTTTGTATGTGCTTGCGCGCACATGACGTGCTGTGGCGGTATTGTGTAGACCACCATCATGGTGGTATTTTTTACCGCGACGAGAGACAAATGGCAGAGAAATATGCGCTGCCATTTTTGTTTTCGTAAATCGCCGCTCTTATTGGCAAGGACTCTTCCCCTACGTCTGCCTCTGCCCTGTGTCTGTGTCTGCGTGTGTCTGTCTGTTTATGTGTCTGCGTTCTGTCTGTGTCTGTGTCGGTTTTGCCGTACTGTTCTGTGTCTTCGTCTGACTGTTTGTCTGGTCTGTCTGTGTCTAGTGTCTGTTTCAGCCTGTACTCTTGTGTCTTGTTCTCTGCGTTCTGTCTGTCTTGTCTGTTGTGCCGGTTTCTGCCCTGTATCTGTGTGTCTGTTCTTGCGTGCTGTCTTTGTCTGTTTCTGCGTCTGTCTGTGTCTTCGTCTGTCTGGGTCTTCGTTCTGCCTGTGTCTGTGTCGGTTTCTGCCTGGTATCTGGGGACTGTCTGTCCTGTTCTGTCTTGTTTCTTCCTGTATTCTTATGTCTGTTCTTCCTGTGTCTGTTTCTGTTCCTTGTCATCGCCAGGCCCGCCCTGCCCTCCATCCCGCGTCTGCCCCTGCGTCTGCGTGCAGACGCTGTCAGCAGAGCGTCCGCCATAGCAAGTTCACTGACGTGCTATCGGAGGCCGCCGCGAGAGAGCGAGAACCGCCGAAGGGTCGCGCGGGGCGGCTTCGTCCAAGACCGGCGGAGGAGGGCTTCGAGAGCGAGGAACGAACGTGCGGCGATTGCCGCTTTCCTGCGTTTGCG
>NW_020869356.1:473465-475965 GCF_003789085.1 Penaeus vannamei | reverse complement strand
TTATTAGTTATGGTTAGTCTCCAGTAGCGCTGTAAATGTGACATGCTGTTTCATATATTGGTTTGTTGTCCTTTTATTATTGTTCTATGTAATTAATATTGTCGTTTGTTATATATGTGGTGAGGATGCTGCTTAGTAATATTTTCTTTTCCTTACTTCTCCTTCTGGTTCTCTTTCTCCCTCCAGCCCTCCCTTCTACACTCCTTGGTTCGTTCTATTCCACTCTCCCTCTCCTGTTTTCGTCCCTTCCTGTCTTTCCTGCTTTCTCCATTCTTCCCTTTCTTTTTATCTCCTGCTTCCCTCCCTTCCCCCTCCTTTCCTCCTGTCTCTTTTCTTCCTTCCTCCCTCTTTTTCTCTTCCTCCCCTCCCTCCTTCCTTCCTTCCCTCCCTCCTTCCTCCTTTACTCTCCTCCCTCTCTCTCCCCTCCTCTTCCTTCCTCTCCTTTTTCCTTCCTCCCTCCCTCCTTCCCTCCTTACTCTTCCTCCCCCTCCCTCCCTCCCTCCCTCCCCCCCCTCCCTCCCTCCTTCTCTCTCTCCTCTCCTCTCTCTCTTTCCCTTCCCCCTCCCTCCCTCCCTCCTTACTCTTCCTCCCCTCCTTCCCTCTCTCCCTCTCTCTCTTCCTCCTCCCTCCCTCCCTCTCTCTCTCTCTCTCTCTCTCTCTCTCTCCCTCTCTCTCTCTCTCTTCTCTCCTCTCCTCTCTCTCCCTCCCTCCCTCCCTCCTCCCTCCCTCCCTCCCTCCCTCCTCCTTCCCTCATTTCTTCTGCCGCGCCGTCATGTTGTAGCATAATATTTTCCGCCTCTTCCTCCAGCGCGTCCATTCAGATTCGGAAGCGAGCGAGTCTAGGAGAGAGGGAGAGGAGAGGGAGAAGGGGGGGGGTTAAGAGAAAGGGAAGGAGAGGGTGAAGGGGAGGATGAAGAGGATGGGAAGGAGAAGGAAAGGAGGAGAAGGAGGGGGGATGAAGAGGAGGGGTGGAGAGGGAGAAGGGGGAGGATGAAGAGGAGGGGAAAGGGGGAGGTGAAGGAAGGAGGAAGGATGAAGAGGATGGGAAGGAGAAGGAGAAGAGAAAGGGTGAGCAGGGGGAGGATGAAGAGGAGGGAGAGGAGAAGGAGAAGGGGGAGGAAGGAGAGAGAGGGGTGAGAGGAGAGGCAAAAACTTTGGGAAAGGAGAGGGAGCCAGGGGGGGGGGGGGTAAAGTACCGGAATGGGGATGGAGGAGAGAGGGGGGGGGATATCCTCATCTTCAGTGAGAGGCTCTCTTGATTTATTCATATTCCAATTCTCTCTTTTCTCGGGATATAAATACAATCCATATCTACATACAACATGATTTATGTATATGTGTGTATGTCGATATACAGTACATTCTCTCTCTCTCTCTCTCTCTCTCTCTTCTCTCTCTCTCTCTCTCTCTCTATATATATAATATATATATATATATATATATATATATATATATATATATATATATATATATATAATGTGTGTGTTGTGTGTGTGTGTGTGTGTGTGTGTGTGTGTGTGGTGTGTGTGTGTGTGTTTATTTATTCATTTATTTAATAATTCATGTACTAATGAATACATATATACATATATGCACACACACACACACACACACACACACACACACACACACCACACACACACACTCCCTCACTCACCCGTCCCTCCCTCACTCACTCCCTCACTCACTCACTCACTGTGTGTGTGCGTGTGAATCCGTGTCTCTGCCTCAGCGTGCGTGTCACATCCCCCGAAAATTCTCAAAAGACGAGGAAGCTGTGAATTCAAAGTGCATCGTTCTGGCTTTCGCACTTTTTATCGACCTCCCTCTCAGCTCCTCTTCAAGTGCATCTTAATCAATCTTAAAGAAAAGGAAGAGAGGGGATAGAGGGGGGGACGAGAGGGATGAGGAGGGGGGGAGAAGAGGGGGAAGAGGAGGAGAGGAGGGAGGGAGAGAGAGGGAGGGAGGAGAGGAGAGAAAGAGAAAGAGAGAGAGAGAGAGAGAGAGAGAGAGGAGAGAGAGAGAGAGAGAGAGAGAGAGAGAGAGAGAGAGAGAAGAGAGAGAGAGAGAGAGAGAGAGAGAGAGAGGAGAGAGAGAGAGAGAGAGAGAGAGAGAGAGAGAGAGAGAGAGAGAGAGAGAGAGAGAGAGAGAGAGAGAGAGAGAGAGAGAAGAGAGAGATAAGAGGAAACAAGAAAGGGAAAGAGGAGAAAAGAGGGGGATAAGAGAAGAGAAGAGCACAGTATTTTCCTGTTGCCGAGTGAGAGTCTCAGCTTCTAGTCATTATTATTATTTACATTACAACGGCATTTCATTTCCGACTGACTTGGTGATTTTTTTTTTTCTTCTTTTTTATCGGGATAAAAACGCATATACATTCTCATATTTTATTCATAAGTTTTTTTTCATTTTTATACTTTTTATGATCATATTTTTATCTCCCTGTATATGTTTATTTGATTCTTTCTTTCTTTCTTTTGTTTATTCATGTTATTTATTTTAT
>NW_020869356.1:467965-471000 GCF_003789085.1 Penaeus vannamei | reverse complement strand
CCTTGTTTTTAGTCCTTACCTACCAACCACTTTTTCCTTCGATTTTTTTTTTTTTTTTTTTTTGTGTCCCGATTGGCAGATGAATTATCACAACGAGGGAGATTTCGTTTCTGTCGTCTCGCCGCGCTCTGTGGCATCGATTTTTATCTCGTGGGCCAAGAGATATAAGAGAAAGGAGGCGGCGATCGTTCTTTCAAAGAATACCGGTCACCTTTTTTTTTTTTTTTTTTTTTTTTTTTTCTTTTTTTTTTTTTTTGATTTGGCAGGGGTAGGGGTAGAAATGGGCCATCCCTCCCCAGAGGGGGGGGGTGCGAAACCTAAGGGGGGATCGAAGGTAGGCCATCCTGAGGGGGTGGGGTGGGGCGTCGACTCTGTAGGAGGCGTTTGTTACCTTCTCAAAGGGCAACGATCCGGTCGGCCTGTGTACGAGACGTGTGTGTATGTGTGTGCGATGGGTGGTGTTTGTATTGAGTGTGCTCTGTGTTTGTCGTGTTGCATACTATGTACGTTTTTCTCTCTTTTTTTGTTTCTATGTGTCAATTTTATATATTCTATTCTTTATCTTAACTATCATGTTTATTACCATCTTATCTTATTATCAATTGTGTTATCATAATAATTACCTATCATTATAATTATCTGGTTATGATTCCTTACCATTTTATTATCATCTTGATATCATTATCTCCTCTTTGTCTTGTTATTATCATTATTAAATCATATTATCGATTTTGTTATTATTATCCTTACAATTACTTTGTTAATCATACTATTGTTTACCTATTATGAAATTAATATTTCATAATTGTCATTTTTATCACTGATTTCATTATTCATTCTAATTATTTATTGTTATTATTCATGATATCATATTCTATTATCGTTAACATCATATCATCATTATGCAATTAATGATAACATTATACTATATTATTATCATTATTACTTAACATTATTGTTATTAACCTGGTAATTTTTGGTTCTCTTTGTACTAGGCAGTTTGTTTGTTTTTCAATATGTGCACCAACATGATTTTTTTTATATGTAAATTTTAAATAAATAATAACTATCATTCTTTCTTTCTTCACTTCTTCCTCTGTTTCATACTAATTTCATCACTTCTCCACCGTCTTTTTTCTCCAGAGAGTTAACCTATCTCATATATTCATAAAGTCCTCAATTAAATCTTTATTTACTGGCGTTATATTTTCTCATTTTTATTCTTATTTTTTATTTTTAGTTTTTTCTTTTTTTTCTAAATGTTTATAGTGTGTTAAAGTTATTTCGTGTAAGATGTAGTGCTTTTTAGATATCAAAATTGTATTAAATTCCTTATAGTCTTTAATTCAAACCCTTCTTTTTCGCTTTTCTTAATATATTATATTATCTATATATATATTATATATATAATATATATATTATATATATATATATATATAATATATATATATATATATTAGTATATATTATATATATATATTTTTTTTTTTTTTATGCAAGCTCTCTCTCTCTCTCTCCCATCTCTCTCTCTCTCTCTTCTCTCTCTCTCTCTCTCTCCTCTCTCTCCACTACTTCTCTCATCTCATCTCTTCTCTCTCTTCTTATGCTATTGCGGAAAGATCCAAGAGAAAGAGAGAGAGGAGAGAGAGACGAGAAGAAGATGAAGAGAGAGAGGGAAGGATTGCAGAGAGAGAAGAGGGGATGAGAGATTAGAGAGGTGGAGAGGGAGTGAGAGAGAGAGAGAGAGGAGAGAGAGGAGTAGAAGAGGATAGAAGAGAACCAGACCCGCACAAAGGAAGAGGTAGCAGAGGAAAGAGAACGAGAAGAGGAGCCGCGCACCGACAGCCGCAGACGACGACGACGCACGCACGCACGAGCAGGAGACCGACTGAGGAGCGCAGATAGCGGAGTGGGAAAGACAGAGAAGTGAGCGAGGAAAGAAGACGAGAGAAGAGACGAAGAGAAAGACGGAAAGAGAGGGAAGAGGAAGGAGAGAGATGAGACTCACTGACACTGAGACAGACAGAACAACAGACAGAAATAGACACACCAATAACATATATTCAGACAAGTAGACAAACAAACTGACAAACAAGCAAACACACTGACAATGAGACAAACAAACAAACAGACTAAACCCCCCCCCCCCCTATACAAACAGACAAGCGAACAAGCAGACAACACTAACAATTAAGACAAACAAAACAAACATACATACAATTACAACCAAGCGAACAAGCAGACACACCTAACAATGAGACAAACAAACCAAACCATACATTTACAAACAACAAGCGAACAGCAGAACACTAACAATGACGACAAACAAACAAAACATACATACCAAACAGACAAAGCGAACATAAGCAGACACACTAACAATGAGACAAAGAAACAAACAAACAAAAGAACATACAGACCAAACAAACAAACAAACAAACAAAACAGACAAGGCAAAAGAACAGAACACAATCACGCATGATAAAGAGAGGAGGCAAATGCAATTAAGAACGAGACGAGGAGGCGATGCAAGAAGGAACACCTGCTGAGAGGTAATGGACATGCCTCCTTAAAATTCCTGTTCTTGGAATTGCAAGCGAGAACATTCTTCCCTGGAATGCTGGAAATCGCTTGGCATTGAGAGCTGGGGAGGGGGGGGAGGTGAGAAGGGGGGGTATGGTGCGTTTTTTTTTTTTTCTTTTTTTTTTTTTTTTTTTTTTTTTTTTTTTTTTTTTTAAGGGTATGATTAATGGTAAACTATTTCAGTTTGTATTCATTCTGTTTCGTGTTTTTTTCTTAGCTGTGGATTCTGTTTGTATTTTCACTCTCTCTTTTGTCTGCATGTATCTTTGTCTTTCTCTCTCTCTCTCTCTCTCTCCTCTCTCTCTTCTCTCTCTCTCTCTCTCTCTCTCTCTTCTCTTCTCTCTCTCTCTCTCTCTCTCTCTCTCTCTCTCTCCCTTCTCCCTCTCTCTCTCTGGTCTATCTGGTCTGTATGTCTGCTTGTCTGCTTTCTTTTGTCTGTCTCTCGCTCTATC
>NW_020869356.1:452965-460465 GCF_003789085.1 Penaeus vannamei | reverse complement strand
GAGATGAAAAATAGTAATGACGATGGGAATAACAAGAATAAAAACAAAAATAAAGAGATGCAGAAGAGTACGAAACGAGATGCAGATGCAGAAACGAAGGAGAAGAAGAAAAAGAAAAAAGAAGAACAAAAAGAAGGAGAACAATGAAAAGAAGTAGAAGAAGGAAGATGGGTGGAGGAAAAGAAGATGATGAGAAGAAGAAAGAAAAGAAGAAAAAAGAAGAAAAAATAGAAAGAGATCAACGAAGTCAAGAGAAGGAAGAGAAAATAAGACGAAAAAGAAATAAAAGCCAAGAAGAAAAAAATACAATAGATAAAAAAGTAAGAAAAAAAGAAAAATGACTAATGATGGCGCGTTCAGTAAGTGTTTAATCGAACAATAACCTCAATTTAAATGTAACAAGTTCTAAAGTATTTCCCCCTCAGAAAAAAAAGTGAAAACATACGTATAATATCAAAACTTTAACTATAAATCACGTAAGTTAATCTTATGGTAAATTAGACCACATACTGTCACGCATCACATTAAACCCTCGAAATATTAAACAAAAAGAAATAATATTAATAGAAATAAATACTATTAGATAAATACTAGAAATAAATACTAGAAATATATACTAAATAAATACTAAAATACATACTAGATATAATATTAAAATAAATACTAGATATAATACTAAAATAAATACTAGAAATAAATACTAAAGAAATACTATTAATATTAATAGAAGTAATAGATTATGGTGATGGAAATGATGATTATAATGATTATAGTACAATGATAAAGATGATGGTGATTAGGATGATAACAATGATATTGATAATAATAGTAGTAATGATTATGATAACAAAGAATATACTAATGATAATTATAATGATAGTAATGATAATACTAATGATAATGATAATAACGATAACAGTGTTAATAGTAATAGCATTATCTTTATCATTAACAATAATAATGAAGATGATGATAAAACAATGATATTGATGCTGATGATACTGATATAAACAATACACATGTAATAACAATGATGATGATAATGATAAAGACAATAATGATAACGAGGATAATGGAAATAACGAAAATGACAATTATAATAATCAAAAATATGATAATAGTAATAATAAAGATAATGATGATAATAAAGATAAGGATAATGATAATGATGGTGATGATAATAATAGTAATATAATGATAATAATGAAATAATGATAATGATTATGCTAATTATAATAATAATGATAGTGCTAATGATGAATATAATAATGATTATAATAATAGTTATATAATAGTAAGGTTATGACAATAAAAGTAAATGATATTAACAATAATGATAACAACAGGAACAATAACAATTATGATAATAATAGAAAAAAATAATAATGGTAATAATGAAAATGGTAAATATAGTGACAAAACAATAACATCATTAATGATCATGATGATAATAGTGATAATGATAATAATAATAATGATAATGATAACAATAAGAACCATAATGATAATGTTAGTAACACAAATAATGATATGAATATTACTAATGATGATAACAAATGATAAAAATGATAACAAAAATATGAATAAGAATGAAAAGAAAAAAATAAAGTGAGAAAAAGAAGAATGATAATAAAAATTATATTCATGATAACAGGGAAAAAAAATATATATGAAGATATTAGTGATAATATTAAATAACGATGGTAACAATGAAATGATGGAAACAAAAGTGATAATGATGATGATATTAGCATGTGCTGCAACAACAACAACAATAATTAAGTAATGAAAAATTATAATATTGATAACAATAATGATGATAATAATAATATAATTATAATTGATTATTATTAATTATAATTTATAAATATATAATAATATAATAATATAATAATAATAATAATAATAATAATAATAATAATAAAGCAATAATAAAATGATAATAACCGCAAAACAAGAAACGACAAACCACACCAATGAAACACAAACACACGCATACATCCTCAAACTCCACACACACACACACACACACACACGCATCGAACAATATTGCACAGTAATAACCTTCGCAACAATCCCACAACTTAGCCACACAGTTCAACCGCATTTGCAGAGCCCTATCAATATTCCATGGCGTAGCAGTGAACGATGATAGTCAATTGTAGCTGCGGTTGAATTTTTCAAAGCTGTCGATAAAATGATATTCGTTGAAGTAGATCGCGCTGGAAGGAAGGGGTCTTGTCTCGGGGCGGGCGCGGTTTCGCTCTTCGGTTGAGTTTGGTTTCGTTTGGAATTATGCTTTTTTATCATAGCTGTCGTGATAGGTATATATATATATATATATATATATATATATATATATATATTATATATATATATATATATATATATTATATATTATATATATATATATATATATATATATATGAAATATATAGATACATATACATACACACACACAACACCACAACCACACACACACACACACACACACACACAACCACATATATATATATATATATATATATATATATATATATATATATATATATATATATATATATATATATATGCTTAACATATAGATACATATTCATATATATATAAATATATAATATATACAAATATATATATGTACATATACATATATATATATATATATATATATATATATATATATATATATATGTGTGTGTGTGTGTGTGTGTGTGTGTGTCGTGTGTGTGTGTGTGTGTGTGTGTGTGTGTGTGTGGTGTGTGTGTGTGTATACCTATATATTGTACATAATATATATATATGATATATGTATGTATATATATACATATACATATTATACACATATATAATATATATATATATATAATATATATATATATATATATATATATAATATATTATACATATATATGTTGTGTGTGTCTGTGTTTTCCACTCTGACGGTAGAGAGCGCCAGTTTCGTCTCATTTTTCGTGGACAAGTAAAATTCATAGCGACACAGTTCCCTTTCGTACATCATATTCTCTAAAATTCTCATTAAAGTTGCTTAGCTTTCATTCTGACCTGAAGAGGAAGAGACGGCCACCTAGCCTCGCTCCTCCAGGAATACCGTCTGAATACTCATACCAGCAATCATTAGGCTAAACATTAATTGAAGTATGACACTGAATTTTACTGCATTCACATAACTTTTACAATAAAAGCGTGTTTTGCCAATATGGTAATTCATCCTTGTTTCACTGTCCGTTTCTCAAAAGATGTGGTCCATCTTGATCAACTACGAATCAAAGATTTCGACATATATATATATAGTATATATATATATATATATATATATATATATATATATATATATATATATATATATATATATATAATATATATATATATATATATATATATATATATTATATATATATATACATACATATATATATATATATTATATATATATATATATATATATATATATATATATATATATATATAATATATACATATATATATATATATATATATATATATATATATATATTATATATATATATATATATATATATATATATATATATATATATATATATATAGTATATACTATATATATATATATATATATATATATATATATATATATATATATATATATATACTATATATATACTATATATATATATATATATATTCATACTCACACTCACGATAATTTAATACATATCACGATCGAGGTCAATATAGCCCTTGTACACAATAACTTATACGCACACTTTCTTCCTCCTCTTCCTTTGCCTCCTTTACTTCCTTTACCTTCCCTCATCCCTTAATTTTTTCTCTCCTTGTACATCAAATTATTCACCTCTCCTCCTTCCTCCTCCTCCTCCCACTCATCCCTCCTTTGCATAGTGAAACACAGCATAATATAAGCATGCTAGAAACCGGAAGTATGTATACACTACAATGTTAGGGGTAGGGGGGGGGAGAGGTGTGAGGGGGGAGGAAGTCGGGAGAAGGGTTGGAGGGGGGGAGAGGTGTGAGGGGGGGGGAGGAGGTCGGGAGAAGGGTTGGTGGGGGAGGGGAGCGGAGGGCCAGTAATGGGGGGAGAGGGGGTTGCAGGAATAGGGGGGCGGGTTGCAGGAATGGGAGGGAGGGGGAGAGGGGGGATGCGGGAATGGGGGGGGAGGGGGGGAGGTATGAAAGCAGCATTGCCAATGATTTTGATCAATGTTGACGACATACCAAAGAACATAAGCGCCAAATAAGTCCCGTATGGATTGCAAAAGAGAGACCCTTCTTGCTATAACACATTGCAGAGAATATTGCTGCCCTCCGACTCTTGGTGTGAAAGGGTTAAGACAATGGATACGAAGAGGAAGTAATATTGAGTTATTTTTATTCTTCTTGCTCTCTTTCTCTTAATTTTCTTCCCTTTTTAATTCTTTTTCTCTCTTTTTCTTGTTTCGTGGTTTATTTTTACCTTGTCTTTTTTCTTATTTAGAATACATGAAAGAAAAAAAAATGATATCTAGTGTATATCATCTATATGATAATGATGGTAATGATAACAATAACAGTAATGACAATAACGATAATAAAAATAATGATTATAAGAGTAACAATTATAATAACAGTGGTAAAACAATGATTGATGATAATGATGATGATGATGATAATAATAAAGATGATAACGATAATGATAATACTAATAACAATAATAATAATGATGATGATGATAATTATAGTAATAATGATAATAACAAATAACAATAACAACATAATAAAACAACATAGTAATAATAACAAAAACAACAATAATAACAAAAAAGAACAACAATAATAACCAACATTACCAATTGTATCCGTAACGTTAATAACCCCATCAGTGCGAACAGCCACAGAAAGCGCAAAAGTGCAAAAGTAACCGCAGATTTATGGCTCATTATAACTTTGCCGCGTCGCATGTTAATAGGTACTGTAATATACAAAACAAGTACTTAACTATCTGGAATCGATGAGGTATCCACTAGGCTTGCGTTTGTCGTAATTTCTAAAAGAAGGGAGAGGGTGGGGGAGAAGAGAGAGGGAGGGAGGGAGGGAGGGAAGGGAATGAGGGAGGGAGGGAGAGAGAGGGAGGGAGGGGGGAAGGGGGGAGAGTAAGAGAGTGGAAAGGAGGGAGAGTGGAGAAAAGGAAGGGGGAAGGGAGAAAGAGGGAGGGAGGGAGATAAAAGAAAAAATAATGAAAGAGACAGAAAGAGAGATACAGACAGAGAGAAGAAAAAGAAAGAAGAACGAAATACCGAAGAGTGAGAACGAAAGAAAGAGAGGAGAGAGAAGAGAGAGAAAACTACTGATATTGACGAATCTTTTGTGTTACGTAAAACAAGACAAATCCAACTCACTTGCATTGATTTTCACGTCAATCCCCAATTCTCTTTCGTTCTGTTTTAATGAGAATTTTATTGTTACTTCCTCTCTTTTATAGAGGGGGGGGGAGGGTTGGAAGCAGAGGGGGGAGGGGGCTGCAATGTTTGTGTCGGAGTGTTTGCATATGCGTGTGTGTGTGTGTGTGTGTGTGTGTGTGTGTGTGTGTGTGTGTGTGTGTGTGTGTGTGTGTGTGTGTGTGTGTGTGTGTGTGTGTGTGTGTGTGTGTGTGTGTGTGTGTGTGTGTGTCTGTTGTCTGTTTTGTTGTGTGCAGTTGTCTGTTTACTGTTATTAACTCCCAAGGAGGTTATGTCTTCAGTCGCTTTGGTTAGTTTGTTTGTCAGTTGGTTAGCAAAATAACAAAATGTTATGAACAGATTTTTTGTGAAAATTTTACCAGAAGTGTGTCTTACCCTAACTTTTACGCGTTTTTTAAGCAGGGTAGCTTAAGCAAAATTCTTACCGATAGAAGTACTGCACCTTCCCTGCTTAAGACGCTTGGATCGGCAGGCAAGACATATTCAGTGATGCCAGACATGTGGAAGTGTCTTTCTATAAATCACAAATCATAACAGTCCTTGGAGAGCATAGAAATGTCAAAAAAATACACACAATAATATATTCTCGGGTTTTAAAGGCGATAGACAAGGATTCCCAACAACAATCTCGGAGAGAGATGACTTATTCATAAATCGATTTAGAGACGAAGAGTTTAAAAGATAAAAATTGTTCGTCTTACAATGATTTGTTTTAAAAGAAAAAAGTAATCATTCACATTATCTCCATTATCTCAATTACAGAATCAGATTCCGTATAAAAAATGATTCCTTTGATGAAATATTAATCGGAGTTCTTGGCCAACGCCCGCATTCGAAGGATCGTAACCAGCACGGTACGCGGACGACGCTGTTGCCATGGTGACGGTACACAGCATGACTTACCAAGCGCAAGTCTAGCCATCTACGGAGGTCACTTGAGAGAGCAAGCAAAATTCTTGAGTTAGCAAGAAAAAGATACGAGATTTTAGGCAAAAACTTTCCCTGCTAAAAACGCCTTTACATTCCCTTGAATTTTGGTTTGATCCGGATCCAATTTTTTTTTGAGGTGATGACTGACGCTGTGTACTTGAATGTGATTTTATTCTTGAAGTGTGAATTTTTTATTGCGTCTGCGTCCTTATTGCCTTGGCGGAGGTATGCGCTCTCTGAATGCTTCTAGATTATTCTGGTTTAGAAATTATAGATATAATCAACTGTTTACGCTTATTATGACGGTAATGCTAATTCAAAAAGTAATAACACTTAGAATGATATTGATAATGAGAACGCTAATTGTAATAACAATAAAACATACAGTCATACAAATAATGATAACAATAATGGCAGTAGTGATTAAGATCATGACGAGAATAACAACAATGATAAGGATGATAATTGTATACAACCACTTAAACACAGAAACAAAAGAAAAGATAATAATAAATTAATAAATTAATAGATAAAAAATATGTATATAAAATAAACAAAAATCATCCCAGCCAAAACAAGCCACGCCCATCCCTCTCCCCCTCCCCTACCCCCACCCTACCCACCCTCTCCCCAAGGAAAAGAACGCATGCAAAATGAACCCTTATGGAAGAGCAACTACCTCCTTGGCGCCCTCCTTGCACCTTTTCTTCAGACAAAACTGATAAGGACTTCGAAGATGGATGGAACGCATCTGAGATCGGAGATAAGGAGCCGATCTGGGGTAATTCCACGTCTTAGGGGGGGGGGGGTCTTAAGTGATTTCATAAGGCACGTTGATTTTCTCGGTGTTTCCTCTCTTGCTCTCTCTTTCTTTCTGTCTGTCTTGTCTGATTGTCTGATTTTCTCTTTCTTCTTTCTCTTTCTTTTCTTTCTTTCTTTCTTTTTTTCTTTTTTTTGTCTGTCTCTCTCTCTCTCTCTCTCTCTCTCTCTCTTGCTCTTTTCTTTGATTGTTTGTCTGCTCTGACTCACTCACTCTTCTCTCTCTCTTCTCTCTCTTCTCTCTCTCTCTCCTCTCTCTCTCTCCTCTCTCTCTTCTCTCTCTCATCTCCTCCCTCTCCTC
>NW_020869356.1:439139-452267 GCF_003789085.1 Penaeus vannamei | reverse complement strand
TAGATTAGATAAGAGATAGATAGATAGATGAGAGAGAGAGAGAGGAGAGAGAGAGAGAGAGAGAGAGAGAGAGAGAGAGAGAGAGAGAGAGAGAGAGAGAGAGAGAGAGAGAGAGAGAAAGGGGCTCAAGACAGAGAGAAAAATGAATATGGAAAATACCTCAGAGTCTACTTTGGGGAGGCGGGATTCAATTTCGGTTTCTTAATTGTTAATCTGATTCAAAATCGCGGCCGGGGATCGAGCGAGGGAGAAGGAGAGGGAGAGAAAGAAAAAGTAGGGAAAAGATGAAGAGAGGAAGAGCGAGGGAGAGAGAGGGAGAGAGGAGGGGAGAAGAGACAGAGAGAGGAAAGGAGAGCGAGAGTGAGAAAGAGAAAGAGAGATAGATAGAGAGAGAGAAGGAAGGAAGGAAAGAGTAAGAAAGAAAAGAGGGAGAATCGGAGAGACAAAAGGTAAAGGAAAGTAAATGGAATAGCGAGAGGAGAAAGGGCGAGTTCAAGAAACGCAGACAGAGAAAAAGAGAAAGAGAAAGAGAGAATGAGAGAGAGAGGGAGAAACTCTGCCTCAAAATTGCTCCTCTGATCCATTGCACAGTCGTTTGCAGCATAATGTCCTGTTCACTTGCGTATTCAACATCAAGGGTAATGAATGTTGCATAACTTGTTTTGACACAGTACGGAGGCCAGAAAAAAAGGAATGTGTTGACACATCTGCGCTTATATCTTGCTTATTATTTAAATGTGACAGTTGATATGTACTGGGGGGCTCCAGGAACACACACAGACATACACGCACACACACACACACGTACACACATAATGAGAGAGAGGGAGTGAGTGAGTGAGTGAGAGAGAGAGAGAGAGAGAGAGAGAGAGAGAGAGAGAGAGAGAGAGAGAGAGAGAGAGAGAGAGAGAGAGAGAGAGAGGAGAGAGAGAGAGAGATTGAGTGAATGAATGAATGAATGAGTGAATAAGGAAAGCATGATTAGTGACAAAGACAAAAATTACTCCGAAAAACAAGAATGAGATAGCAGAAATATCTCACAATTTACCTCCATCCCCCCCCCCTTACCCGTCTCCTAGCTCCGGCCCCTCACTTACGCCCCCCCCTCCTCCCCCTCCCCCCTCACCCTTACTCGCTCTCCCCCCATTTAAAGAGAATATGATATACGTACTAAAGACCCCGATGCCAAAGCCCCGCCCACGCCCATTGAGCATTCGGAGCCCCTCAAAGCGACTGGGTTATCTCTGCTCCAGCCTCGCAGGACACTGACTGGCCGGACGATGCTGACTCAACCCTGGCGGATTTTTCGGGGCAGGGGGATGGGTGGGTGGGGTGGGGAGAGAGGGGAGGGGGGTGGGGTGGGAGGGGAGGGGGAGGAGAGGGAGTGGGGAAGGGAGGGGGGGGGAAAGGGGCGACGAGGAGGGAAAGGGGGGCGACTGGGAAGGGGGGGGAAAGGGGCGGGGAGGGAGGGAGGGAAGAGGGGGCGACTGGGGGGGAAGGGGGAGAAGGGAGAGAGAAAAGAGTGGTTGGGGGGAGGGGGCAGGGAAAGAATGGGGGTTGGGTGGGGTAGGGTGGAGGGGGGAGGGAGGAGAAAAGGGGGTGGGGGGAGGAGGGAGAGAGAAGGAGGCGACTAGTGGGAGGGAGGGAGGGAGATGAATAGGTGGGGTGGAGGAAGGGAGGTGAAGGAAGGAAGATGGTTTATATTTTTATTTTGATATTTACTTCTGGATTGGGAGTAGATGTAAAAGATAAATGGATAAAGTGAGTGAGTGTGTGTGTGTGTGTGTGTGTGTGTTGTGTGTGTGTATGTGTATGTATGTGTGTGTGAGAGAGAGAGAGAGAAAGAGAGAGAGAGAGAGAGAGAGAGAGAGAGAGAGAGAGAGAGAGAGATGAGAGACCCGAGACTTCCGTGCAAAGATCTAGCTGCGAGAGGAGAGGGCGAGGAAGGACTCAGTTTCCGCACAGTCCGACTTTCACTGCAATTTTGCTTTCCGGTTATATTTTCTCTTCTACGGCTCTCTCTCTCTCTTTCTCTCTCTCTCTCTCTCTCTCTCTCTCTCTCTCTCTCTCTCTCTCTCTCTCTCTCTCTCTCTCTTCTCTCTCTCTCTCTCTCTCTCTCTCTCTCTCTCGCGCGCGCGCGCTCATACACACACACACACACACACACACACACACACACACACACACACACACACACACACACACACACACACACACACACACACACACACACACACACACACACACACATACACACACACACACATTTTCTTTCCCTCGCTTTCTCTCTTCCTTCTCCCCCTCCCCTCTCCCCAGTATGCAAAATTCACTCCCCAGTGTTGATTGCTTCACTCCCCTCCTCCTCCCCCCTCCACCTCCGTCCTCATCCTCCTGTCTCCCTCTCTCCTCTTTCCCTTTCTCTTCCTCCCTCATTCCCATCACCCGCCCTTATCCCCTCTCCCTTTTCTCTCTCCTTCACAACTCTTTCCTTTTCTCCCTCCCTCATCTCTTGGCCTCTTTCCCTCTGTCTCCCCTCACTCCTCTCTCTCTCTCTCTCTCTCTCTCTCTCTCTCTCTCTCTCTCTCCTCTCTCTCTCTCTCTCTCTCTCTCTCTCTCTCTCTCTCTCTCTCTCTCTCTCTCTCTCTCTCTCTCCTCTCCCTCCTCTCCCTCCTCTCCCTCTCTCCTCTCTCCCTCCCTCCCTCTCTCCTCTCCCCTCCCTCCCTCCCTCCTCCCTCTCCCTCTCTCTCTCCCTCCCTCCCTCCCTCCTCTCTCCCTCCTCCCTCTCTCCCTCCGTCTCTCCCTCCCTCCCTCCCCCCCCTCCCCCCCCTTCTCCCGTTCTCGGTCACTCCGGGTTGACCGAAACTTCTAATAAAAAAGGCGAAGGGGCAGCGAGTGCTTTGCGTTTTCTCGTCTTTTTTCTCCTATTTGCTTGAAGGAGAGATAAGGGAGGAAGGGTGCGGAGAGAGAGAGAGAGAGAGAGAGAGAGAGAGAGAGAGAGAGAGAGAGAAGAGAGAGAGAGAGAGAGAGAGAGAGAGAGAGAGAGACGGGGAGGAAGAGATAGTGAGGGAAGGGTAGAGGGGGAAGGGAGGGGGGGGAGTGAGAGCAAGAGAGGGGGGGAAGAAGTGGAGAGGAAGGAGAGAGAAGAGAGTAAAAGTAGGAAGGGGGAATGGGAAGGGGAGAGAAAAGAATAAAGGAGGAGGGGGGAGGGAGAGCAAGAGAGGTGGGGAAAGAAGTGTCGGGATGGGAAGCAGAGAGAAGAGAGTAAAGTAGTAGGAGAGGGGGAGGGAGAGAGGGAGAGGGTTAGAGGTGGGGTGGGAGGGGGCGGGGACGGGTTTAGGAGAAGATTGTCATCTCGGGTTTTGCTTGAGATCGCGCGAGATCATTGTTATCAAAGGGTTGATGTAATGAAGGGTTGGGAGGAGGAGGAGGAGGAGGGAAGGAGAGGGAAGGAGGAGGAGGAGGAGGGGAGGAGGAGGAGGAGGAGGAAGGGGAAATGAGAAGGGGAGGAGGAGGAGGAGGAGGAGGGAAGGGGGACAGGAGGAGGAAGGGAAGGGAAAAGGAGAAAAGAAAGAGGAGGAGAAGGAGAGGTGATGATTAAGATGGTGAAAAGGAAAACGAAGAAGTGGATGATGATGATGAAGAAGATATGAACAAGGAGTAGGAGGAGGAAGATGAGGAAAGGGTTAACAAGAGAAGAAAATATAGGGAGTGGAGAAGGAATTAAAGCAGACAGCAGAGAAGAGCAAGTGAAGGAAAGGGGTAAAAAGAAAGAATGGATGGGGAGGGGAGGGAGAAGAGTAAGAGGAGGGGGAGAGGAAATGGAAGAGGGAGGAGAGGGAGAAGAGGAGGAATTGGGGGGAGAGGAGGTGAGGAGAAGGAGAGGAAATGGAAAGAGGGAGGGAGAGGGATGGGAGGAAGAAGGAGAGGGTTTGGAAGAGGAGGAGAGGAGGTGGGAGTGGAAGAGGAGATAGGAGGTGGAAGACGGAGGAGAGAAGACAGAAGAGTTGGAGAGAGAGATGAGGAGGTGGGAGAGGAGTGGAAGAGTTAGAGAGGGAGAGAAGAGGTGGGAGGGGAGAGAGGGGGGGGGTTGCTTCACCGACGGAAGTTCTGCCGAGTCTCGGAGGAGACATCTTGGGAGGTTGATTAATGGCGACCTGGGAGTTTAATTATCTTCTCGGCGCGGCTAATGATGGGGTGATTGAACAGGTTGATGGGTTGTTGATGGGGTGGGCGATGGGGGTTGATGGACTTGTCGTACTTGGTGGGTTCTTGACGGAGGGGGGGGGGGGTAAGAAGGTCGGAAGGGGAGGTGTTAGATGAGTTGATAATGGGGTCGTGATATAAATGGCGCGGGATGGGGAGGGATTTTAATGGGGTGGAGTGGGGGGAGGAAGGGTTGTTGAAGGGGGTTTGCACGTGGGTGAAGGGGGGGAAGGGTTGTGAAGGGGTTTGCGCGTGGGTGAAGAGGGGTGGGGGGAGGGGGGAGGGGGTTGTTGAAGGGGTTTGCGCGTGGGTGAAGAGGGGTGATGGGGGGAGGGGGAGGAAGGGTTGTTGAAGGGGTTTGCGCGTGGGTGAAGGGGTGGGGGGGGGAAGGGGCGTTACTGTGCAAAGTGTACGTGGGTGCGTGGGTGTGGATGTGAATGAGGCAGTGCATAGATCAGTGGGTTTTGAGGGAATTACAGTGTAGTTGTCTTTTAGTGTTTTAATGTGTATTCAACTAGTATTTCTTTTTCTTCTTTCTTTATAGTGTGTTATCGCCATCGTCGTCGTCACTTTTTTTTTTTTTTTTTTTTTATATTCTCGTGTGACATTCTTTACTCTTACGACTACTATATTGGCAACAGCTATTTCTTCCCCTCCACTCCTTTTCCTTTCTCCCGCCTCCATTTCCCCTCTTCATCACCGAGACGGGACAAGAATCCCATCTCATTTTTCTAAAAATCCTTCCTCCCCCCTCCGTCCCCCTTCCTCTTCCCCTCCCTCCCTTTACCTCTTCCTCTCTTCCTTCCCTCTCTATTTTCTCCACTTCTTCCTTCCCTTTTCTCTTTTCATTACCTTTTCTCCTTCCTTCCACTCTTTTCCCCTCTCACCTAACCTTTCCCTTTCCCCCTCCTTCCCTCTCCCCTTGACCCTCCCTCTCCCTTCTCCCCTTTCTCCCTCCTCTCTTCCCCTCTCCTCCTCTCCCTTCACCCCTCTGACCCTCCCTCTCTCTTCTCCCTCTCTCCCTCCCTCTTCCCTTCTTCCTCTCTCTCCCTTCTCCCCGCTGACCCTCCCTCTCTTCCTTCTCCCCTCTCTCCCTCCCTCTCTTCCCCTCTTCCTCTCCGCCCTCTCCCTTCCCCTCAGAATATATAGGAGCACATCCTTCCTTATTTGTGAAGTTGATATCATTCCTTGAATCAAGAAGGAGAGAAAGCCGAGGGTTCTCTCTCTCTTCCTTTCTTCCTTTCTTCTTCTTCTCGAGGAGGGAGGAGCTTTGTCGGAAGTCTTGTGTACTAAAAGGTTTGCAATTGCTTTACGGTCTGCAGTGGTAATGAGTTTGTGGAATGAGTTATCTGTCTGAGAAGGTCTGTCGTTGTAGTTGTTGTTGTTGGGAAGGAAGTTGTGCGTTTCTGTTGCATGTTGTTTTCTGTTGGTTTGGGAATGTTGATGGTTTTGTCTCATCGTAAGGGGATTAAAGGGGATTAATGGGAGTGACTGGATTAATCCTTCCTGAAGGTGCTGAAGGGTGACTTTTCCAAGGCGTTATATAAGACCATTCGAGGCGCCGAGGGAAAGGTCAGCTCGTTGTGGCTGAGCCGCGGAAAGGTCAAGCTGGAGCGGTCAATGTTTTTTTTTTTTCCCCGCCGCTTGTTTTCGTAATTGCTAATGTCGAGAAAGACCGAAGGAATGTCAGCTGTTTTGTCTATATTGCCACGCGGGTGATTACAAGAAAGGTCAATCCCCCCCCCCCCCTTTCCCTTTTCCGACGTGGCTCTGAGGGGAAGGGAAAGGGATAGGGAGGGGAAAAAGTGAGGGGAGGAAGGTCGGTTCGGTGGTTGGGGGAGAGAGAGAGAGAGAGAGAGAGAGAGAGAGAGAGAGAGAGAGAGAGAGAGAGAGAGAGAGAGAGAGAGAGAGAGAGAGAGAGAGAGAGAGAGAGAAGAGAGCAGGAAAGGGGTGCCTGGTATTCTAAAGTCCACTTCCAGAATTCCGACGTGAGTAAGGAAAGATTCACCTTGGAAAAGGTCCCTCCTGATCCGGCCATTCCCACTCGCTCATTCCCATTCCAGTGTGGGCATGGAGCCTACGTGAACGGGTTGCCAAGTCGGGTGATTATGTCCGATGTAAACAAATGTTCCGCACACCGCCACTGCTACTTCTGCTTCCCTGTCCGACCCTCTGGCACTTCCTGCTTCTGCTGGGGGTTCATCTCGTCTGCCTCTCAGCTTTTCTTTATCTAATTTGTTTTATCTCCCTTTTTATTTATTTTGCTCTTTGACTTCCAGTTTTTATCTTCCACATTCGTGTTTTTTTTTTTTTTTCTTTACATTTTGTCTTTCCATTTGTTCCCTTGTCTATGCCCTGCCGATCGTTCCGGCAACTTTCCTGCTTGCGCCTCTGCTTCAAACTGCTTCCTATCTCTCTCCCGCTTGACACTTCCATGCGTTTGCTTGTGCGTGCGTGCGTGCGTGCGCGTGCGTTCATTGTGTGCGTGCGTGCGTCCCCCACCCCTCCCTATGTGCTCTTAGGACAGTGTGTTTATCCAGGAGTGAGAAGCTGTTGTGAGTTCGTGTTTCACCCACATTATTTGAGTTTTGAAAGTTGAATGGCTTTTTATATTTCCCAAGTTCTGGTGGTTCGGGTGTTTACAAAGTCCTTTATTGCTTTGTACAGTATTTAGACTTTTGTGAATGCGAGTTGCTCACATCTGCGTCACCCGGGAAGACCGCATTGGGAATATCTTTTTTTTTTTTTTTTTTTTTTTTTTTTTTTGGTCGGAAGGGGGAGAGAAATAGTGAATGAGAAGAGAGAGAGAGAGAAGAAAAGTGTATGTAATGGATTTTGCAAGTATGTTCTTCCTTGCACAGATATTTCGCTCCTCGTGTTCCGAATGCGTTCTCTTCTTTCCTCTCTTTGCCCTTCTCCCTTCTCCCTCTTCCTTTCCCTTCTTGCTGGGCCCTCACTTTCCCCTCCTTCTTCCCCCCCCATCCTTCGCGTCCTCCCTTTCTCTCCCCTCCCCTCATCCTTTCCTCCTCTCGCCCTCCTTTCACCCTCACTTCCCTCTCGCTCTGTTCTCTCTCACTTTTGTCTCTCTTGTTTACCTTACTTCCCTTTCCCTCATGTCTCCCTCACTTTTGTCTCTCCTTTTTACTTTACTTACCTCTCCCTCATTTCTCACTTTTCCCCCTCCTCCTCCTCCTTCTCCTCCTTCCCCTCCCCCTCCCCCCTCCACTCATTTCCCTCACTTTTCCCTCACTTTCGTCCTCCACCACAATTTAAGTAGCGCGAGCGGGCTGTATCGCGAGAGGAACTCCGTACGCGATGAAACGCAACAGGAATGCAGTGTTGCAACAATGACTCCGCCGGATTGCTCGATCTCTCTATCTTCCGCAGCTGGATGTTGAAAGGGGCGGGTCGTGAGGGGCAGTGGCAGGGATTGAGGGGTCTTGTTCGAGGGTTAGATTCGAGTTTGGAGGTCGTACTCGAGGACGACTGGTGAGGGATGAGGTTTAGTGGTCATATTCGAGGGTTGGGTTCGTATTGGGAGGTCGCGGTTGATGATTGATATGGGCAAAGGATGAGGTTTAGTGGTCGTGCTTGAGGGTTGAGCTCAAACTCGGGAAGTCGCACTCGAGGACTGATATGGGAGGGAATGGAGTTTAGTAGTCGTGCTTGAAGGTTCAGCTCAAACTCGGAGGTCGTACTCGAGGACTGATATGGGAGAGGAATGAAGTTTAGTGGTCGTACTTGAGGCTTCACTCAAACCGGAGACCGTACTTGACTAAAATGAAGAAAGAACATCATACTTAAAGACGCGCTCAACCTTGGAAGTCATGCTCTCACCAGCCTAGCATGGGCGTAAGAATGGATGTCATGGCCCTGTTGCATGACGCCTCTGCAGTCTCGGGTGCACTGTCCCTTCTCCCTTGCATGGCAGGAGGACCGCCCCGAATCTGACTATTACCTCAGTGATTACATTTAATTTAGCGATCAATAACCCTCGTTGGAGTATTTTCTTTTGTTCATAAACCTTTTACTGGGCCGTCATCGTCAAATTGCGAAAGAGAGAGAGAGACAGAGACAGAGACAGAAAGAGAGGGAGATAGGGAGAGAGAGAGAGAAGAAAAAAGAAAGAAAGAAAGAAAGAAAGAAAGAAAGAAAGAAAGAAAGAAAGAAAGAAAGAAAGAGAAAGAGAGAGAGAGAGAGAGAGAAACAGACAGACAGAGACAGAGAGATAGACATACAGAGATAGAGAGAGACAGCGTGTGTGTGTGTATGTCTGCGCGCGCACATATAGTTTGCTTACTTTGCAAGCTGTGTTGAAACAGAAGAATTGCAGAGTGCGGTTGCACCTTCAATTGCAGAGCTTGTGGGGGAGTGAGCAGAAGGCTCGAAGGTGTGCGAGAGGCTGTGAACATCGTCAGGGCGGCGTGACGAACACCTCTCAATGGCTTGTGCTTTTCGTCCGTCTGCCTTCAGTGCGTGCATGCGTGCGTGTCCGTGCGCGGGGGTGCGTTAGAGTGCGCGGCCGTCGCAGAGTGAGCGGGAGTGACTTGCAGTCGGGATCATACTCCGAACTCGTTGTTTGTTCGGATGTTTGACTTCCTCGTCGAGATGTAAATAAACAACGTCGATGTTTCTCGCGTGTTTGCTGTATCCCCGTCGTCGGTAACGCGTGTAAAAAGCAAAATACATAGATGTAAACCCTTTCAACATGGGATCCGGTGTATATTACATAAACCCTTTCAACATGGGATCTAGTCGTCTATACTGCTTAACCCTTTCAAGTTCTGATCCAGTCGCCTATACTTCATAAACTCTTTTTAGATGAGATTCAAACGTCTAAACTAAACAGACCCTTTCAACGCGGGATCTAGTCGTTTACGCTGTATAAAACCCTTTCAGCATTTGATCCAGTCGTCTATACTTCATAAACCCATTAGACATGGGATCGAGCCGTCTATACTTCTTAAAGCCCTGAGACATGGGATCGAGTCGTCTATACTCCATAAGGCCTTTAAACATAGGATCGAGTCGTCTATACTCCATAAGGCCTTTAAACATAGGATCGAGTCGTCTATACTTCATAAAGCCTTTAAACAGGGGATCGAGTCGTCTATACTTGACAAACCCTCTGAACATGGGATCGAGTCGTCTATACTTGACAAACCCTCTGATCATAACTCAATCTCGTCTATACTTGACAAACCCTCTGAACATGGGATCCAGTCGGTGTCCAGTCGTCTATACTCTAGTCCGGGTGCCTTCCGAGCCACGGGCGCTGCAATGGCCCCGTCTTAATTGTTTCGCGCGTGGAAAGGACCTTTGTTATTTGCTAATTGACCTTACTTAACAAAGCAAATGTTTCTTGATGACCCCACGCAATGCAAGAGTGTTATGGGCTTTAATATGTCGTCTGGTCAAAGGAGAGGAGGATAATTGCGTTTTTTAATGTCTTTTATGTTTTATGGAGTTTTTTTTTTTTGGTGTTCTTTTTTTAAGCTTTGTTTAGTTGTTTTTTTTTCATTTATGTTTGGCGGAAGGGGTGGGGGAGGGGGTTCGGGCTGGGGTGGGGGTGGGGGGTTTTATAAAGGGAAGCCTTTGTTCTTATTTTTCGTTTTTTTTTTTTTTTTTTTTTGTATTATTTTGCCTTCGTTATGGTATTATTGTTTCTATCTTGCTCCTTTCTCTTCCATCTTCTTTGGCTCTTATGTCCTTTATCTCTCTCTCCTTCCCATCCCATCCCTTCACTTCCCTCTTCTCTCCCCCCTCCTTCGCCACCACCGCCGTCATTCCCCTCCCTTTCCTCCTCCTCTTTCTCCTCCCTTTTTCCTCCTCTTCCTATTCCTACTCCCCGTCCCTCTTTATGCCCCTCCTTTTCTCTCCTTCCACTTCACTATTTTCCTCCTCCTCATCCTCTCATCTCTTCTTCATCTCCTCCTCCTCTTCTCCCTCCTCCTCCTCTCCTCCTCGCTCGCCCCCTCTCTCCTCCTTCTCTCCTCCTCCTCCTCCTCCTCCTCCTGCCTCTCCCCTCTCCTCCTCCTCCCTCCTCCTCCTCCTCCTCCTCCTCCTTTTCTCCTCTCTCTGTGCCATGATTTTCGTAAGGTTCCTCATCGATCCCGCCCGTGAGGGTTTGTCGCTGGTGTAATTTCCGCCCATTATGACGTAGGCACTCTTTATTCCTCTTGTTGCTAGTGTCTGATTATGTCTCCGTTCGTTGCCTTTTGTTTATTTCATTCTTCTCGCTTCGTCTTTCTTTTCTTTCCTGTTGCTTTCTCTTTTTTTTCTCGGTTTTCAGGGGGGGGGGGTTCTTACTTTCTCTCTCTCTCCTCTCTCTCTCTCTCTCTCTCTCTCTCTCTCTCTCTCTCTCTCTCTCTCTCTCTCTCTCTCTCTCTCTCTCTCTCCTCTCCTCTCTTTCTCTCTCTTCTTCCAGGCTCATTCCCTCTCTCCTACATCGTCTTTTTTTACCATGTAGTTATTTTGTGATCGTATGTGCCTTTCTATCCTCATTATTTCCCCTTTCTCCTTCCGTAACTTCCCCTCTTTCCCCCCTGCCATTATCCTCTCCAAGCTCTCTCCTCTGCCTCTCTTTCATCCTACTTCTGTCTTCCCCTCGTCTCCCCTATCCAAACTTTTTTTTTCTTCCTCTTCCTCCCCTTTTCTTCTCCTTCCTCTCCTTCCTCCCTTCTCCCTCAGCGCCTACAGCTGACTTTCCTAAGCTACTTTTCATCTTCTTTCTCTTCTTCTTCTTTTTTCCTTCCTCGCATTTCTTTTCTTCCTCTTCTTTCCTCTCTCCTTCTTCCTCCTTCCGTTCCTTTTTTCCCTTCCTCCTCCTCCCTCTCCTTACCCTTTTCCTTTACCCTCACGCGTTTCCCTTTCTCCTCTTCCTCCCTCCTCACACGTCTCTTTTTTTCTCCCCTTCTCCTCCACTCTCCCTTCACCTCATCTCCCCCTCCTCTCTTTTCCTGTCAGCTTGTTGTAGATGTCGACAGCAGTTTCGCCCCGACAGCAACTGCTACGAGGCCCTTTCATTTTCACTTTCCCGCTGCAGGCCGTGCGTGATGGAGGGAGGGAGGGGGAGGGAGGGAGGAGGAGGGAGGAGGGAGGGAGGGAGGGAGGGGAGGGAGGGGAGGAGAGGGGGGGAGTTCGGCTGCAATAACGGAAGGGGGGAAGGGGAAGTGGAAATGGGAGGGGAGGGGGGAGGGGGGAGGGGAAGAGGAAGTGGGAGGGGAAGGGAAGGAGTTGAGGGAGAGGGGAAGGAGTTGAGGTGAGAGGGGAGGGGTGAGGGTAGGAGGAAGAGGAAGTGGAGGAGAGGAATGGGGAGGGGAAAGAGTTGGGATGAGAGAAGTGGGGGAGGGGGAGGGCAAGGAAAATGGATGCTTTGGAAAAGAGGGTTTAGAGCGCAGGCAAGAAGAAGGAAAGACAGGAGTGGGGAGTGGGAATCTGTAAGGGGAAGAAGGGAGTGGGGAGTTGGGGAAGAAGGGAAGGGGGGAAGGGGATGCTGTCGGCGGTTATTCAGCCTTCTTGCCCGTCATGATTCGTCGCGGCGGTGGCCAGGCCCGTGACGTTTTCATTACGTTTATCAGTGCCGTCTCGATCTTCTCTCGCTCGCTCTCTGTTCTTTTTTTTTCTTCTCTGTCTCTCTCTTTCTCTCTTTCTCTGTCTATCTCTTTCTATCTCTCTTTCTCTTCTCTCTCTCTCTCTCTCTCTCTCTCTCTCTCTCTCTCTCTCTCTCTCTCTCTCTCTCTCTCTCTCTCTCTCTCTCTCTCTCTCTCTCTCTCTCTCTCTCTCTCTCTTTCTATCTCTCTCTCGCCGAAAACATCACAAACATTATTTTGTACCCCCCCCTCGTATGTGTGTATTATTTTTTTCTTTCAATTATTATTATTATCATTGTTATTGTTATTATTTTGTTGTTGTTGTTGTTGTTGTTGTTATTACTATTTAAGACTAAGAAAAAAATCAATGAATGCAAAATAGGTATATTTTATTTTTGTTCAAAGAAATCTCCTTTTTCCCCATTAATTTTATCAATACGGTAGACTTTTTAGTCATTCTTCATCACCATTATTCATCGTTGATATCAGCATTCAATCTTCTTTTCCATTCTCCTTTTTGATCGATTATCTGTCATTATCAATTTCATTATTAGATGAAAAGTCCTATTTTTAACTTTTTCCTTAATTTTCTCTTTTTTATTCAATTTTTTCATTATTTTTCCTTTTTACTCCTTTTTCCCTTTTCATCCCTGTTTTTCCTTTTTATTTCCTTCCTTTATTCCTTCTTTCCCTTTTTCACTTCCCGTTTTTCGTTTTTCCTCTCTCATTATCCTTCTTTTACTCCTTTTACACTCCTATTTTCCTAAATTATTCTCATTTTCCTTAAATTTTTCACTTTTTAGATATCTTCTCCTTTCTCCCTCTTTCCCCCTTTTTCCTGTTTTATTCTCCTATTTCCTATTTTTCCCTCTTCTTTCTCTTCCCCGTACCCCGTTTTCCTATTATATTCTCCCATTTCTCACTTATTTTTTCTCCTTCTCTTTCTTCCCCCTTTCCCATTTTTTCCTATTTTATTCTCCCATTTCTCACATAGCCCGCTTTTACTATTTTATTCTTTCCCATTTCTCACCTTATTTTTTTCTCCTTCTCTTTCTTCCCCCTTTCCCCATTTTTTCCTATTTTATTCTCCCATTTCTCACTTATTTTCCTTCTTTCTCACCCCTTTTCCTATTTTATTCTCCCATTTCTCACTTATTTTTTCTCCTTCTTCCTCCCCCTTTTCCCCTTTTTTTCTTATTTCATTCCATTTCTCACTTATTTTCCTTCTTTCTCACCCCTTACCCCATTTTATTCTCCCATTTCTCACTTATTTTTTCTCCTTCTTCCTCCCCCTTTTCCCCTTTTTTTTTTATTTCATTCCATTTCCCACTTA
>NW_020869356.1:429139-434139 GCF_003789085.1 Penaeus vannamei | reverse complement strand
TCTCTCCTCTCTCCTCTCTCTCTCTCTCTCCTCTCTCTCTCTCTCTCTCTCTCTCTCTCTCTCTCTCTCCCTCTCTCTCCCCCCCCTCTCTCTCTCTCTCTCTCTCTCTCTCTCTCTCTCTCTCTCTCTCTCTCTCTCTCTCTCTCTCTCTCTCAGTCTGACTTTCCGGCTCGTGGCTGGAGAGTGAGTGAAAGGAGAAAATGAAACTGGTGTAACAAGCTCTTTGAAATTGTACAAAAAAAAAAAAAAATTGAAAAAAGAAAGAAAACTCCTTTACTTATTTTTCCCACGTGTTCTTGCTTACAATTCCAAGTTTTGTATTTATAAGAAAATAACCTCAAACAATAGAATAGTTTTTAATTACAGAACATTCATGATGGTAATGATGATCTGGCAGCTGTGATTGTTCATAACAGGTGTTCTTACAGCTGTTCGTGTTCTTGTCTGACGTCTTGTTCTTGTTCTTTTTCCAGGTATGTGCCTCAGGGAGCGACACGCCCTTCCACACTTAACCCTTGCACTCTTCTGGTCAGTAAGTGTATCTCTCGTCCTTGATGGTGACAGAAAATAGTGATTGAATGGAGGAAGTGTAGCAAGGATTTTGGAGCTACCGGGTGAGTGATGGTGCGAATGGTGGCCTCATGGTGGTTATAGTGAACAGCCGGCATGGTGCTCCGGGTATTTCATCATGGTGGCCGAACGTCCGGGTGTAACTAGGGCATTTGCGAGGGAGGGGGGATTTACCGTGAATCCCGGGAAGAACTCGTGATGTAATTTGGTGAAAGTGGGTAAGTGGGGAGGTAGCATTGAATAGCCTTGTGATTCGGAAAAAAAATCGCTATGGCCGGTGGAATTTTGTGCGTGGATGGATCTGAGTGGATCGATGCGGATTCATTTATCTTCATGTCCGCATACGCAGACACGTACTCATCCGGAAAGGCATTTTTTAAATCAATTCTACTCGCTCGGTGCCCACACTTATATAAGTAAATACCAGTGCGTATCTCTCGTGTCTGTGGCGATGAGAATTGGAAAGAATAGACTTAAAACAGAGTGGATGAGAAGCAGCGTATTAGGCAAGGGAAACGGAAGGTGAGGGCGCAGAGCGAGGGCGGGGGGGGACTTGGTTAATATTAGAACAGGATAACACTCGCTTTCGATTCGGCCAGGGAGGGGGAGGGGGGGGCTGGAGAGAGGGAGGGAAGGATGAAACGGGGGGGGCGGTAAATAGACAGAGAAGAGTTTATATTATATATATTTGTATGTGTGTGTGTGTGTGTTTGTATGTATAAACGAAGAGGAGGATAGAGGAGAGAAATACGAAGATAAAAGAGGAGAAAAAGAAGGGAAAAGAGGAGGACGAAGAGGAAAGAAGAAGGAGAAAGAAGAAATTGAGAGAGGAAGAGAAGAAGAAAAGAAGAGAGGAGGAGAAGAAGAAGAGAGGAGGAGGAGGATTACAAGCGCCGACGTAATGGGTCCGGCATTATCAGACGACCTCCCTCACCTGCAGGTCATTCCGGACGATAATCCAAGGATATAGGACGAGGATCGGAGGTAATCTGCTCGATCACTAGGATGCATCCAGGAGTTATCGCCGCCGAGCCCTTGAGTCATCGCGCCGACGAAGGAGAAGGAGGGAGGAGGGGAGGAAGGGAGAAGGGGAAGGGGAGGAAGGAGAAGGGAGGAGGAGGGGAAGGGGGGGGAGGGGGGAAGGAGGGAAAAGGGGAGAAAGGAGGGAGGAGGGGAAGAGGTGAGGGAGAAGGGGGAAGGAGGGAGGAGGGGAAGATGGGGAAGGAGGTGAGGAAGGAGGGTGAAGGGAAAGAAGGTGAAGGTTAGGAAGGAGGGAGAAGGGAGAAGAGGGAAGTAGGGAGGATGGGCTAAGGTAGGGGACAAGGAGAGAATATGCGAGAAACGGAGGATAGGTTAAGGAAGGAGAAGGGGGGGGTTAAGGGAGAATCTGGGTAGAGAAGAGGTAGACCGGCAAGGGAGCAAGGGAGAGAGGAAATGTCGGCTTGAATATGGAGAAAAGGTGCATATCGTTACTGAGGAAGAAGGAAGGAAAATAAAGGAAAAATGGAGCAGAAACGGGGTGTAGGAATAATGATTTTTTTTTTTTGAAAGGTATTAGGGTAAATTTGTATTTTTCCTTCCCCTTCTTGTTTTACGAACTGGGGGAGTAGAGCGAAGGGAAATGAGGTTGGGGTGGTTGGGGTTGGGGTGGGGTTGGTGTGTCAGGGATGGGAAGGGGTTGAGAAACGGGGTTGGTCCTGGAATGAGGGTACGGGTAGGGTATGGGAAGGGGAAGAGTATGGGTAGGGTTATGAGGGAGGGATGGGGGTATGGATAGGGCTATGAAGGAGGGATGAAGGTATGGATAGGGTTATGGGGGAGTGATGGGGGTATGGGTAGGGCTATGGGGAGGGATGAGGGGGGGGGTTAGTGTCCATGGCGAAACGAGCACGGAATCTCGTCGTTGGTGGAGCGAGGCAGCCGTATTACCTCGAACACGGCATTTTTTCGCCTAAGAAGTTATCCTAGGGAGTGGGGGTGGTTAGGGAAGCCCTAGGGGGGGGATGTAATACTTAGAGTGGGGGACGTGAGGTGTAGAAGGATGTAGGAAAAGATAGGAAGAGTGATGGGGTGGGTGGAGTGAGTGGGTGGGTGGATGGAGAGAAAGTGGGATGGTAGGGGGAAGTTGGGGGGAGGTAGGATGTGTGTAGGAGAGAATGACGGGGAGGAGGGTAAGGGTGAAGGGGGAGTTTGCGGTAGGAGTAAAGGGAGGGAATAGTTTAAAGTAGGGATAAGGGTGAGGGTGAAATATGTGGCTAAAGGTAAAGGTATGAAGGCAGGAGTTGGGGAGGAGGAATAAAGGGGAGGAGGAGGGGTTGGAAGAGCAGGGCTAAGGAGGTTGGGGTGGGGTGGGGGAAGGATGGAGTGTGCGGAAAGAGACTATGGAAACTTGCTCTCATTCCAAAGTTATCGTAGTTTAGAAAATGGAATCTTGTCATCATTTTGCAGAAGTTACCTCTGCCTTGGAATCACGGGGCCTGCTCTGCTAGGATTTTTTAAAAAGGATTTAGAAAGAAAGGGGAGGAGCCAGAAGGGAGGGGATGGGGGGAGGAATTGATGAGGAGAGGGGTGGGAGGAAGGGATGAGGGAAGAGGAGAGAGGGGGGCTAAGATAAGGAGGGAGGATGGGGGGAGGGATTGATGGGGAGGAGTTAGGGTGTAAGAGGGTGGAGGAAGGGATGAGGAAGAGGGAGAGAGAGGGTTAAGTAGGGAGTATCAGGGGGCGGAGAGATGAGGAGGAGTGAGGTGTATGGAGGGGGAGGATGGGGAAGGTGAAGGGGAAAGGGGTCAGAGGGGGTTAGATCCTTGGACAGAGTGAACTGAAACGCCCCTGAAGATAGTAGCGTATGAGATATGGGCGTTGATTCACCCTTTCATTCACTCATCCTGCCACTTACCTGACAAACCCGAGTCATTAATTTCATTCATGTCGTCACTAACCTGGTCTCATGAGCGCACAAACACGCACATGCACACACATACACACACGCACACGTCCGCTCGCCGGTACATATTTCCCGCTGAACAGAATATGATACCTGTGTTAATTAGCAATAAAAAACCTGGCCATCCGAACCCAAGTGGATGCCGAGAGGCTAGAAGAATTAATTCATCAAAACATATTTGTGGTTTAATCACATACGACACATATTGCTTAATTAACCGCCAACATCGAGAGAGATAGGGAAAAAAAAAAGCTCGCGTAGAATTATTCATAAAACAAACGCACGAAGCGGGTTAAAAAATGCCCAAAGAAAACGGGGATCGCCACCGGAGCGGTTTTTTTTTTCTTTCTCTTGCCTACTTGCTCTCGCTTTTCGTTCTATTCTCTCTCTGGTCTCTGTCTCTGTCTCTCTCTCTCTCGTCTCTCTCTCTCCTCTCTCTCTCTCTCTCTCTCTCTCTCTCTCTCTCTCTCTCTCTCTCTTCTCTCTTCTCTCTCTCTCTCTCTCTCTCTCTCTCTCTCTCTCTCTCTCTCTCTCTCTCTCTCTCTCTCTCTCTCTCTCTCTCTCTCTCTCTCTCTCTCTCTCTTCTTCCTCCCCTCCCTCTCCTCTCTATCCATCTCTCTCTTTTCCTCCTCTCCTCTCCCTCTCCTCTCCTCATCTCTCTCTCCCTCCCACTCGTTTTTATGTCACTGAAATGAAACGATAAAATGATATATTCATGCTAGCAAATAACTCGGAGCTTGAATAATAAAAATGGTAATGGATGTGTCCAGCGGAATTAGGGTGGATTATTACCCAGTCGGTCTTCCAGTACAGCGGGAGTGGGGGCTAGGAGGGAGAGGAGGAGACGGGGGGAAGGGGGGTGAGGGTGAGGAGAGAGAAGAGGTGACCTTGGGGGAGGGGTGAAGGAAGGGGGGGGTGGAGAGAAGAGGTGAATTTGACGTAGGGGGAAGGGGAGGGGAGGAGAGAGAAGAGGGAAGAGGTGACTTGGGGATGGGGAAGGGAGAGAGGAGGGAAGAGAGAGAAGAGGGTGAAGAAGGGAGGAAGGAGAAGGGGAGGAAAGAGGGAAAGAAGAAAGAGAAGAGGTTATTTGGAGGGGGAGGGAGGGGAGGGCAGGAAGGTGAGGGGAAGGGGTTGAGGGGGAGGAGGGGGAGTAGGGGCGAGAGGAGAGAGAGGAAGCGAGGAGAAGAAAAGGAAAGGAAAGGAGGAGAGGGGAGAAGAGGGAATGGGAAGGTAGTGGAGAGCGGGGAGAGGGGATTAGTGGAGAGGTAAGCAGGAGAGGAGGGGGAGGAGGAGGGGGGAGTTTAGAGTTAAAGGGATTTAAAGGGAGGGGGAGGGAGGGGAGGGGAGAGGGAGGACGGCATGCCAGAACACGATGGTCCTCGAAGCAGAAATGGGAGATGGATTAATCTTTTTTATTATGGTTATTGTATTTTGAGTCTTTTTTCACTTTTGATCTCTCTCTCTCTCTCTCTCTCTTCTCTCTCTC
>NW_020869356.1:421639-424139 GCF_003789085.1 Penaeus vannamei | reverse complement strand
AATTTTTGTTTAAGTTGGGATTTTTATTTATTTATTTATTTTTATTTATTTATTTTTTTGGTGGGGGGGAGGGGGGAGGGATACTTGGGTAGTCATAAAAAGAACGAAGAATTTTGTTGAAGTTGAGATTTTTATTAGCGCTTTTTTTTTTGGGGGGGGGATAGTTGGGTAGTCGTTGAATGTTTTTTTTTTATACTCTTACCTTTGATCTTTCTGTCTCTGCCTGTTTGTCTGTCTGTCTGTCTCTTAGTCTCCCTGTTTTACTATAATTCCAATTTACCTAAAAGAAAATATATACATAACGAACACAACACTCAAAAAAACACTATGCAAAAAAACACTAAGGGAAATAGCGAACAAATCGAGAAATAACAAGAACACAAATAAAGAAACGACAAACAACGAACGAATCAAGAAACAACAAAAAAATAGAAATAAAAAACAGCAAATAACTCTCCTCCCCCCCAAAAAAAAAGAGAGAACCAACCAACGAATAACAGAACAAAGAACACTGAAGAACAAATCCCTTTAACATTTCCTCGTTTTCTTCTTCCTCCTCCTCCACCTCCACCTTCTCCTCCATCTCCTCCTCATGCTCCTCCTCCATTTCCTCCTCCTGCTCCACCTCCTCCACCTCCACTTCCACCTCCTCCTCCTCCACCTACTTCACCTCCTCCTCCACCGCCCCTTCCTCCTCCTCCTCCTCCTCCACCTCCACCTCCACCTTCTCCTCCATCTCCTCCTCATGCTCCTCCTCCATTTCCTCCTCCTGCTCCTCCTCCTCTCTCCCCTCCACCTCCTCCTCCTCCTCCCCTTCCTCCTCCCCCTCCTCCACTTCCTTCACCTCCTCCTCCACCACCACCACCACCTCCTCCTCACACATTAGTCACCGACTCCCAGACAGCACAAAGGGGCATCATTTCCTCGGCTGCCGGATCCTCTTTGAGGCTTAACTCCACCTCCTCCACCTCCCCTCCTCCTCCACCACCACCTCCACCTCCTCCACCTCCACTTCCACCTCCTCCTCCTCCTCCTCCCCCTCCTCCACATTAGTCAGACAACACAAAGGGGCATCATTTCCTCGTCTGCCGGATCCTCTTTGAGCCTTAACTACTGTAATCTAACAACCTCTTCTTCTGTCTCTTTATGTGTGTCTGTCTGTTAGTTTAATGGCTCTATTTTTATGTCTGTATGTTTATCTATCTATCTCGTTTCTCTCTTTAAATGATTGTCTGTTTGTTTATTTGTCTCTTCTCTCGCTCTTCTCTTTTCTTTATCAGTCACATCTCTATCTCTTCTCTTTTCTTTATCTGTCTCTGTCTCTTTCCTTCTCTCTCTCTCTCTCTCTCTTTCTCTATCTCGCTCCCTCTTTCTCTTTCCCTCTCCTTCTCTCATCCTTCGCCTCCTTCTCCCTCATTCCCTCACCCTCACTTCCTCTCCTCCTCCTTCTCCCGGATCCTCACCGAACCCTAACGACCCTAATCTCACCCTGACCTTGCCCTAACCTTCATGACCTTGACCCTGAATTCCCCCCCCCTTAACCCCACCCCTTTGAGAGAGAGAGAAAAAAAAACGAACTGCATTTAAGGAAGTAGACAAAAAAATTCTCACAAGAGCAATCACTCGCACGTAAAAAAAAAAAGTGCCGGTCAAATAAGAGTTCAGGAGATGGTGCGCGACCGGTAGTTTTGAAGGTACTTTTTTGCATCACCTTGGCACCGGATTCGCGCCGCTGAGGGTCCGTGGTTCGCTGGCTGGTTATCTGTACCGCGGTCTCGTTCCTGTTCTTGTTCTTGATGTTCTTGTTTCTTCCGATTTTGTTCTTGTTTTTCCGTTCTTGTTCTTGTTTTCCGTTTTTGTTCTTGTTTTTCCGTTCTTGTTCTTGTTTTTTTCCGTTCTTGTGCTTGTTTTTCCGTTCTTGTGCTTGTTTTTCCGTTCTTGTGCTTATTTTTCCGTTTTTGTTCTTGTTTTTCCGTTCTCGTTCTTGTTTTTGTTGTCCTTGTTTTGTTGTTATTTTTGTTATTGTTCTTATTATTTTTTTGTTTTTTTGTTTTATTTTGTTTTCGTTATTTTGTCATTTGTCCTTGTTCTTGTTTTTGTTATTGTCTTTGTCATTATAAAATTATAAAATAAAAAAATCTTTTCATACCTACCCAAGACAATAAATTGATTAAAAGCTTAAATTATCATATTACGAATACTGCAATATGTGATAAATAAAGATATTACCATAACATGTTATTATAATTATCGCAAAATGCAACACTAAGGAAGCTGCATTAATAAATCCTCATACGATAAATAAAACAGGAAAATAGAAAAAATAAAAGCTGGTTTACCCACATCAATATAACAACGACATAAAAAACAAGAGAAAATGAAAAGAGAGAGACAAAGAAAAGAGAGAGAGAGAGAGAGAGAGAGAGAGAGAGAGAGAGAGAGGGAGAGAGAGAGAAAGAGAGAGAGAGAGAGAAGAGAGAGAGAGAGAGAGAGAGAGAGA
>NW_020869356.1:393558-403558 GCF_003789085.1 Penaeus vannamei | reverse complement strand
ATAATTCATAGATTAAACTAATCAAAAGTATTTGGAGAATAAGTCGTTATTCGAGAAAAAGAAAAAAAGACATGATTTGGATAGGATAATGAAGTCTGAGTTTACAGACTTTTCCATAATTGTGTCTGAAAATGATCAATCATGTATCTACGAAGAAAGTATCATTCATTACTTTCCTATATTCATTAGATTTAACAGGTTACAGAATAGGAATTGAAACTTGTGTATCCATTCATGATATTGATAATAATAGTATCATAATTATAATAATATTATTGTTACCATTATTATTGTTGTTGTTATAATTATTACCATTATTATTATTGTTATAATTATAATGTTGATGATAAATAGCATCATCATCCTTATTACTACTATCATTATTATCACTATTACCATTATTATTGCAATTATTATCATCATTATTACTGTAATAGCAGTAAGAATTATGACAATAATAATGTTAATGAAATTAAAAATATTGATAAATATAATGATAATATTCATCACCATTATCATCATAATCATAATTATTATCATCATCCAATAATGATGATAGGATAAAAGTAATGGTGATGATGATAATAACAAAATTATGATAATGATAATAACAATGATAACAATAATTACAGTAATGATGATAATAATGGTAATAAGGATAAAATTAAGAAACGACTTAGAATAAGAATGCCAACAATTAAATAATATCAAAGAGTAATTTTACTCTTCACATGAATAGAAAAACACAATGCACGAACTAGACTTATTGAAATGAGCAAGACAACATTTCGGAATCCTCCTCGATCCCTCCTTCGGGTCTGAAGGGGAAGTTCAGTTCAGTTAGATTTGCGGCCATACTTCGCCAGGGCCTTTCCCCGGAGTGGCCCGGTCTGTGTCAACTATTTCTAGTTAACTAGTTAACTCATGTGAAGAAGGGGAAGGAGAGAGAAAGTATAAGAGGAGAAAAGGAGTGACAACGCGGTAATACGGGGCAGCTGAGGACAGGGCGAAGACAGGTCAAGTCAGGTTAAAAGGATCTGGCGGTCTATGTGAAGGGTGGCCGGCATACGGATGAAGGCGGAGGTGGGAAGCGAAGTGACTGTCGGCAGGAGAAAAATCGCTGTTCAGGTTGACATTGGGCAGTAGCTTGATAAAAGGGATTGGCTGCTTGTTTCTCTCTCTCTCTCTTCTTTTGACAATAAATACACCTTTTATCTACGGATGAATGCAAACAGAACTATATTTTTACTCTCAGTATCATTATAATTACTATTATACCTATTATTCTTATTATCAAACTTATTTTCATTATTACGGGTAGTATCATTCTTACTGTCATTGATTATCATTTTCACTTTTTTGGTAATAATTATAGTTCTGTTTGTATTCATCCGTACGTTCTGTTTACATTTTATGTCTGAAATGATAATCCATATGACTTGACCTTAATTCTTTGATGAAAATTGGACAACTTATGCCTAAAATCATACTCCTTGTGACTGCGAACTTGAGATCGCTTTGTCATAGTGTAAAGTGCGGAATAGTAATTGACAATATAAATATTACTGAATCTGTCTCTCTCTCTCTCTCTCTCTCACTCTCTCTCTCTCTCTCTCTCTCTCTCTCTCTCTCTCTCTCTCTCCTCTCTCTCTTTCTCTCTCTCTCTCTCTCTCACACACACACACACAAGAGCGAGCGTAAGCTTTTCAAATTACGAATGTGAGAATCCCAATCTATTTTCATTATTATTTTAATTGATATGATTATTATTCGAGGTAAGTCCACTCTATGAAGTAGCGGGACCGTCAGTTATTATTTACTTGACTGTCGAGAGGGAAGCTAATAAGAAAGCTAGGAAAGAAAGGGGAAATAAAAGAGGAGGGGGTAAAGTAAAGGAAAGAGGCTTACAGAAAAAGGAACGTAAGGAAGGGTAGCAGAGGCGAAAAGGATGGCATTTAAAAAGGAAAGGGAAATGGGTATGGAGAAAGAAAGGGAGGTGACTCAGAGAAAAAAGGGAGATGGAAGGGGGGAGGAAGAGGATAGTGGGGGAGTTTAAGGTGGGAAAAGTGGGAAAGGGGAGGGAGCAGATGTAGGGCTGAAGTGGGAGGGGAGAAGAGAATATATTCAAGGAAGTGGTAGAGCGGGAAAGGAAGGAGAGGGAGAGACGAAGGGAATGGACGAGGGTGGAAGAGGGCGAGAGGAGTAACCCTTATTCCTTTATTCATTTATTAATAATTATGACTTTGTGTGTGTGGGAGCGCTTCGTGGAATTTCCACGTGTTCCGCCAGTAAGGAGAATTGTAATAACTGATGATGATGATGATGATGAGTTGAGGATGATGATGATGATTATGATGATGGTGATAATAATAATAATGGCAATGATGTTGTTGCTAGTCATAAGGGTAATAAAATATATGAGGAAAAAAAAACAATGCAAAATTAGTAATCACAGATACCAATAAATCATTTTCACGATTGAAATATACTGTACGTATGGTATATTTACTTGTGTACAGTTGTAAACCTTTGTGAATCCCGGTAAGAGAGTCATCGTTCTCTGTTATTAACTACACAGTAGCATGGTTATAGTACAGTTGCATTTAGGTTATTGGTTATAGTAATGCAATGAAACCTTGATGGCAATGTACAGTACAAACTACTGTAAACTAAAGGTCATATAGTAAAAACAGGATTTCAAGAATACTAAATACTGATACACGTTATTCCACTCTCCCGGCAAAGGATATGATAATAATGATTTTACAAATTTGTCTTTGATATCACTGTCGCTTGTCCGAAGGTCTAAGTTAGCCACGTTGGATATGGGGGAAAACGAAGGGAGTGTATATTACCTGGTCGGTAATATACACTCACCTGCCACTCACATTGTCTCAAAATAGCATCCAATAAGGCCTGAAACGCCAATATTCGTCTGGCGGAAGCAATATCCAAAGAGCACTTGAAGGGGGGTAGCAGTGGGGGATTCTGTGTAGGGGAGCATGCGATATGATATTTACTGCGGCTATAATGAGATTCTTTACAATAGAAAGAGAGAGAGAGAGAGAGAGGAGAGAGAGAAGAGAGAGAGAGAGAGAGAGAGACAGAGAGAGAGAGAGAGAGAGAGAGAGAGAGAATTCTAGTGAAGTTCTCTCGAGAAAAAAATGTATTTCAGGGAATCTTGTGCTACATTGTCTGTGTGTAAAATATGTATGTAATACATATTTTTCTCGTGTTGAGGTAATGATGTTAATTAGTTTGTATTGTAAGTGCCTGATGCAAGCATTTGAAATGTTCTAATCCTTCTTTAAATTCCTGTTTCATGTTTACTTTTTTTCGCATTTACCATTTTATTTACATATCTTATACCCCCATTCCAGACATTCGTTGTACCTCCTGTTCTCTGTCGGCCTCAGGGCAGCTGCCACTGCCAATCAGTCATTGCGCGAACGACCGTTTTTTAGAAAAAAAAAAAAACAAGATCTGATCTCTAGCTAGGTCGGAGAGTGAGCTGTGAATAGTTAATGCAACTTGGCACGCTTTTATATAACAATAATCAAAACGCTCGGGGAATGGTAAAGGAAAGGTATGACGGTATTGGTACAGTTAAGAGGATAATAAGGTCTACATCACACACACGCCACGGCCGCCTTACCTGTGCGCGCTCTCTTGTGATTTCGTTTTTTTTCGATTTCTCTGGTCTCTTGGACCATGACCAAGATCCAAGATTTTGGGGACTTGCTCGGAGAAACGGTTCAGTCAGTATGTGCTTGAGGCGGACATTGAAGTCACAGATAGCTTTACATACCTTGATAGGGTAGTTTATACCTCTGGACTCAGTCCACGAAGTCCGTCAAAGGATTGGCCTGGCAGCAGGTGTCATGAACTCTCCCGACATGAGTATTTGGAGATGCCGGTACCTGTGCAGAAGGAACAAGCTACGTGTTTTCAAGGCCCTAGAACGTTATCCTGTGGCTTGGTGTCTCGGCTTTTGCAATAGGTCCTTGTGTCGGATCATGAGGTACTGCTGGCGGGACCATGTGTCCAATCAACGGTTGCACCGTGGAACTGGCACAGGGATTGTTAATTGCACAATCCATTATTCGCCAATTCAGGCAATACACCCACCTGGCTGGCTCCCACAGGTTGATCCTGCCCACCAGGTTGACATCCCCGGGTGGAGGAGGCCTGTGGGACGACCTAGGAATTCGAAGCTTGGGCAGATCGATTAAACCTGCCGTGAGGACCTCGAGATGGGCCGAGTCCTTAAAAACAAAGGGTGGGTGCAACCATGCACCCCCGTCGACGTTAGTTCCCAAATAAATGGAAATTAATGATATCAGGATTTTATTGCAAATGTACCTAAACGCTACCAGAATATTGAAAAAATCGATTTAAAACGATAGATAGGTGACATGTGTCCGGATGTTGCGGGTTGGTATGAGAAGGGTAGGGAACTGGTGGCCGTTCACTTGCAATTTGTTAGTGTTGTGTTACCATTGATTAATTTCTGTTGATGATCCATCAGTTACATTACCGTTGTGTTATAGATTCATTAACGTACACTTCGAATTGGAGGGGAACGGCGAAAACTTTGAATATGCAGCCCGAAGTTAGCTGTCCCAATCGTTCTTACCGGTCGAAGGAGTTCCGTTAACGTCCACCAGCGTTCCATTTAGACTCCATTAAGACCCCCTCCTGACCTCTCACTCTCTCGTACGGTTTATTAGTCGGTATGGGGGAGGAACTAGTTATAGGGGTGTGGTATGGGTACTATTTATCTAGTAATGTCAGGAACACAACACACACAAAGGTGATATGAAATCATATTAGTTATTTGTAGTTTATTCGATTATATAATTCTATGCACATTTTAATATGATGGAATGTCTTTTCATGGTAGAAATTAAGATTAGTTTCTATTTAGAGTAGCCGCACTAGAATTTTTCCTAGTTTATTATGTTTGCATGATAAAATTGTTGAACCATCTGTATCCTGGTATTTTGCTAAATCAGTATTGATAAGGTGTCTTGCTTATAGAACGACAAAATAATTAAAATCTATGAAGGGAATAGCACAGTAAATAATGAAACTGAACTGCAAATTTTCGAACTATTCATGAACAAATAACAAGCCGCATCAACGGCTAAAGTCATAAGCAGCGATACCTTGTAGGATTAAAGGGTCAAATATTTAATATGTTTGAAAATTTGTCCTTAAATGTCGCTCATAAATACAATTAAGTAACGATGAATATCATATTAATAATATATACATAAATATTATGCTTTAAAAGTATAAAATCATTGCAGAAATATTATGCATAATTAAATTTTGTTTAAAATATTAATCTCTTTTACGAATTTAGTAGGGTTTTATTGACAATCCTCCCCCAATATACTTTTCAGTGAATATGGAGAAGACAATCACATACGTGTTAGATCTGGGAATGCTGCACATTTCTCCACACCGTGGGGCGACCATTAGTGGAGTAGCGTGGCAGTTCTCAGCACGCCCCCACCCTCCTTAGATGATGCTCACTCGGTGTGTGTGTGTGTGTGTGTGTGTGTGTGTGTGTGTGTGTGTGGTTTGTGTGCGTGTTGTGTGGTGTGCGCGTATGTGCGTGCGTCCGTGTGTATCCCCTTGTCAGAGATTGAATTGCGGTTGCTGACTATCAGCTGGGTTTTTATATATTTTTGTATGATTTTATCTGTCCTTTTTTATTCCCATTTAATGTAAAATATTTCTATTTTGATTAAATGTTTAGAAATTAGAACTATCAAATGCCACGAGCGTGACATTCGTTGTTTCTATTGCACCATGAGGGGTTTCTTTCCTCATTCTCTGGCATTTTTATAATAAAGAATATGAAGATTTCTACGAAGTGGCCAGCAGCTCCAGCTAAGGAACGTAAAAGGGACAGAAAGGTTAAGTACTGAACCTAAGTGACAGTTTTAATCAATGATAGAACTGGACAGTGCAAGACGGCACCTATGCATACCTCACGTACCATATAGAGCCTCGCGGTTCTCTTACTTGACTTCATTCCTTTCTTACGTCTTTTACAACAATTTTTCCTTTCCTTTTACCCTCCTTCAGCATCATGTATTCTGCTTATAATAGGCTATCCCTTCTTTTCCTGACTTCTTTGTATTTTTAGTCATTTCTTGGAACATGCAAAGATTTTTTCGCTGTGACATCCCACAAGGTCAAATTCCCTTGGTACAGTAACAGTTGGAGAGGATGAAGAAGGGTGAACTTACCCTACAGATGCCCACTGACCTTCATGGGAAGGAACCTTGGCCCTTAAGGCACTCCTTTTGGTAGGTGGGGCCCTTTTGGGGATTACGTGTCCGTACACTACAGGTCAAAAATTCTAGTGGGCAGCGGTTGGGGAAATCTTGCATAGCTTTGATTTTTAATTTGTGAACCACCGTATTTATTTTCGTTACTGTTAGCATGTTGTCATTGGTCTTTAAATCAAGTAAGTATTTTTGAGCTGGCATTTTTTTCTTGCACAGCTAATTCTCCACATCCAGGTTTTTTTTGTACTAATCGCCAGCTTTGTTTATCTTTTCAGGGTGGCCCATTTTAGGTTTAGGCATTTTTATAATTTCATTAACTCGTTCTCCCTCGACAGTTGCATTTCCTGCTAGTGTTCGAGCCCTATTCTAGTGCTTGTTGGTAGGGGGAAGATGTTTCATATGTATTTAATAATTTTATTCATATAACTGTATTTTGCTACGTGACTTCATTTACCGTGCCGTTAATTCCTTTGTCATTTGCTATGCTATCTTTTATGTGTTATTTTTGTGTCTGCCCATTCTGTGTTTATGTTTCAGTCTTTTGTGTGCGTACATAGCGATACTAATCTTTCTGTGTGTATACATGCAGTGCTAGTCTTTCTGTGTGCATACGTGGCCGCGGCCGTGCCAATCTTTCTCTGTGCGTATGTGGTTGTGCCAATCTTTTTGTGTGTGTACATGGCAGTGCCTACCTTTCTGTGTGCGTACGTGGCCCTGTCAGTCTATTGGTGTACATATGCGTGTACATTTCTGTGCCAGTCTCTGTGCGTACGTACGTGTGTACATGTCTGTGCCAGCCTTTCTGTGCATGCTGTGCCAATCTTTGAGTGTGTACGTTTCTGTGCCAGTCCTTTGTATCTACATTTCTGTGGCAGTCCCTCTGTGTGCATACGTGTCTGTGCCAGTCTAAGTGTGTATGTGTCTGTGCCGGTTTTTCTGTGTGCTTACGTGTCTGTGCCAGGCCCTATCTGTGCGTACTTGTTTGTGCCAGTCCCCCTGTGTGCGTACGTGTCTGCGCCGATCTTTCTGTGTGCATATGTGTATGCCATTGTCTGCCAGTCTGGGCAGATGTAAATGCAAGAGTTGGAGAGGCGGTTTGAGGAAGTAGAGCATAGGATGGAAGAGTAAAACCCTCAGATGATAAAACGTCGATAGTCTGCAGACAGACACATGAGCAACTGTTGGAGATGATCGGGCGAGAGCTGCCAACTACAATTTCGTATAGTTCACAGGTAGTTAATCAGTACTACCTCCACAGACACTGACCACAACTCCACGGCAGGAGTAAGTTGTAGTTGATACTACCAATGAGGAGACTGGACGTCATTCAAGCATAGTATCAACCGAGAGCCCAAGCCCTCGTAGAATCTTGCAGCATGTCACCATTCCCAGCCCTCGGCCTCGACGCTACCATATTCAAGAAGGCGAAAGTGCAGAACTCCAACTGCCTACTAGGACGCCTGGACAACATCAGCAAGACAACCGGATGCACTATAGGCTGTCATAACTCAGACTGATGCTTGGGCCATGCTGCTGTAGGGTTGCAGGGGACCCAGGCTCCCAGGCTGGAGGTTATGGGGCCTTGTAACAAGAAAGATCAGAGCAGTAGCCCATAGAAAGATGTCAGAACAGAACTCCCCTGGTACAATGACTCAGTCAAGATCCACTACAGCCAATGCCAAGTATAAACGAGAATCCTGACCATATATCTCCGATTCCACCAAATGATCATCATTCATCATGGCATCCAGTGGATCTTATCTCATGTCACACTTAAGCAAATCCAACAGAGGCCCCGTGCAATTCATCTTTTCCAAGGCCTAGATATCAAAGTCTAAGGGAGAAGTAATGGCAGCTAAGTCTTTCCTCAAAAATCAGGAAGTGGATTAGGGCTATCGAAAATCTGGTAAAACACCCTAGCTATAAAGACCATGCATATTGTATTATCAACTCTGCACTATTTGACCACAAAACAAGCTGGCAGGTGTTCTAGTCCTAGATATGCAAGACCTTTTGAGGCACTTAAACTGCTGCAAACTTCTTTAATGTGCTTCATGAACACCATATGGGCAGAATGAACAGGCACCAATGGAGAGCATGTCAGGGTTACCGGGAATACCCTGCTGCCGTTTGTGACCAAGAGGAGCTAGTACATAGGGTATGCATTAGTGGACTGCCTCCCTGGCTTTGCGACATCTTGGTCGTCAGAGAAGAGAGTTTGTCGCTCAGCAACAGGGCCTCGCACACTACAGTCAGCAGAAGTGGATATAAGGAACAGTAGTTCAAGACATATAAGGCAGGTATTCATCCCAAGACAACGCAGATTTTCCAGAGAGAATGGATAAGGAATCTTTATCGTCTTGCGTGTCCATTCAATCATTCCCTTTGAAGGATGAATGGTGTGGTGTAGTTAGTAAGACTTTTTATTTGAACTAACTTACAGACTTCAGAGAACAGATTATTTAATCATAGCCATTACCCAGAACCAAAATCTTAGGGGCTCCAAATAGCATGATATATGTATGAGCAAAAGTCTTGCTCTGCTTATCTGGTAAGCTGGTAGTTGCAAGTACCTACTAAGATGGTCCACAATAGATAATACATGGCGGTTACCGGAGTAGATTGATAAAGGTCCATTAGGTCTGCACTGACACGGTCCATTGGTTCTCTTACTTTAAACATCGATTGTATTATGCCTGACGCTTATGTACTCTCTTCGCTGACATGCAGAGCATTTTTAATACAATCTTTGGTAAAGGACAGCTGATTTGGGTTTATTATGAACCAAGTGAAGAGCTGCAGAATGGAGATTATTACGGACGACTGGTCTGTGGATTACCTTATTGCTTTACTTTCTATGATGATACAAAATCCTTTTACCATTTCAAACTCATGAATACGAGCTGACAACTTATGTTAGGGAGATCACTGCCTTCAAGGTATTCAGTTTCTGCTTTCCATTTTTCATTTGAAGCTCACAAAATTCTCTCTTAGGTCTATGTTTTCAAGATCAACGGCTCCAATACGTCTATTTAAAGTATCTTACATGTAGATGTTCTTACTCAGTTTATATTTGAATTGTATAATTATACTCAGGAAGCTCCATACCAACTAGACATGCAAGGGTATTTCGTGTGCCTCTTTAAAATGTATGATAACGGTTCATGGTCTGTATAGATACTGAATGATTGAACATATACCCATGGGTTGAATGCATGTACAGACTCTACCACAGTAAAGGCTTCAAGGTCTGTTGCCGAATATTTTGACTGCACCTTTCAGTAAACTATAGGATGCAATTCATTCTTGTCAACTGACCGCGTTAAGCAGCTAGTGATAGTTATTTTAGATACATCAGTTTATATTTGAGAAATTGGACCTTACTAGTATTGGAGCAGATTTCATTCCATGTTTAAACTCATGAACGGCCTTTCCTTGTGCGTCGGTCCAAACGAACGGTTTGTTCTTCCTCGTGACGTCTGTCAATGGAAGAGCAGTCTTCGTGAAAATCCTTTGTATAAAAAAGAAAAAAAAATCACACAGCCATTGTATCTTCTGCTTTTCTGTGCATTTTTGTATGGTGCCATTCGAAATTGGGATAAGGAGATATACCTGCTGAAAAAAAAAAGCCCAAAAGTGTCATCTGCCTGATTGGATTTTTCAAGTTTCAGACCTGCTTTATCAAGGAATCAAAG
>NW_020869356.1:371607-374107 GCF_003789085.1 Penaeus vannamei | reverse complement strand
TGATGAAAAAAGTAAAACAAAATTAATGAAAATGAGAGTAAGATAAAATTAATGAAATAAGAGTAAGATAAAATTAATGAAAATGAGAGTAAGTAAGAAAATAAGATAAATTAATGAAAATAGAGTAAGATAAAATTAATGAAAATAAGAGTGAAAAATAATGAAAATGAGAGTAAGACAAAATTAATTTAAAAAAAAGAGTAAGACAAAATGAATGAAAATGAAAGCAAGATAAAATTAAGGAAAATAAGAATAAGACAAAATGAATGAAAATGAAAGATAAAATTAATGAAAAAAGTAAAACAAAATTAATGAAAATGAGAGTAAGATAAAATTAATGAAAAAGTAAGACAAAATGAAATTAAGTCGTTAATGGTCGTGAATGAGCTCATACGACGCCCTTACAATCGCGATGTGAGACCGTGCACGTTGCTCATGGTGATCGTAGCGGATGTGTTGATGTTAGACGCTGAGCGAGATGAGACGGCGATAAGTAATAAGAATCTGCTATAATATAAGATAAGATAAGATAAGATAAGATAAGATAAGATAAGATAAGATAAGATAAGATAAGATAAGATAAGATAAGATAAGATAAGATAAGATAAGATAAGAATCTGCTATAAGGGTCTCAGTGGAGGTGGAGAGAAGAGGGAGAGAGAGAGAGATTTCTTTCAATTCGTGTCGTTTGTGATTTTTGTTTGTTTGTTTGTTTATGGGATTTTTTTCTGATACCCTTACGATGAATTTATGATTCTATATTCTACGCGTTCTCATATTTATATTTCATTCTCTTTCCCTCTCTCTCTCTCTGTATGCATATATGTATGTATGTATGTATGTATGTATGTATGTATGTATGCATGTGTATGTATGTATGAATGTCTTGTGCGTCCGTGCGTCCACACACACACACACACACACTCTCTCTGCATGTATGCTGTATGTATGTATGTATGTACGTACATGTATGTATGTATGTATATATGTATGTATGCATGTGTATGTATGTATGGATGTCTTTGTGCGTCCGTGCGCACGCACACACAAACACACACACACACACACACACACACACACACACACACACACACCACACACACATACAGGAGAGAGAGAGAGAGAGAGAGAGAGAGAGAGAGAGAGAGAGAGAGAGAGAGAGAGAGAGAGAGAGAGAGAGAGAGAGAGAGAGAGAGAGAGAGAGAGAGAGAGAGAGAGAGAATAAAATATAATTATGAAAACGCGTAGAATGTAGATCATAAATTCATCGTAAGGATAGGAGAAAAAAAGTATTAAATCATACACTTTAATCTGCACATTAAATGTAACATCCAACAAGCTCAGATGAAACGGGATATACAGTAAAGTTTTCCAAATAAAAACACACACAATCAGAGAAAAAAAAAAAAAAAAAAAAAAAAAATCAGGGTTAAGCAGACTGTCTCGTTTTATTTTTGTCAACGTTTTGTAGTTGTTGTACTACGGCTATTTCAACTTGCAATGGTTGAACGTGTTATTAAAAACAAATATATATTGTAATATATATATATATATATATATATATATATATATAATATATAATATATATATATATATATATATATAATATATATATATATATTATATATATATATATATATATATATATATATATACGTATATATATATATATATATATATATATATATATATATATATATATATATATATATATATATATATATATATATATATATATATATATATATATATATATATATATATATATATCTCTCTCTCTCTCTCTCTCTCTCTCTCTCTCTCTCTCTCTCTCTCTCTCTCTCTCTCTCTCTCTCTCTCTCTCTCTCTCTTTCGTTTTTTCCTTCCATCTTTATTTATTTCTATTTTTTTTACTTTATTTTATTTATTTATTTATTATTTACTTATCTTTTTATTATAGCAAGAACAACCCATTAGAAGAGTAAGTGAAAGAACAACGTGAAGAACAATTAGCAATGTTGTTGTCATGATTGCAATATTTTGAATTTACGATAATTAACAAATAAATAAATAGATAAATATTACCCAGATAGAAAACTAATAACGAAAGATTCTTCCAATGTTCAACAGGCAAAAGTTAAACAGAAAAAAAGTTAAAAATATTCAGTGAGGGCGCGGGGGGTGGGGGGGGGAGGTGTTAACAGGAGTGTGAACATTTCTTTCATGGGGGGGGGGGACAACGTTTTCTAGAATTTTTACGTAAAGGACAGGCGCAGTGATATCTGATATGATCTCGTTTAGGAGAACACAAAAGTAAAATGATTTCCACTCAATATTTTATTCGGCTAAGTGCCAACTTCGAAAAAAGTCCGTCATTTGCACATGTCCGTTCCCCGTGTACCGTATCTAAATAGTTCATTCCTACCTGTCTTTCTGTTCATCATTTTTATCTGTCATTCTGTCTCTAGCTCTTCTGACTGAGCTATCCTATTATATATATAAATATACAATTATATGAATA
>NW_020869356.1:364107-366607 GCF_003789085.1 Penaeus vannamei | reverse complement strand
GACGATGGTGATGATGATAATGATAATGATAATACTAATAACACTAACAATGATAATGATATTGACGATAATGAAGATAAGGATGATGATGAAGATAAGGATGATGATGAAGATAAGGATGATGATAACATTTATAATGATTATGATGATGGTGATAATGGGTATAATTATGATAATATCGATAAAGATTATCAGGACTTTATGATAATAATAATAATAATTAAACTATAAATATAATAGTAAGGTAATAATGAGATCATCAATATCATTAGTATTATCATTATTGTCAACATCATCATCATCATTATTAGTATTATTATTGTTATCATTATCATTATCATTAATATCATAACTATTCTTATAGGATTTCCACCTCTCAACAGTAATTAAAATGTTTCTGTTCTGTTAGAGGCATCATTAATACAGCAACCTATAATCCTACCAATAAAATTGCTCTTCCTACTCATATCATTAAACAAGACATTCTATTTATACTCATCCCTGAAATAAAACAATTAATGGTGAGGATGTAGACAATGATCTATAATACAATACATGCTCATTCTTTAAAGGTCTTGCCACATGTGTTAAAAATGACCCTTGGCCAAAACCTTTAATGCTGTCTAGTCACGTACTTGTGCAGTAATTGGGGTCATTTTTATCTGTGATCTTGTGCTGGCAATGAGTTATTACTGTGCATAATAGAATGTAAAGCCGGAAGAAAATGCGCTTTTGTAATAGAGAAACATCATGCTTTTGAAACATAATGCAGTCGTCTCGGGCTGTTATCATATGCTTCGTTGCTCTAGTTTTGTCCCTCATCCATTGTGTCTCTCTTTCTCTCTCTCTCTCTCTCTCTCTCTCTCTCTCTCTCTCTCTCTCTCTCTCTCTCTCTCTCTCTCTCTCTCTCTCTCTCTCTCTCTCTCTCTCTCTCTCTACTTCTCTCTCACTATCTTTCTCTTTTTCTTTCTCCATTATTATTGTTATTAATATTGTGTGTATGTACACACACACACACACACACACGTGTATTAAAATATTCTTTCACCACTTTCTTAACTTACCTTTTGCGGCGCTTCTGTTCAATATTCACTGAAATTAATAGAATTATCTCATTTATTAATCTGACTATTAATCAAATTCATGAACCATGTTTGATGTTATTCATGTTTCCAGCTTTCCAAATCAAAATTTCATTGCATACAACATTGAATTTGTAAACATAGCAACGGTAAATAAAATATATAAGGATAATAATTTCTCTCAGAATTAAAACTAGATAAAACGAGCGTCCATTAATGCTATATATTTTTCCTCCCCAATCGAAATACTTTTTCATTTATACATCAAAGGACTTATATTTAATTAAAGGCAGTGTTTTGAGAGGGTGCTTCTGTATGATTGTAAAAACTGGGTGCCTGACGATGTACACACGTATTTTCCTACATACATACATACGAGGATACCTGAATACGTACATAAATCATCATAATCATCATCAGACACATACCCAATAGGTCGTACGGGTATATATGGAGGTTAGACTTTTATGGTGTGTTTTTTGAAATTAGCGATCATCTACTCTCCGAAATGATGTTTTTACTGAGACACCATCTCTTTCAGGATGGCCATCCCTCTTACTCTCTGTCTCTACCAGAAAAAAAAGAAAGAGAAAAATAAAACAAAAAATAAAAAACATATGCGTACACATATACATATATATACATATACATGCACACACACACACACACACACACACACACACACACACACACACACACACACACACACATACATATCTATCTATCTATCTATCTATATACATATATATATATATATATATATATATATATATATATATATATATATATATATGTATGTATATATATATACATAATAATATATATATATATATAATATATATATATATATATATATATATATATATATATATATATATATATATATATATATATATACATATATACATATATATATATATATATATATATATATATATATATAATATATATATATATATATATATATATATATATATATATATATACATGTGTGTGTATGTATACATATATCAACATCATACATATCTATCTATCTATCTATTATACATTATATATAATATATATATATATATATATATATATATATAATATATATATATATATACATATATTATTTATTATTTATTTACATATACGATATAAGAGAGCGAGCGTCGTTATAAAACATTCCATTTTACACAACAAAATTCTAAAACAAATGCATGCCTGTAACGCCATATACATTCCCGGTAAAGAGGCTTGAAGAGGTTTTGCCTGCCGCCCGATCCCACATCCTGACGCCAGATTGCGGCTGTGGTCGTGGATTCGGCCTATTATGAAATATGGAAATTCCCCCTTTTACGTTCTCGTTTTGCATATTGGCTTTCAAAATGAGACGAGATTCACTTTCCGTTTGTTTAATAAAAGAACTCATGAAT
>NW_020869356.1:356607-359107 GCF_003789085.1 Penaeus vannamei | reverse complement strand
TAAATAAGAAGAAGCCAAACTTTACATTTTAAGGCTCAGTCAGTAAAAAAGAAAAGAAGAAGAAGAAGAAAAAAGTTGTGTTTGCGAGTGCGTGTGTGTAGAGAGAGAGAGAGGAGAGAGAGAGAGAGAGAAGAGAGAGAGAGAGAGAGAGAGAGAGAGAGAGAGAGAGAGAGAAAAGCCGGCAGACAGGCAGACAGACAGACGGACAGAGACAGACATAGAGTTAAATATATATGAATTAGACAGATATATATTAGATTTGATTTTAAGCATTTAAAACTTTAATGAGATCAATTTGAAAGAGATGAACATCAGACTTCGAAAGTTCATTCAGATGTTCGAGAACTTCGGATATGAGATATTAATCTTTATGTCTTTCTTTTTTAATTTATTTATTTTCCATTTTTTATATTTTTTTTGTGGGAGGAGGGGGGCGGCATAAAATGAAGAAAAAATAGGAAAATATGTGTTAGTTTTAGTTCGTATTAAAGTGAGGATGCCAATTAGATTTTTTTTTTTTTTTTTTTGAATGATAAGTTACGTGTTTTTCAATGTTGCGATATTTTTCCATATAAAACTCGCACATAATTCAATAAATGTATCAAACTTCCTATAAATCTATAACCTGTCAATCAATCCATACATCTGCCTACTAATTTATCTACCTATCTATATGCATGGATATAGATAGGTATATATATAACGATATATATATAATATATATATATATATATATATATATATATATATATATATATATATATATATATATGTATGTATGTATGTATGTTGTATGTGTGTGTGTGTGTCTATGTATGTATTTATATATTCACATATATATATGTGTGTGTATATGTATTACATGTACATATATACATATATATACATGTGTATATATTATATATATATATATTATATATATATTATATATATATATATATATATATTATATATATTATATATATATTTATATATATATATATATATATATATATATATATATATATATTATATATATATAGTATACATACATATACTTTACACACACACACACACACACACACACACGCGCGGCACACACACACACACACACACACACACACACACACACACACACATATATATATATATATATATATATATATATATATATATATTATATATATACATACATACATATATATGATATATTTACACACATACGCACGACCAGTTATGCCACATTTATGTGCGTATATATAAACCCACATATATTTTTATGCATTATATTATTAAATCCCCTCCTTTTTCCTTTGGAAATCAACTGCATATTACCTGCAATATCCACTTCCACCATCCCGCTTGCCACCGTCTTCCCCGAGCTCCTCCTCCGACTCCCACGAGACAAGACGTTCTCCTACGTGGAATTCCGTCAACTCATTGAAATGCAAATACAACGAGTGTGAGCGCAGACGGACATAGATATGACGATGTGATCCAGCTTTGACAATGGATGTCTCGAGGCGCCAAAGACACGGGTCGAGAGCATGTTCCTTGGAGCTAATGCTGGGGGAAGGTGTCATTTCCGAGGCGTCTTAGAGATGCTGGGGATTCCGTGATGTCGGATTTTGGAATGAGATGCGCGGCGGTGGCTCTGAGATCCCTAGGGAGTGGGTACAGTTGTACTTTCATCAGCATCTTACTGCGCTGATTAAACCCGTAGAAAGTATAATGGAGGTTTAATCTTATGGCAAGGCGAATTATTTTAAGTACAATAAAGTACTGTGAGTGCTTGTACTGTAATGAAAATGTGGATTAAATAAGGAAAGAATTACGGAAATGTGTGTCAGCGTTCAGCTTTCACTCTGACACAATATATGATCTTTATTTTATTTGAAATATTTTTTGACAAGTGTTTAGGGATAACAATAAAATAATAACAGAAATATCAACATCGTCATCAACAACATTACATAACAACAATAACGATAATAAAATGATCATGATAATGATGATAATACTGATAATAACAATAATGATAATTATAATAGTAATAATAATAATGATAATAGCAACAATAAAAATGATAAGAACAGTAATAACTATAACAACAATGCTAATAATGGCATCACCATAATCACTACCATTAACCATGAGTAAGAGCAATAACAGTGACGGCGATAATTAACGTTGGATGTCTAATGAGGATTATCTGAACAAATTGACTAGGGAGAGAAGCAAGTGCCTTTGGAGCAAACGCCTAAATAAGATCGTTTATTCACCTCACATCGGCATCGCGTAAGCTTTCATTAAGAAAACACAATGTATGATCTTATTTTATTTGAACTGACACTTTGTATATTGATTCGTGTTACCGGGATTGGAGAAACCATCATGTTTAGATAACAAAATTATTACACAACACAATAAAACGATACATCGGTAATCATAATGTTTGAACATAACAACTGATAATAAACAATAAATAATTAATAAGGTTAGTAATAATAATAATATAATA
>NW_020869356.1:341671-343616 GCF_003789085.1 Penaeus vannamei | reverse complement strand
GAGGAGAAAGAGGAAAGAGAATGAGAATAGAGAGAGAGAGAGAATGCGTTAGTTAGTTTTTATGTATAGACCAAAAAGGAACATCGTTTGCGTTTACTAGAATTGTTTTTCATACTATGAGGAACTTGCAAACTACGTGGCTGTAGAAAAAAAATAAACATCGCATGTAAATATAAAAATATTTGATATATCTTATATGCATGCGCCTGCACACGCACACACACACAAGCGCACCTATTCATTAGAGCTGTAATCCTCCACACACTTTGGTGTGTTAATATGATAAAACTATTAAAATCATTCTGCATGCAAATGTAAACTAAAATGCTTTGCAAATTTCCATAGGCATTCAAATATTTAAAGGTATGCACTTTATGCATATATGCTCTATGAATTAAATATTTCATATGTGTTTAAAATGTTAATTTCCCTTAGGGGTCTAATTTATATATATATATGAGGGAGAGAGACATGTAATGAATCTCTGCACTGAAAGTAGTGCACGGCTATGGACGAGAAAAGGCTGTTAGAAGCTGGCTTAGGCGTATTACCTCCTGCCATTAACTACCAATGACAGTGTCTTGTGTGTTCGGTTCTTTATTGTCATTGTTGACTGAGATACAAATAGTTCTACCTTAAGATAATTAAGATAAGGAGCTTTCTCATTATTTCATTGATTTTTTCGTTTGTCTCAAACTGCCCCTCCTTTAAACATGCAGGCATCTTCCTCAGTCGGATCTAATGGTACTTTACGGCCTACCCATTACTGTTATCACTGCAAGTCAGTCCTTAACCTCCGTAGCCATTATACGTGATTAGTTTATGATGTTGATTAGTTGAGGCACATTCCAGAACTGGCAGTTATGATCAATGGGTTGCTGAGAACTTCGGTAATCAAAACAATTAAGATGACAATTAAGAAGAAGGTTGATGAGGCTGTTGTTGAAAGAAATAGCTAACAGTTTGCAGTAGAACAATGTTGATTTCCCGAACCATTTTTTTTTTTACATGCTGTGAGTTTCAATAGTAAGGAATGAAAGAAAATGGTTCTCTGCGCCAACGGAAATGACTATTACAACGGGAAATTACTAGACGAACTCTCAGAACATAAAGCAAAGTCTATGAGACGTTTTAGGAAGTGATAAAAATCTGGAGAAATGACTTTTATATGCGCATGTATTCTGCTTTTACACGCTCCCTGGGAGAGTAGATGGAGACATATTTGGATAAATAAATTGGATAAATAAATTAATTGTAAATAAAAGACAAGAGAGAAAGAACGAAAGAAAGAAAGGGACAAGAAGCGAGGCCTGAACCTGTCGTCCACGAAGTTTATATTAAAACTCGGATTTGTATATTATTAACGACATCGATCAAGATGTCAGTCATATTAATAAAAGGAAAGACACACACACACACACACACACACACACACACACACACACACACACACACACACACACACACACACACACACAGAGAGAGAGAGAGAGAGAGACGAGAGAAGACACACAGAGAGAGACACACAGAGAGAGAGATCACACCGCTTGATATAACAATGTATAAATTTAGTTCGTGGAAATTTATTACTTTGCTGTGTGTTTGGCTTTTGTCGACCCATCATTAAAAAAAAAATCTGAATATGCTGTGCTTTCATGTATGCAAGTTGCCCCGCACGTATAAAAGAATAATATTCATGCACATCACAAGCATGAATATGTTTTGACTATCGTTTGCATACATAAAACTGATAGCATCCGTATACTGAAATTATTTGAATATTCATGTTTATACACATATTCATTTAGCCTATTTAGTAAATATATGGAGATGAGCATACATGTTGTTGGGAGGAATAATTTATACTCAATGATATAATCATATATAATTATTTTCAAAATTTATTTAGCGGTCACTGGCCATGTTTTTTTCGATACTGTAATTG
>NW_020869356.1:326671-336671 GCF_003789085.1 Penaeus vannamei | reverse complement strand
TACTACCGCTGCAGCTATTACTAATATTAATGATAATAATTACGATCATGGCAATTATTGTAAATAATAATGATATTAATGATATAATAACGAACAATGATGACAACTATAACAATAATAATGAATGATATAAAGAAAATAAATAAAACTAATCTTCCCCTTAACCGAAGTAATAACGAAAAAAAAAAAACTTTGCATTAAATAAACCTTCACCATATTAAAGAACACACACTATTAACCCTCAGTGATCGTTAAACCGGGTTTATTGGGCGAAGCAAGGCATTCGAACTCCTCATTATTGGTGCTTATGATTCGGATGCAGCGGTCCTTGAGAAGCGCTCCCGTGCAACGTCCTTTAACACTCTACTTGAGGATTATCCGTTTTATAGGCACTCCCATCTCTGTTCATTGCCCGGGGCGGAATAATCGCTTATCGCTTTTTTTTTTTTTTTTTTTTTTTTTTTTTTTTTTTGGTTTGTTTGTTTTTACTTGTCGGCAGCAAGGTTATTCTGCGCGTTTTATGGAGGCTGGCTCGTAGCTTCGTGACTAATGGCTGTGGTATTGCGTCCTCCATAAATCTAGATGGAATTGGATATTGTTCTATGCATGTGTGGGTGTGTGTTCTTTTTTTTTTTCCTCGTTTCATTTTCCTCTCTTAAACAGAGAGGCATATTGTGAGAAATTTGAAATATAGAGCTAATTGGATATTGTTCTCTTTCTTTTATTTATCTATTTTTTGTTCTATGCATGTGTGGGTGTGTGTTCTTTTTTTTTCCTCGTTTCATTTTCCTCTTTCTTAAACAGAGAGACAGATTGTGACAAAAATTTATAGATATAGAGCTAATTGGATATTGTTCTATGCATGGCTGTTGTTTTCTTTTATTTATTTATTTATTTTCCTCTTTTCATTTTCCTTCCTCTTAAACAGAGAGGAGATTGTTATAGACTAAGATATAGAGCTAATTGGATATCGTTCTGCATGTGTGTTTGTTTTTTTTCTCGTTTTATTTTCCTCCCTCAGACAGAGAGGCAAATTGTGATAGACTTAGATATAGAGCTAAGTAAGGAGGAAGGATGGTGCAGAGACCGACAGAAACTAAATGGTCATCAGTGATGACAAAAATAATAACAAGAAAGGTAATTTTCTTCTTATTTTCCTCCCTCGTAAACAGAGATTGTGATAGAATTTGATAGATGTAGAGCTAGGTAGGGAGGAAAGATGAAGCACAGACTGACAGAATCTAAATGTTGAAGTGTGATGACAAAAATGATAACAGAAAAGGCAATTTTCCGCTTTTCATTTTCCTTCTTCTTATACAGAGAGGCAGATTGTGATAGAATTTGATTGATATAGAGACAGGTAAAGATGAAAGATGAAGCAAAGACTGACAGAATCAAAATGTTTAACTGTGATCACAAAAATAATAACAGGAAAGGCAAATGTTTACTGCAGCAATCATCATAACATTTCCAGAGCTTGGAGTATTGTGTTTTTAACTAAAACGTGGCAGTAAAGAATTGTCGTTTTATATTTCACGAGATTATTTACTGTGTCATTTCATGGTGTTACTTGCATGGGAAAATGTCCTATATTTAACATAATTTTGCTTGTTCTGTGTAATAATGTAATCTAAACATTTCAGTTTCATTTCACTACTTTTTGTGCATAGTCTTATTTGGCAGTCACTGACGATTACAATATTTATGTGTTGATGCATAGCGACACATTTCTAAAATGTGTGTGTGTTGTGTGCGTGTGTGTGTGTGTGTGTGTGTGTGTGTGTGTGTGTGTGGTGTGTGTGGTGTGTGTGTGTGTGTGTGTGTGTTGTGTGTGTGTGTGTGTGTGTGTGTGTGTGTGTGTGTGTGTGTGTGTGTGTGTGTGTGTGTGTGTGTGTGTGTGTGTGTGTGTGTGTGTGATAAAGGTGATGATAATGGTATATAGATATGTATGTAGATATGTATAGTAAATAATAAATAATAGATAGATAATAGTAGATATGTACGAAGAAAATATGGGTATAAAATACTCTATAATGTTATGTATATATATATGTACATGTTGAAAGTAACTACACAACAACGCGTTTCGACTGAAATCACCATCAAAAATATCTTTCTTTAATAAAGATTGAATCAAAACCCTTCACTTAAATTCTTTCTTATATGGAATCATCACTATTTCATTCATACTGAGGAAAGTTGAAATGGAAACTTTCCATATTGTGTGAAGTGTGAGAGAGGAGAGAAAGAAGGAGAGAGAGAGAGAGAAAGAGGAGAGAGAGGAGAGAGAGAGAGAGAGAGAGAGAGAGAGAAGAGAGGATAGAGAGAAAGGAGGGAGGAGATAGGGAGAGAGAGAGGAGAGAGAGAGGGCAGAAGGAAGAGATAGAAAAGAAGGGAGAGGAGAGAGAGGGACAGAGGAGAGGAGAGAGAGAGATAGAGAGGAGAGAGAGAGAGAGACGAGAGAGAGAGAGAGAGAGACGAGAGAGAGAGAGAGAGAGAGGAGAGAGAGAGAGAGAAGAGAGAGAGAGAGAGAGAGAGAGAGAGAGAGAGAGAGAGCAAACACATACACAGTTCATATATATATATATATATATATATATATATATATATATATATATATATATATATATATATATATATATATATATATACTAAACTTCTTTGTGTGAAAATGGACGAGCCGAGATTCCCTGAGCAGAGAGAATAAAAATGAGCTCGTGAAAGAGGGACTGACATTCGGGTTATGGCGAAGAAAAGATTTTTTTTTTTTTTTGATAGAAAATCCGAAATTCTGCACGTGGTAGAAGAGGAAGATTTGGAAAACACGAATTCCGAAATGAAGAAAGAAAAATCAAAATCGAAATGGGACGAATTCCGTCTGCAACGGCGATTCCTCCGTCGCTTTGTTTATAATTGCAGAAAATATATTATCCGTCTTTGCCTTTAGTTAAAGAAAGAAAAAATCAAAATCGAAATGGACGAATCCTAACTGCAATGACGATTCCCTCGTCGCTTTGTTTATAATTGCAGAAAATATATTTTACGTCTTCGCCTTTGGTTCTCATGCACGCCACTCGCTAATGAGACCAGGAGGGAGCCAAGGTTCGCACGCTAGAATTTGCTACTCAGCGTTAATGATCTTCCAGTTTGCTCTTCCTTGCTCCTGTATAATTAATGAGTCTGCTCATTTTACAATTCCTTGAGAGGGGGATGGCCTCCCGATCGGTTAAAGAAGCGGGAGATGCCATTAGGTTTATGAAGTATGATCATCGGAGGGAATTCGTGTTAGGAGAAAGGGAAGGGGGCTGGCGACCGCATCACCAATGCACAGTACGCACACACATACACACACACACACACACACACATACATACACGCACATACACACACACACGCACATACACACACACACACACACACTACATTCACTCACACACACAGGCACGACACGCACACACACACACACACAACACACCACACACACACACACACACACACACACACACACACACACACACACACACACACACACAACACACACACACACACAACACACACACACACACACACACACACACACACACACACACACACATAAACACGTGTATGTGTATACAACCGGATAAACATACTACAGATAAGTATATTTCTTGACTCTGATGCAAGTATGTCCGTGTATATGTGTGCAATAAGGTGTACACAGGTTAATAATAAAGTCTTGTGCCGAAGAAACCTTAATGATGTCTCTTAAGGTTTCTTATTCATATGAAAAGGCGCTTAAGAAAACATTCAATTCAAAAGAACATAAGAGTTTATACAGTAACCATTAATTGGTATCGAGAAAATTCTTTGAAAGGTAAAGTCGAATTTCGAAAAAAAAAAAAAAAAAAAAATCGCCTCTTGGAATAGATTATATAAAATATGAATTTCTCCCAAAAGAAGGGAATTATAAAAGCCTTTCAATCTTCCGTTGTTGTTGCTCAGTTGATCAGATTTTTCGTAGAATCAAAGAGAGTAGAAATCCCTTTGAAGAAAGTAATCTGCTTTTGTACAACTACCCTTTACTCTATACACTTCATAGTAACTTAAACCGCAGAAAAACGTTTACATCATATCCTAGAAAGGAGAGAGAGAAAAAAAAATCTACGCTTCCATTGTTTTTCTTCACACCCATTTCTTTATCCTCCCCCCCTACTTACCTAAATTTCAAAACAAAAACAGCATAAACATCATATATCCTAAAAAGAAAGCACATACAAAAAATCTACACTTCCATTTTTTTTCATTCTCATATCACTTCCATTTCTTCATGTTTTCCTCAAAGTAAACTAAAGCGCAGAAAAAAAAATTAAATACATCATATCCTAAAAAAAAAAAAAAAAAAAAAAAAAAAAAAAAAAATCCACACCTTTTTTTTTTTTTCACTTTCATTTCACTTCCATTTTTTACCACCCTATATTTTCTCCTTTTTCACTTTCACTTCACTTCCATTTCGTTATTTTATCCCCTTCCGGCATGAATCAACGCAAATAAAAATAGACCGAAGCCCTTGCGTAAAATGGCGCCCAATCTGTCTGCTTGAAGGCACAGCTGCGTCAACTGAGGACTTGCTGAGTGCTGTGGTTCTCGTTGTGTTATGCCCTGTTTTATCTTCTTGTTGCTATCTCCCTTATTCTCCCTTATGTCTGCTCTTCTCTACATTTTTTTTTTCTTACTTTCTTTTCTTCTTCTTCTTCTTCATTTCACATTAATGGATATATGTATGCATGTGGATATACATAAAGACATGTGTAAATATATGTAAATGTATTAACAATATGCGTAGAAGAATAGATTCAGATAATGTAGATAAACACATGAATTATCTGTCTATTTATGTATATACGTGTGTGTGTGTGTGTGTGTGTGTGTGTGTGTGTGTGTGTGTGTGTGTGTGTGTGTGTGTGTGTGTGTGTGTGTGTGTGTGTGTGTGTGTGTTATTCATGTATATAAATACATATATGTGTACACACACACATACACACACATATATATATATATATATATATATATATATATATATATATATATATATATATATATATATATATATATGTATGTATGTATGTATGTATAACACACACAGCAAGATAGATTCATTATTCAAAAAAAGTTTTACAGGCGAGAATCAATTGGAATTTTTTATAATTAGACCCGATTTAAATTGAGTATGGTGAAAGAGAGGATACATGACATAAGTCGCATGTGTGTACAGTACACTCGACACTGTACTCTGAAAGGCATTTGCGGTATCGGAAACAAGTGTACGCAACCATTTGTTAGTACTGGAGGTGTAAGTAGGGGTGACATATCAATCTATTCATTTGTATCGATATATCTATATTTATATATCTATATCTGTATCAGCGTCTACCTATATCTATTTATATCTATATCTATATGTATGTATGTATGTATGTATGTATGTATGTATGTATGTATGTATCTATGTATCTATCTATCTATCTATCTATATACATCTGTTTCTATGTATGCATGCATGTATATGTATGTACGTATGTATGTATATATGTATGTATGTATTTGTCTGTCTGTCTATCCATATATCTGTCTGTCTATATTCGGAAAATGTGCCCAGTAAGCGAGGATCAAAAGATTTAGCCTTTAGACACAGTCACACACAGAAACCCACATGCAAACGCAGACATATCCAATAGTAAAAGGAACGCACGTGGAAATCGTTAAATGTAACATAAATCTAGACACTTCTAGACAATAAAAATTATATCTACTGTTAACTGTAAATCAGGGATGCCCCCCTCCCTCCCTCCCCTACCAGACCACCATATTTATACTTTAAAAAATATATCCGAACACGAATAGTAAATTGTCTTTTTGACCTCCATAACAAAGTGTTATTCCACTCCGCAGAGGCAAAATCCTGCCCAGAATTGCACGGGTTTAGCGCCAATTAAAAGTAATTGTCACTAACGAGCGCTATTTGCCACTCACAGATGCGAATTTAATTTTAATCCGAGTGTAAAATTCTGTATTTCCAGGATATGAAGGGAATGGCGAGACGACATTGGGTTGGAACCTTGACCTTGGCTGGGATAATTTAATGAGCAGTTTGAGGAATTTTGACAAGTGGCTGCGACTGTAATGAGGATAATTGTGCTCGAAAAAAGGTATAATGATAAGATAGATAATGAAAATGATAAAAGTAATGAGCCAATAAATAAGTAGATAATAAAGTAATGGATAAGATAATTATCATAATTATTCTTCGTGAGCAATTATTTGAACGGTTGGATGAAGCCAAGAGGGTGAAATGAAAACAGTGTACGAACAGTGTGTGTGTGTGTGTGTGTGTGTGTGTGTGTGTGTGTGTGTGTGTGTGTGTGTGTGGTGTGTGTGTGTGTGTGTGTGTGTGTGTGTGTGTGTGTGCTGTTAAAAAATCTGGCAACCTCCAGACCTAAGGAGTGCCAGAATTTCGAACATACCGGATTTTTTACGGTTATATATGCTGTATATATCTAACAGAAAATGAATACGTGCACAATCATCACAGAAAAAAAACACTAATTGAGAAGCAAATGAAATGTTAATGATCACCAACAGATAATAATTTGTTGTTTATTTTAGCTTTCCACATGATAAAATATGAAGGAATGCACAGCATTGCCTATTAACACGTACAAGCAAGGTGTAACAGCTGATTCTGGAGTACAGTGCCATTACCAGTGACTCCAGAAAACAGTTGCGAGCCACTGCGGTAAATTTCTAAATGCGCTCCTAAAGAAATGCCGGAAATCTGAAGGAATCAGATTTTTGATGGCCGGATTTATGGATGTCAATGAATTTATATACGTATCAATTATTTATTATACATACATACACACACACACACACACACACATACACACACACACACACACACACACACACACACACACACACACACAACACACACACACACACACACATATATATATAATATATATATATATATATATATATATATATATATATCTGAGTGTGTGTGCTTATATATGTATATAGATAGAGGTATTTATATTCATACAAATCATATACATATATATATATATATATATATATATATATATATATATATATATATATATATATATATATATATATATATATATATACATTCATATGTGTGTATATACATGCATATGTGTGTGTATATTATACATACATGGCAGGTAAATGACTAAGAAAAAATGGATAATTAAGATGATAGGAATAATGATTTTAATGATGATAGAAATAGTAATATTGATAATGGTAATGATAATGATAGCAATAATGATGATGATAATATTGATAATGATATTAGCAATAATAATAATGTTAATAGTATCAATAATGATAATAGTGATAATGATGACGATAATAATAATATTGATTAGAATAATACAACTAATGATACTAGTAATAATAATGATAATAAAAATAATAATAATAATAATAATAAAATAAATAATGATAATACTAATAAAAATAATTATAGTAAAATAATAATGATAATATACTGATTACACAACAAAAATGATAATGATAATAATAATTATTATAATAATCATAATCATAATAACAATAATGATAATAATGATGATGATGAGGAGGAGGAGGATAATAATGATAATGATAATGATAAAAATAATGATAATAATGATAATAACAATAAAGATAATATTAATGATGATGAAGATGGTGTTCATAACGATAAGAATTATCATCGTAACAATGACAATAGTAGTAGTGGTAATGATAATCATAATAACAACGTTGATAATATTAACAGCAACAGTAATAACAACGATAATAATTGGAAAGATTAATACAACATAGGAAATGATAATCGGAAAATATAAGAGAAAAAAATGAACTAGAAGCTAAAAAAAAAAAAAAAATTGAAATGAATTAAAAAAATGAACTAGAGAGCGTATACCTCCTCAAAGGCCATAGGGCACTGATGCAATAAGAATATTCACACTTGTTAAATCATATCAAAATCACCTCTATCTCCAGTACACTGCTGACGCTAATGAATCCTTTAGAAAAATCCTGGATCCTGATCATGATACGGATCAGCGCGCTATATGTATGTATATGTATGTATGTATGTATGTATGTATGTATGTATGTATGTATGCATGTATGTATATGTGTATATGTATATGTTATATATATAGTGTGTATGTGTGTGTGTGTGTGTGTGTGTGTATGTGTGTGTGTGTGTGGTGTGTGTGTGTGTGTGTGTGTGTGTGTGTGTGTGTGTGTGTGTGTGGTGTGTGTGTGTGTGTATGTGTGTGTGTGTGTGTGTGTGTGTGTGTGTGTGTGTGTGTGTGTGTGTGTGTGTGTGTATGTGTGTGTGTGTGTGTGTGTGTGTGTGTGTGTGTGTGTGTGTGTGTGTGTGTGTGTGTATAATAATATATATATATGTGTGTGTGTGTGTGTGTATGTGTGTGTGTGTGTGTGTGTGTGTGTTGTGTGTGTGTGTGTGTGTAAATATATATATATATATATATATATATATATATATATATATATATATATATATATATATATGTGTGTGTGTGTGTGTGTGTGTGTGTCATATATATATATATATATATATATATATATATATATATAATATATATATATATATATATATATATATATATATATATATATATATATATATATATATATATATATATATATATATATATAATATATTAATATATATATATATATATATATATATATATATATATATATATATATATATATATATATATATATATATATATATATATATATATATAATATATGTATATATAATACACACACCTCACACACACACACACACACACACACACACACACACACACATACACACACACACACACACATATATATATATAGATATAAATTGCAATTGGACGTATGCATCAGCCTTCTTAGAACAGCTAATACGTTAAAAAATTATCGATGCACGTGGGGAAGATATATGCATTAATCATTTATCCGAGTATTCTGCAATCCTGTCCACGCACGAGATGACAATAAACGATACCTGGAATCACCTCAAGTCATTACTCAGTCTTGTTTGTTTGGCTTTCACCTTTATGGAGATATCTTGCATTGTCTCCTTACTGCCCACACCTTCTCTGACGTCTCAGTTCCTTGTTAAAGATAATCCTCTTAAGCTTCCTTCATTTTTCACGAAAATAGGGAAGAACAGAAGACAGGGTAAACAACAGCTGACTGGGTCCTCTGGTGAGTCCGCTCGTTCCCACGGTTTCCGCAGGCACCGAACACAGAATATCTTCAATTGTGACATGACAGAAAGTCAGCCATTGAAGACACTGTCGACGCGTTAGTGATGCTAATGAGTGTGTTAAGTGTTTTGCAGCTCGCATTGAAGAGTTGCTGTTTATCGCAATCCGGTAAAAGTAATGGCATCTTGAACCTTTGGTGTATATATACAGTAATGCTGCCGGTCTGCTTTACGTTTTGAAACAAAGGATAATTGTGTTCTAGTAATCCACCCGTGCCCTTTGCTCCAAATCTCCTCAACATCTCATTCAAGTTAAATCCTTCTGAAGTGGAATTAAAGAAAGTCCACGCGTAGGAGCCTGGAGATTTCCACCATAGACCAGACTGTCTGCACCCAGGTGGAAAAGGGTTAAATAAGTAGGCTGTTCTGGAATCCTTCAAAGTCTCACGGAGTAAATCTGGGCCATGCAGTTAAAGTGACTATCTGCATAGAGAGACTACACAGGCAAAGATCAAAAGGCCATTGTGAAGGTTGTGAGAGCGGGACCCTGAACAAGGTCCAGCATTTTGGGAACTATGGGTTATCTTGTGTATTACACCCTGAATAATTAGAGAGAGAGAGAGAAGAGAGAGAGAGAGAGAGAGAGAGAGAGAGAGAGAGAGAGAGACAGGGGAGGGGGGAGATTACCTATCGTGCAAAGAAATT
>NW_020869356.1:284171-286671 GCF_003789085.1 Penaeus vannamei | reverse complement strand
CATCATCACCATCCCTCCTCTCATCATCATTTTATCCGCTACCCATAAAGTTCTCCGGGAATTTCCCTCTTCTTACCTCTCGCCTCCTTCCTCCTTTCTCTATCTTTTTCTCTTTCTCGCTCTGCCATGTCATCTCACTTTTTTTTTTTATTCACTCTTCCCTCATTCTTTAAACCTTACATCTGCCACTTCCTATTCCCTTTCTACTTATTCTTCCCCACTTCTTCCCCTCCCATTCATCTCTCTTTCCCACCTCTTTTTTTTTTTTTTTAGCTTTTACCCCCTCCTACTCCCAAATCCTCCTTAAATTCATTCCTCTCTTCTTCCTCTTTATCCTTCCCCGTCTCCCTCCTCGCCCTTATCCCCCTTTCTCTCCTTCTCCCCCCCTCTTCTCTTTTCTTCCTTCTCGCCCTTATCCCTTTCCTCCCTCTCACCCATCCCCCTTTCTCGCTCCTTCTCCCTCCCCTTTTCTCTCCTTCTCCCATCCCCCCTTTCTCTCCTTCTCCCATTCCCCCTTTTCTCTCCTTCTCGCCCTTATCCCCTTTCTCTCCTTTCTCCTTTCTCCTCCTTCTCGCCTTATCCCTTTCCTCCTTTTCCCATCCCCCTCTCTCTCCCCCCCTTTTTCTCCTTCTCCTTTCCCCTTTCGCCGCTCCTTATCCCCTTCTCTTTTTCCCCCTTTTCTCTCCTTCTCCACCCCTTTCCTCCTTCTTCCCCCCCTTTCTTCCTTTCCTCCCCCTTCTCTCTTCTTCCCTCCCCCCCCTTCTCTCCTTCTCCATCCCCCTTTTCTCTCCTTCTCGCCTTATCCCCTTTCTCTCCTCTCCCACCCCTTTCTCTCTTCTCGCCCTTATCCCTTTCTCTTCTCCATCCCCCTTTTTCCTCCTTCTCCCCCCCCTTTTCTCTCCTTCTCGCCTTATCCCTTCTTCTATCCTTTTTCTGCCTTCTCCATCCCCTTTCTCTCCTTCTCCCCCCCTTTTTCTCTCCTTCTCGCCCTTATCCCTTTCTCTCCTTCTCCCCCCCCTTTTCTCTCTTCTCCCTTATCCCCTTCTCTCCTTCTCCTCCCCCTTTCTCTCGCCCTTCTTCTGCCCTTTCTCTCCTTTTCCTTTCCCTCCTTCTCCCATCCCCTTTTCTCTCCTTCTCGCCCTTATCCCCTTTCTCTCCTTCTCCCATCCCCCCTTTTCTCTCCTTCTCGCCCTTATCCCCTTTCTCTCCTTCTCCCCCCTTTCCCTCCCCCCTTTCTCTCTTCTCCCCCTTTTTCTCCTTCTCCCTTAATCCCTTTCTCTCCTATCCTTCTCGGTTTCCCTCTCTCCCACATTTATCTCCTTCTCCATCATAATTGGTTTTCAATACGTTTCCCCTTCCGCGTCTTCATTTTCTCTTCATCCCCTACCTTCCCCTTCTCCGCTTTCCTCTTTAAGCCTCTTTCCTCCCTTTCCCTCTCTCTCCTTTCTTCATCCTCTTCCTCTCTCCTATACCCCCCCCCCCAGGTAATCATGTAAATAATAAATGCACATAAATTGGCGCTTTAATGACTCTAATTCAGTATAATTGCCTCTAATAGGTTAATGAAAATCACAGCTGTGGTAATGATAATAATCATAATAATGATGATAATAATGGCAAGATGAGAATGATGATAATTATAATAATGAGAAGAGAGAGAGAGAGAGAGAGAGAGAGAGAGAGAGAGAGAGAGAGAGAGAGAGAGAGAGAGAGAGAGAGAGAGAGAGAGAGAGAGAGAGAGTGACAGACAGAGGAGACAGAGAGACAGAGAGAGAGAGAAAAAAAAGAGAGAGAGAGAGACAGAGAAAGAAAGAGAAAGAGAGAGAAAGAATCTTTGATATCTTTATCGTCCATCATCGACCCATTTCACGTCAAAAAGGAGCGACTCAGCAGTCACGTAGAATTTGATTCCAGGCGTAAAGTGCAGGAGTTGCGAACGGATGAACGGACAAAATACGGGTACAATTAGGAGAGAGATATTATTTCGTCGGCTTTATTGTTGTTACTTATCATCGATTTAATCATCATTTATTATATATATGTATGTGTATACTATTATATTATATATATATATATATATATATAATATATATATATATATATATATATATATATATATATATATATATATATACACACACACACAGTATATATATATATATATATATATATATATATATATATATATATATATATATATATATATATATGTGTGTGTGTGTGTGTGTGTGTGTGTGTGTGTGTGTGTGTGTGTGTGTGTGTGTGTGTGTGTGTGTGTGTGTGTGTGTGTGTGTGTGTGCACGCACACGCGCACACACACAGACACACATGTATGGCCACCATTGTTTTACTTAAAATGTTTTATCATTTTCAGTCAAACATAAAAGTTCCTCTCCTAACCTCGCCAAAAGAACCCAGCAAAAATGAATTAATAAGCAAAATATAAAAAGAGTAAAAGGTGCACAGCAGGAGACCTGACACCGTTAATGAGAACCTAACA
>NW_020869356.1:241671-244171 GCF_003789085.1 Penaeus vannamei | reverse complement strand
CATCCACGCACGTGCACAGGTTCAGGACACACACACACACACACACACACACACACACACACACACACACACACACACACACACACACACACACACACACACACACACACACACACACACACACACACAATTGCTAGCACACGCACGCACACACATATATTCATAAACAGAAATAAAAAGATATAAGGAGAGAGAGAGAAAGAGAAAGAAAGAGAGAAAGAGGGGAGAGTAAGCAGGCAGTGATGATGCTCATGCGTAAGTTAGTTTCACTTGTTTCTTTTGCCTTTTTACTATTTTACGCCGGTAAGTAGCCTGCTAAAATATAGAGGGCATGAAAATGTGCAGAAAGAAGGGGAAATCACAGACTAAAAGCATAAAGAGCATTATTTACAACATTTCATTTTTGGTTTACAGAAATTCATTTAGTCATTTTTCCATCCAAAGCATTCAAAAATCGAGTTATCTAATTTCGCATTATTCATTTATTCATGCGTCATTTTCATGTACGATTTAACGGATTTATCATGAAAATTCATATAACCGAACACACGAAAGGTATGAGTTTTACCGGGCGTGATTTTGATATAAAGAGCAATGTAATTTGGACAATACTTATATCAAATTATACTCGGTGTAACCATAACGCAAATCATAACAATTTGCATTTCCATACTGCTCTGAAATTTCGCAGATGATGCGCAAATCGGATATGCATTCGGGAGATACCGACCGAAAGCCGGGATCAGAGCAGAACAAAAGCGCTCCCATTTTCCGAAAGGATGACGTATAAAAAGCACTAAAACCCAAAACGAATAACTGTTAAAAAGAGACTCGTAAAAGGATATTGGAGTTTGCAACAATCCGTAAAAGTGACAAATAAGCTCTACGTGTGGAATTCTCTCTTATTCTATATCAATATGACTCTTATTGCAGTAGTAACATATCTCATATCATTACGACTGTAACTAAGGACCGTAGCAATAACAGAACTAATCAGATTATTCTATGCTACCAAGACTGTAACTTTTAAAAACAACAGAAATATTTAATTTATTCTACATCATTACAACTATAACTAAGAATCAGTCAGAGCAGTAAACTTTTAAACTTTTTTTTTTTTTTTTTTTTTTTTTTTTTTTTTTTTTTTTTTTTTTTTATAAACGTACCAGGAAGCTCCCTGTGGAAAGCATATTTTCCCAACAAGTAATTTCCCCTAAATCGGCTTATTTCCCTCTCCAGGCTCCTTACCGTTGTTATGCGTGGTAAAAGAGCGTGTTGCTTTCTAAAACAGTTTTGAAGGTAGTTGTAGAATTATATTTCAACACACTTGCTGGGTCCCGCTTTCGTGCATCTGGCAACCACTTCGATGTAAATATAGAGTAAATAGGATTTTCATGAATGACGTGAAATCCCTAGGTTGTTTGTAACAAAGAGTGTGATTGGGAGAATATGGATATCCAATAAGTGTATTAATACCTATTTCTGGAAACTGAATAGACCGTTTGAAGTTTTATTTTCTTCAAATAAGTTATAACCCAAGCAGTACTTGTCATCGTTGACTTAGTGGGGTATTTTTAGATACGATTTCCTAGAATAGTTTGTTTATCAAAGTGGCAACATCTATGGAGGTGAGGCAGCCCCCCCCCCCCCTTCTTTCAAGAAAACATGCATCAATTATAGCTGAATATTTCTTGAAACATAAAAACGCTTCGTATTTTCAACATCTGTGTATGGCAGCTATATAAATATTCAATTATAACTGATACTTGTATATGTTGAACAAAAGAAGTAATACCACTGCACCTCCAAAGGTGTTGCAATTTGATAAAAAACAAAGCAAAAAAACTCTAAAGTCAACGATAACAAATACTGCATGTGCTGTTATTGTATTATTTGAAGAAAATGAAAAATCAAATGGCTTACGTAGATCCAAGAAATAGGTATTAATACAGGTATTGGCTATTTATATTCTACCAATCACACTCTTCGTTACAAACAACCAGGGATATCCACCTCATCCATAAAAAAACTATTTACTCTATAATTACGTAGATTTACGAAAGTGGGACATAACAAGTGTTCTGAAATGTGATTCTGCAACAAAGGACGCTTTCCTATTCTGTTTCATTATATAGATACAGAGAATGTGAGAGTGATAAGGGGGACAAGATGGGTTGGTTGATGAAGGAGAGGGAGAACGAAAGACAGAGAGGTAGGAGAGGGGGAACGAGAAGAAGGGGAGGGAAAGAAGGAAAAGGAAAGGGAGAGAGGAAGGAGAGGGGGAAAGGGAAAAGACAGGGAGAGAGAGGTGGGGGGCAAATGAGGAAAAAAAGAGGAGAGAAGAAATAAAGAGAGAATGAGAAAGAGAGAGAGAGAGACAGACAGACAGACAGACAGACAGACAGAGACAGAGAAAGAGACAGAGAGAGAGACAGACAGACAGAGAGAGAGAGACAGAGACAGAGACAGAGACAGAAACAGAGACAGAGAGAAGGAGAAA
>NW_020869356.1:226671-231671 GCF_003789085.1 Penaeus vannamei | reverse complement strand
ATAATCTTACATAGAGGTATTAAGGAAAATATTCTTATCCAATTCAGAAAATCATACTACCGCCACTGATATCATACAATAAATATGATACATCATATCATATCACATATCACTGATATGATATAATAAAGCTTCTCTTTCTGAATGACTAGTTTGGCACAGATCTGAGCAAAGATTTGGGACGAAGGAAACTGAATGGAACTGATAGGGCCATGAAGCCACACTATGCTGAATACTGCTAGTGCGTAATTTGCATACGCCGTTTGTAAGAGGGAATAAAACGAGGATTTAGAATGTGGAAATTTCGAAGTAAAGAGAAAATAAGAGATTTTTTTTTTCTGCAAGAATGCTATCAGAGTCTTTAAAATCTTTTAGAAAGAACAAAGAAAGAGAAAAAGGAACACTGGTTGTGAAGTGAACAGTAATGTCATTTATTCCCGATTTTATTTATTTATTTTTTCACTACCCTATTTCTAAATACTTTCCAAAGTAAAATGGAGGCAATGAAAGATGATATACTTGTCTTTTTATTTTTATATTTCTCTACATATCACACATCACACACACACGCACACACACACACACACACACACACACACACACACACACACACACACACACCACACACACACACACACACACACACACACACACACACACACACACACACACACACACACACACATACACATACATAGGGTGACAACAGAGAAATCAATACAGACATAAATATATAAACTAACATAAAAGCAAATAGTAAATGTTATAGATACACTATGAATAAACCATAAATAGATAAACAGAGCCGCTAATAGACAGGTAGAAAGAGATAAAAACCCAAAGACAGAGACAGAGGTATACAAATGGGCAGAAAGAGAGGTAATTCCATAAATATTCAATAACAGTAAATTTCTGTTAGGGATTGTATTACCATTTCTAAAAGATTGACGACTTCTTATGTGTACTAACAGTTGACATTGATATTGGTATTGACAATGATAATGATCATGGTAACGGTCATGATAATGATAACAACAATGATGATAAAAACAGCAATAGCACCAATAATTATGATAATAATGACAATGGAAGTAATTGCAATAACAATAACAGCAATATCATCATCTATAATAAGGATAATAAAAATGATTTTGAAAAAGTACTAATAACAATAATAGACAAGTGATAATGATAATAATATTAAAAATGGTAATGATAATAATATTGATAACGATAATGATAATAGTAATAATAGTGATGATAATAAAAGAGCAGCAGCATCAACAACAACAACAACAATAATGATAATAATAATACTAATAACGAAAGTATAATGTAAATTATAATCATAACAATGAATATCATCATCATTATTACCAGACGTTAAAACAGTGAAGTATAATGCAAAGATAGATTCAAATAATCTTATGCACAAAGTAAAACCATTCTGGCGTTAGTTGCAGAGCTTAGAGTCAAAGGCACACTCTTTTAAGACTTCAGGAGCTATAACACCATGGCCATGAGCCTTGTCAACACTGAAATGAGAAGCTTCAGCGAACCATGGGCTGGGAAATGAAAGGAATCGGGTAATATGAGAAACGTGGAGATTTTTTTTCGTTGGAGGGAAAGGAAGTGATAATGCTGTAAAAAAAAAAAAAAAAATGGGGGTTTTCAAGGGAAGAAAATAGGTATATGGTTATGGTAAGGGGAGAAAGGATGGTGTTTTTTCTTTCTTTTTTTTTTTTTTTTTTTTTTTTTTTTTTTTTTGGGGAAGACGAAAAAGTATTTGGTATCCGGACTTTTGCTGCAAACGGGGTGCTTGTAAAAAAAAAAAAAAAGCCAGGGGTGCAGTTAATTGTGAAAGAGAAGTTGGTTTTGACAGTATATAGTCATAAAAATATTAACGTAAATATGCGTTAAAATATTTAAAATAATAATAATAATAATAATAATAATAATAATAATAATAATAATAATAATTAATAATAACAATAACAATAACAATAATAAACCACAAAAAGCTGTCAACAATATATTATGTAATCTTACATAGAGGTTTTGTATTCAAGGAAAATGTTCTTATCCAATTCAGAAAATCATACTACCGCCACTGATATCATACAATAAATATGATACATCATATCATATCACATATCACTGATATGATATAATAAAGCTTCTCTTTCTGAATGACTAGTTTGGCACAGATCTGAGCAAAGATTTGGGACGAAGGAAACTGAATGGAACTGATAGGGCCATGAAGCCACACTATGCTGAATACTGCTATTACGTAATTTGCATACGCCGTTTGTAAGAGGGAAATAAAACGAGGATTTAGAATGTGGAAATTTCGAAGTAAAGAGAAAATAAGAGATTTTTTTTCTGCAAGAATGCTGTCATAGTCTTTAAAATCTTTTAGAAAGAACAAAGAAAGAGAAAAAGGAACACTGGTTGTGAAGTGAACAGTAATGTCATTTATTCCCGATTTTATTTTATTTATTTTTTCACTACCCTATTTCTAAATACTTTCCAAAGTAAAATGAAGGCAATGGAAGATACATGTCTGTTTTTATTTTATATTTCTTTACTTATCACACACATCACACACATACACACACACACACACACACACACACACACACACACACACACACACACACACACACACACACACACACACACACACACATATATATATATACATAGGATGACAACAGAGAAATCAATACAGACATAAATATATAAAGGGACATAAATGCAAATAGTAAATGTTATAGATACTCTATGAATAAACCAATATAGATAAACAGAGCCGCTAATAGACAGGTAGAAAGAGATAAAAACCCAAAGACAGAGACAGAGGTATACAGATGGGCAGAAAGAGAGGTAATTCCATAAATATTCAATAACAGTAAATTTCTGTTAGGGATTGTATTACCATTTCTAAAAGATTGACGACTTCTTATGTGTACCAACAGCTTTTACTGATTGCTCATCTTGCGAGCTAAGTAAAGCTTTCATTATTAAGCTGAGGAAATTCCGAGAAAGAATTTTTTGGATTTAAAAAGGATCTATATCAAAGGTGAGTAAAGGAGATATTACATGCTAGAAGAATTGTCGGAAAATATTTACTCGAAACAAATAAGAAACTTATTTACTTATGCATATTTTAAAAGTTAAATATGACCTTTTTTTTGTTTTACTTTTCATTTATTTTAGTTTGTTTACTTATGGATGAATTGAATATATATTTTCATAAGTTCGTGTATAAATATATATACATTTTTTAAGAGGAATCCTCCTCCACAGGACAGAACAGGAGTGATTCCCGGCGGCCATATTGGATTGGGTGTCCAGTTTTTCTTTTTTCTTTCTTTCTCCTTTTTTTTCTTTTCGTTTTCTTTCGCTGAGGAGAGCCGGGTTTGGGAGCAAGAATGCTCAATATTCCATGTCTGCAGCTGGAAGAAGGGGGTGGAAAGCTTGGCCGTGTTCGGGTGGACCGATTTGAAAATACAGGAATTTGTTTCTGATATCGCTGTTATGATGCGTACATGCATACATGTGTGTGTGTGTGTGTGTGTGTGTGTGTGTGTGTGGTGTGTGTGTGTGTGTGTGTTGTGTCTATCTCTCTCTCTCTATCTCTCTCTCTTCTCTCTCTCTCTCTCTCTCTCTCTCTCTCTCTCTCTCTCTCTCTCTCTCTCTCTCTCTCTCTCTCTCTCTCTCTCTCTCTCTCTCTCTCTCTCTCTCTCTCTCTCTCTCTCTCTATATATATATATATATATATATATATATATATATATATATATATATATATATATATATATATATATATATATATATATATATATATATATATTATATATAGTATATATATATATATATATATATATATATATAATATATATATATATATATATATATATATATATACATATATATATACCTACCAGACAACAGTATTTGCTGAACAACTGAACTCCTGAACAGAGAAGCTTAACCTCTAAAGTTCTCGTCATGTGGATCCGCCCATAATCCCCACGATCAGCTGATGCCAAGATCCGAGAAGGTAATCGCAACGCCACAAGAACCGAGGTGCTGATAGACGATGGAACAAGGTAGTAACACGTTGTAACAGCGATATAACCGTTGCCTCCAACAAGCATTTTAAGCCACGATCTCGAGGGATGATTCCGGGATGGAGAACGAAGACGATGAACGACCATGAACGACCATGAACGACGTGGATGGATTATTCAAATGCATTCGCTCTGACTCTCGCGGTTCAACATGGTAATACTCTGTTGTAGAGGCAGGTATATATATATATATATATATATATATATATATATATATTATATTATATATATATATGTGTGTGTGTGTGTGTGTGTGTGTGTGTGTGTGTGTGTGTGTGTGTGTGTGTGTGTGTGTGTGTGTGTGTGTGTGTGTGTGTGTGTGTGTGTGTATTGTGTGTGTGTCGTGTGTGTGTGTGTGTGTTGTATTGTGTGTGTGTGTGTGTGTGGATACTGTGTGTGTTGTATGTGTGTGTATGTGTGCGTGTGTGTGTGTGTGTGTTAGATATATAAATAGGTAGATACATACATAGTTATGTGTGTGCTATCTATCTTTGTGTACCTGTGTATTTGTCCATCTGTTTCTCTTTCTATCTAATTACCTATTCCTCTATCTTATTGTTTTTATGTCCTTTTTGTCCTCTTCTTTTATATGTCTAAATACCCGTCTATCTGTCCATATATCTATCAGCGTTAATTTACCTAATCTGCTCATTCTAATTTTTATTTGCACCTTTGCGTTAGAAGCCCAAAGAGAATAACAAAAACGAGAAGAAAAGAAGGAAGAAGAAAGAAGAGTAAGAATACGCAGTAACAGGAGAAGAGAGAGAAAAAAAAGAAGAAAGAAGAGTAGGAATATGCAGTAAGAGGAGGAGAGAAAAGAAGAAGAAAAAGAAATAAAAAAGGAAAAAGAAGAAAAGCAAAAAT
>NW_020869356.1:214171-216671 GCF_003789085.1 Penaeus vannamei | reverse complement strand
AAGAGAGAATAGTTTAAAAAAAACTGTTGCTTTTTATGCTCCATCACGCTATAAAAAGCTTAATGCTCTACACAGCTCACTCCTTTTTTCAAACCTGATACTCACAGAAAGGAGAGATCGCTAACGGGCTAAACCAAAAAGAGTATTTACTTATAAATATTACAACGTGTATTTTCCGGAAAAATGATTGGTGAATATGTTTTGTGGTACGTAATGTGCTTTATCCTGAAAAAAGTATATTTATTTTTTTTTTTTTTTTTTTTTTTCAAAAGAGAAGATCATAGCAGCCCACACGCACCAAAATAAACATATGCTGACGTGTATTTTCATATTTATATCCATGTCTATTTCTATATTCATCGCACTCTGACTTTGGATTTCTGACAGTCTATCTATCTGTCTTTATGTTTGTTTGTCTGCAAGTCTCTTTCTTCTTCTCTCTCTCTCTACATGTATATTAATGTATATTATATATATAATATATATATATATATATATATATATATATATATATTATATATATATATTAATATGGTGTGCTGTGTCTGTGTGTGTGTGTGTGCTGTGTGTGTGTGTGTGTGTGTGTATGTGTGTGTATGTGATGTGTGTGTGTGTGTGTGTGTATAGATATGCATATATATATATATATATATATATATATATATATATATATATATATATATATATATATATATATATATACATATGTATGTACGTATGTATGTATATATATATGTGTGTTTTTGTATGTATGCATGTTTATATACAGTGCACACACACACACACACACACACACACACACACACACACACACACACACACACACACACACACACACACACATACACACAACACACACACACAACACACACACACACACACACACACACACACACACACACACCACACACACACACACACATATATATTATATATATATATATATATATATATATATATATATATATATATATAATATATATATATATATACTCTCGTGAAAATTTCTATGCAGCGGTTGGCTATCGAATGAATATAAATCAACCCTACGGCCCATTCCATTATGTTTCACTGTCAGCTGAGATTGCCTCTCAATATTTATAAATTGTTAGCCATAGCATGTGTCCAGAAATGACCAGAAAGGAATCTCTGGATTGAATCATGAAATTACGTAGATTTTGGATTGGGTCACAAATTCTCTTACGGTGGGTGGGTTTTAATATCATTTCTTCCTCTTTCTTTCTTTTTCTTCTCTTCTCTATCTCTCTCTCTCTCTCTCTCCTCTCTCTCTCTCTCTCTCTCTCTCTCTCTCTCTCTCTCTCTCTCTCTCTCTCTCTCTCTCTCTCTCTCTCTCTCTCATCCAACATGAAACGAAAATGATGAGAGATTGATTGAAAAGAAATATTATAATGAATATATTAAATAATAAATAATAAACAAGTAGATGAATGATAAATAACGAATAGATTAATAATAGATATTAAATAAAATTGACATGATAATATCAATGAATAGGAATAATAAAAATTAGAAATAAAGGCTAAAAATAATCAATAGATTAATAAAAAAGACAAATAAATGATAAATCATTTGTATAAAACAGGAATTTATTCCCGGTCATCATCCATATATTTTTCATTAATTTCTGTGCTGTTGAGTGCTTACTGTATGTGGTGTGTGGGGCTTCTGTATGTTTTAGATNATATATATATATATATATAGTATATCATTTTCTCTGTCTATCTGCAAATCTTTGGATATCTAATATTAATGTTGATCACTTCCTGATATATATGATTGCGTTGCTGGTCTATATCTCGTTAAAATAAGAGGAGGAGGAAGACGGATGTAGATAGAGTAGGGAGGAGAGAAGAAAGAGAAGGAAGAGGAAAGAGTAAGAGAGAGATAGACGTTACAAGTAGGAGAAGAATCATCCATATACATCCACAAGGAACTACACGATAAAAGATAATAAGGGATGATGAAAATAATGAAAATAATCATTGATAAAAGTAAAGATATCCTGTAAAGAGAACCATTGATATCGCTAATTTGATTATTGTATTTTTCTGAAAAGGAGGAGGAGGAGATGGAGGAAGAGATGGAAAAGGATGGAGGATAGGGGAAGAAAGAGGACGGAGAAAAGGAGTAAGAGGAGGAGCAGGAGTAGGAGAAGAAGGAAATGGAGGGGGAGGAGGAGAAAGACGAAGAGGAGGGGGAGTAGTGGTAGAAATAGGAGGAGGAGGAGGATAATAAAGAGGAAGAAGGAAGGGGAAGACGACGAGGAGTAGGTGAGTGAAGAGGAGGACGATCAGAAAAATTAGGAGTAGGAGGAGTACGAAGAAAAGGAGGAGTAGGAGGTAGAGAAGAAGAAAGAGGGAAAAAAAGGATGAGGAGGATGAGGAAGAGAAGAGAGGAAAAAGAAGGATAGGAGGAAGGAGGAAAGAAAGAAGAGGAGGAGAAGAGGATAGGAGGGAAGAGGAGGAGGAGAAAGAAGGAT
>NW_020869356.1:201671-206671 GCF_003789085.1 Penaeus vannamei | reverse complement strand
TCATTCATCTTTTCCCTAAATCATTATGAAGTGTTGTTTCTATCATTTATCTATGTGTGTCTATTACTTATCTACATATGTGTCTTTTCATCTCTATATTTACATTTACATATATAGTTACGGTATACTTGTATCTAAATCTACAATATATCTGTAAATAATTTTGCTATCTGTATTTCTGTCTACATTTGTCTACCTAAATATCGGTTTACCTACCTCCCAATCAATCTATTTACCCGTCTACTAACTTATCCATCTATCTACCTATCTATCTATCTATTTTCTTGATTCTCCTCTTGATTTCCATTCAGCTAAACAGTAACAATAGTAGATCGCTGTTACGTTTCCAGAGTATTCATACAGGAGATATAGTCTTAACACAGGAAATATATTCTTAGCACTGGGAATATGGTCTTAACAGAGGATATATATTCTTAACACTGAATATGGTCTTAACAAGGAAATATAGTCTTAACACAGGAAATGTAGTCTTAACATGGAAATGTAGTCTTAACACAGGGAATATAATCCTAACACAGGAAATATAGTCTTAACACAGGAAGTGTAGTCTTAACACAGGAAATATAATCTTAACACAATATTTACATCCTTAACACAGGGAATATAGTCTTAACACAGGAATTATAGTACAAATATAGTCATACTATATTCGTACTATATTTCCCGTGTTAGGAATCTGTTTCATACGCACAGCCTTGTTTCTATCGACTTGTTTTCTCTACGTTATGGTGGAAATTATACGGATTCTTTATGGGCTGCGGGTATATATATTTTTTTTCTTGAATTGTCTTTTGCTTTTATAAATAGCTGAATAGTAATTCAAATATATGCACGTATATAAACACACACACATGAGTACATCTCAATAGAATGTACACAAGGACACTCGCATACAGATAAATTATGCTTATAGACGCACATATCTCATAAACACACACACACACACACACACACACACACACACACACATACACCACACACACACACAAACAGTTTACGCACATATCTCATAAACACACACACACACAGAAACAGTTTACGCACATATCTCATAAACACACAACAGTTTACGCACATATCTCATAAACACACACACACACACACAAACAGTTTACACACATGAGTCACTGTCTCGAGATGAGTTCAAACTTCCTTGACCGCAAATAGGAAGGGGAGCTCTCCTCTCTTCTCTCCCCCTCCCTCCTTTTATCCCTCTCTTCCCTTCTTCCATTTTCTTCTTCCTCCTCCTCCTTTCCTTACGTCCTATTTTTTCTTTATTCATCTTCCTTCTTCCTCCTACTTTGTACTTAATCTTCTTTCTCTCGCATTCTCTTTCTCTATTCCTCTTTTCTGCATCGTCTCCATTACCCCTATCTTCCCTCCACCCATCCCCTCTCTTCCCCCACCTCCTCAACACCACCCACTCTCTTCCCCTCCTCCCCTCCACCCACCTCCCCCTCCTCCCCCTGCCCCCCTCCCTCCCCCCATCCCTTCCCTTCCCTTCCTCCCCTCTACCCATCCCCTCCTTTCCCCTCCACTCATACTCCTCCTCCCCCCACCACCCCTCCCTTCCCTTTATTTTCCCTCCTCCCTCCACCCATCCCTCCTTTTCCTCTCCTCCCCTCCCCATCCCCCTCCCTTCCCCACCTCCTCCTCCCTTCCTCCCCTCCTCCCTTCCCCTTCCTCCCCTTCTCCCATACCCCCTCTTTCCTCCCCCCCCCCCCCCTCTCATCCCTTCTCCTCTCCCCTACCCCCACCACCCCCCCGCGTCACGTAAAAGAGAGCTCGCGAGTCCGACAGGCGAGACTGCCGCCCAGAGTTTATCGCCCGGGAGAAGGATCGACTCAAGGGCCGAGCCAAGGCAGTGACTGTCACACGGGGTATTGGGGGACGTAAACAAGGCGAGGCTGATCTCCTTCTCGGACTCTCGCACGTTTCGGATTTCGCCGCTGTCGTTTTCGGATATGGGGACTTTGGTTTGTGTGTGTGTGTGTGTGTGTACGTGGGTGTGTGTGTGTTTGTGTGTGTACGAGGGTGTGTTTGTATGTGTGTGTGTGTACGATGAGTGTGTTTATGTGTATGTGTTTGTGTGTGTATGTTTGTATGTCTGTGTGTGTGTTGTGTGTATGTGTGTGTGTGCGGTGAGTGTGTTTGTATGAGTGTGTGTGTGTGTGCGTGTGTTCGAGAGTTAGTGTTTTTTATGTGTGTGTGTGTGTGTGTTTGTTTATGTGTACATGAGTGTGTTTGTGGGTGTATGTGTGTGTTCGTAGGTGAGTATGTATCTGTGCACACATAAAATAGACACATACATACACACATAAACACATACATAAACATTCCCACACAAATACACATATCACAAACAAACAACTAATACGAACTGCAGTATGAGGATCAACATTGCAAATCAGTGTCAGCATGTAGTTCTGTATCGTAAATGCCACATATGTCGGACTTTGCAACAGAAGCTACCGGTAAGTCAGTGAGATCTCGTATTCAAGCAGAACAGTCGCATTATTGCAGGTATATTGAAGGCATGAATTAAGGGCCTAAAAAAAAAAAAAACATTTTACGCATTATACACGTTGGTGTCGTATGGACCAACTGGTAATCAGTCATTAAAACAAACAAACAAAAACTATGACACGCAGGCAAAGATGAAGCAGCAGAGACACGAAGACCTACATTCATACACACACAAGAAAATGTATTCATAGTCTGTATCTACCTATTTCTCTACATGTGAATACACACACACACATATATATATGTGAGAGAGAGAGAGAGAGAGAGAGAGAGAGAGAGAGAGAGAGAGAGAGAGAGAGAGAGAGAGAGAGAAGAGAGAGAGGAGAGAGAGAGAGAGAGAGAGAGAGAGAGAGAGAGAGAGAGAGAGAGAGAGAGAGAGAGAGAGAGAGAGAGGAGAGAGAGAGAGAGAGAGAGAGAGAGAGAGAGATGATAGATAGATAGATAGATTGATAGACTGATAGACCGATAGATATAGATATATGTATGCACATAATCGAATTTCTTGGTGACCTTCCGGCAAGGGGCGTGGCTTCCACTGACCAGCCAATCACGCCCCTGAGCCCAGCGGCTTTCGCCCAATTAGATTGAAAGAGCCAACACCCGTGAATTTACTTACATTTCCTCCTGTAACTCCATCTATTAAATCGAAACGACATTATTCTGTGGGAGTCGCATGCCCACCTTTTTTCCTTCCCGGTGATATAGAGACAACATAATGCCCTGAGATCTAATTTTAGGCTGTCCGTGGCTGGATCGCCGGGCCCCACGTCCATTATCAAAGGGACAATACTTAATTACTCCACGCATCAAATAAAGGGGGCCATTAATCAACTGAGTCTGCGGATCAAGTGTCCGAGAGTCGGGTGGTCCTTGCAGCGTTGCAGATTGTGAATAATATATGTACCTGTACGGATTGACTGTATGGTCAATGTCTCTATATGTGTATATATATATATATATGAATTATGTACGTAAATATATATATTATATATATATATATATATATTATATATATATATATATGTGTGGTGTGTGTGTGTGTGTGTGTGTGTGTGTGTGTGTGTGTGTGTGTGTGTGTGTGTGTGTGTGTGTGTGTGTGTGTGTGTGTGTGTGTGTGTGTGTGTGTGTGTGTGTGTGTGTGTGTGTGTGTGTGTGTGTGTGTGTGTGTGTGTGTGTGTGTGTGTGTGTGTGTGTGTGTGTGTGTATGTGTGTGTGTGTGTGTGTTTGTGTGTATATTTTGGCATCTAGATACGTTCCATAAGTCCTTTGAGCTGCTTCAGGAAATAGAAACTAAACTCTCTCTTTGGCTCTCTCTCTCTGTTTCCGTCTCTCTCTCTCTCTTTTCATGTTTGCCGATATCTGTATGCGTTACCTGATTTCATTTTACATACTGAATAGCTCTTTTATCTTTAGTCTACACACTTAACCAACAACACCCCCCCCCTACACTCACAATAACCTAATCACACACACATACAAACACACTTACAAACACAGTCACACACGCAAGCACACCCTCACTCCCACAGTCACACACACAAACACACTTACAAACACAGTCACACACACACACACACCCTCACTCCCACAGTCACACACACGTACACACTTTCACTCCCACAGTCACACACGCAAACACACCTTCACTCCCACAGTCACACACCCTCAACTCCCACAGTCACAAAAACAAACACACCCTCACTCCCACAGTCACAAAAACAAACACACCCTCACTCCCACAGTCACCAAAACACACCCTCACTCCACAGTCACAAAAACAAACACACAACAGTCACTCCCACAGTCACACCCTCACTCTCACAGTACACACACACGTACACAGTTATAAACTAATCGCGGAAACGACTCCCCCAGTCATCTTTTCGCTGCGAGCAGGGGAGGCGCCGCACCGCTCCCTTGTCTTCGCGTGTTGTACAAGCTCTAAGTTGCTCGCTGCCATTTATATTGCCTGGAGCAATATGCGTGCGTTCAAGTTCACAAAAAACTTGTGCTGTATTTAGGCACACACGAATGTACGTGCATACACACACACACATACACACATAAACACTCGGGGAAATAGATAAATTGTTACATACATAGAGAGAGAGAGAGAGAGAGAGAGAGAGAGAGAGAGAGAGAGAGAGAGAGAGAGAGAGAGAGAGAGAGAGAGAGAGAGAGAGAGAGAGAGAGAGGGAGTGAGTGAGTGAGTGACTGAGAGAGAGAGAGAGAGAGAGAGAGAGAGAGAGAGAGAGAGAGTGAGAGACAGACAGAGAGACAGAGAGAGAGCAAAAAGAAAAATAGATAAAGAGCTTGAGAGAAATAGAGAGCGAGAGCAAATGAAATAAAGATGAAAAAAGACACACATAGCGAGAGCAACAGAGAAATAAAGAGCGAAGGGAAAGAGAAACGAAGAGCGGAAGAGAGCGAGAGCGAGAGAGAGAGAGAGAGCG
>NW_020869356.1:191671-199171 GCF_003789085.1 Penaeus vannamei | reverse complement strand
CACACACATACAGACACACACACACACACACACCAAAAAAAAAAAAAAAAAAAAATCCTAACAATGGTTAAGGGTAAACATGGCGTGTTGTCATCGTCTCATCTTCCTCACTCATTTTCTCTCTCTGCATATGAGATGAGAGCAACTACGCGTCCGAGGGACCACAGTTCAATACATATGGATTCAACAATTACGTTACTTGCACTTATCAAGCATTGCAACCTTCAATTTCCGGGTGAAACAAGGGCTTTACTGCACCGCCCTTCACATACTTGCGTGAAAGGTGAGAGCAACGACTCGTCTGACAAAGAGCGGGATGATAAAACGGTTTATTCTTTCCTCCCATTGAGTTGCTGACATTTAAACAAACCAGCTATTTATAGATAATCATTATGGTTTATTCTATTCGTTGTAGCATTGAATTTTGCTATGTTGGTATTCCTGCAAAATCGAAATACGTAGATAAATATATTGGTGGGATTTGGCAATTCTAGACACACAATGCATATATAGGTATGTATGTATGTATATATATGAACATATATATATATATATATATATATATATATATATATATATATATATATACATATATTTGTATATATGAATATATATTTTTTTTTCTTCTTTTATTTATCTATTTATTTATTTATGTCTACGTAACATGCGATAGAACAGATGAATTGATTTCGCTGCTTATTCAAAACAGCGAAATAATTGGACTCAAATGCGCAATAAAGATTTCCTACTAGAGAAAGAACGCAAGTACAAATCTTGTCCTTTTATTAACCCAAGTTGCAATTCAAAGAAGTGAATTATCATCGAGGTAAGCTTTATGAGGTAGGAAGGAAGGGGAAGTGCTGTAGCGCGTGGAAGGGAAGGGAAGGGAAGGGAGGGCTGGAAGAAGGATTTAGTGTTGTCTTGCCTCCAGTGCCTTATTGGGGAAGACACAGGGAGATAGATAGATAGATAGAGATATATAGATATATAGATAGAGAGAAAGAGAGAGAAAGAGAAGGAGAAAGAAGAGAGAGAGAAAGAGTGAGAGAGAGAGTGAATGTGAAAGAGAGAAAGAGAGAAGGAGAAAGAAAGAAAGAGAAAGAGCGAGAGAGAGAGAAAGAAAGGAGAAAGAGAAAGAGAGAGAAAGAGAAAAAAGGAGAAAGAGAAAGAGAAAGAAAGAAAAAGGAGAAAGAGAAAAAGACAGAGAAAGAGAAAAGGGAACTTTTTACGTGAGAAAGTAAAGAGAAGAGATAATCGCAATAATACTAATAGAAATTGTTAATCATACCATACGTAGAACAGGGAATTTGACCCCATTCCTTTACATTCCTAAACATACCAAAAACTACCGATTCCCACTTCCGCCTGGAATGCCGCCCTATACCACCAGCGGTGTCTTTAGCGCTTCAGGTTTCGTTGTAAAAGTAACTCAAGAAAGTAACTCGTGTATGTGTGTGTGTGTGTGGTGTGTGTGTGTGTGGTGTGTGTGTGTGTGTGTGTGTGTGTGTGTGTGTGTGTGTGTGTGTGTGTGTGTGTGTGTGTGTGTGTGTGTGTGTGTGTGTGGTGTGTGTGTGTGTGTGTGTGTGTGTGTGTGTGTGTGTACGTATGTATCTCTCTATGGTGTGTGTGGGTGTATTTATATACACACATATATATATATATATATATATATATATATATATATATATATATATATATATATATATATATACATATGCAATGCTACATCCTTACCTGATAGTTCAAATACCTTTGCTTATATTGCAAAGACTGCATTTTATTCGGAATAAGTATGGCAATCTTTGCATATTTCACCCACACACCTACCCCCCCCCCCCCACCCCCACCTACCCACCACCCCACACACACCTCCATCTACCGCACATCCACACAAACACACACATTCCTCAGTGTCGACGCAGGTACACCCAAGGAAGAAAGGTCACCTCCGCGGGTTTCATAGAAGTTCTGTGTTTGTGATTCCATTAGTTCGAGATGCGACATAAAAAACTTTTGATGCAATAATCGTGTTTTATTTCAGCTTTGAACGAAAGTTTGGGCACATATGTCGTTCTCGGGTTCCCGGCGCATATCATGATGATGATATGAAATCATCTGGAAATCAAATGTAAACATATACATACACACACACAAACACACATACGAACACACACACACATGTAGAAATGCATACCTATATATAATATATAATATATATATATATATATATATATATATATATATATATATATATATATATACATATATATACATACATACATATATATATATATATATATATATATATATATATATATATATATATATATATATATACATACTATATATATATATATATATATATATATATATATATATATATATATATATATATATATATATATATATATATATATATATATATATATATATATATAAATATCATGTATACATACATATATATATATATATATATATATATATATATATATATATATATATATATATATATATATATGTACATACATATATGTATACATGAACATATTTATAAATATATATATATATATATATATATATATATATATATATATTTATATATATATATATATATATATATATATATATATATATATATATATAATATATATATATATATATATATATATATATGTATGTGTGTGTGTGTGTGTGTGTGTGTGTGTGTGTGTGTGTGTGTGTGTGTGTGTGTGTGTGTGTGTGTGCATTTATATATAAATGCATATGTACATATACATATACATATATATGCACATATATATATATATATATATATATATATATATATATATATATATATATATATATATATATATATATATATATATATATATATATACAAATATATATACATACATATATATATAGAGATATATAAATTCACGTACATACAAATAACCTTTATCCTTAACATCCTATATTATACACAATATGGTTCGCTGAAGAAAAAGCATTAAACCACCGAAGCCCAAAGAACCCTCGAGAAGACGACGACCACACTTTCCTTAAAACCCCTCAACCCCCCCCCCCCCCTCAAACCCCCCCCCCCAAAAAAAAAAGGAAGATTTAAAAAGAGGAACATAAAAACTAAGTAGGCAACCCTCCACGCCTGGTTGGTTGACATTAACACTTTCTTCCCTAAGACTAAAAAGCAAACCCTTCTTAAACACTATGGCGGTCTTACTCTAAACCCTCTTTGTCTTTTGCTTCGCGAGGAAAGAGGATTTTGGAAGGAGAAACTTTTTTTTTTTTTTTTTTGGGGGGGGGGGTATTTTCTGCTTGTTTGTTTTGTTTTGTTTTGTTTTGTTTTGTTTGTGTTTATTGTTTGGATTAATTCTTGAGAGGAAATGGTGTACTAAGGGTGTCGATATTGAATATTTTATTGATAATAGTAAAAAAAAAGCTGATAATAATGATAAGGACAATAACGCTGATGATAATAATGATGACAATGATTTAAATGATGAAAACTGGGGAAAAATGATGATAACGATGGTGATGATAATGATGATGATGGCGGTAATATTGATACTGAAGATAGTTACGTAAGGATGATATGATAGTAATAAATGATAACGAATAAAATAACGTAACATAATATTGGTTACACGTAATAATAATATAATGATAATAATACTCATAACAAGTAAAAACATATTATCGAATCAGGAAAGCTTCAAAAACCATACTCTACAATATTTTACCTTTTCTTCCCCTCTTCTCCTTCTCCTCCCTCTCTCTCCTCCTACCTTCACCTCCTTTTTCTCTCATTATTCTCTCCTTTTCCCCCATCTCTTCCTCTCTCTCCTTCTCTTTCTCCTCTTCCTCTCTCCTTCTCCTTCTCTCCTTCTCTTCTCCTTCTCCTCCTCCTCCTTCCTCTCTCTCCTTCTCCTTCCCTCTCTCTCTTCTCCTCCTTCCTCTCTTCCTCTTCCTCCTTTCCTTCCTCTCTCTCCTTCTCCTCCTTCTTCTCTCCCCTCTCCTCCTTCTCTCTCTCTCCCTCCTTTTTTCTCTTATCATCTCTCCTCCTCCCCCCCTCATCCCCTCTCTCCCCTCCCTCCCCTCTTCTCCCTCCCCTCCCTCCCCTCCCTCCCTCCCCTCCCTCCTCTCTTCACCCTCCCCCCCCCTCTCTTTTTTCTGCTCAAGTGAAGCGGATCGCTTAACCCTTTCCCTACGGCCCGGATAACACGTCAGACGCTTCGGTCGCCTTCAGAGCTCCTTCCTGCCTCGTGATAAATCTCTCGTGAGGGCGCCGGCGATTAGCGATTGGGAAGGGGGGTGGGGGGGGGTGTAAGGGGGGTGAGGGGGGGTGGGGTTGGTGAGGGTGGGGGGTGAGGGGATGGGGTGGATGGTGGGGTGGGTGGATGGGGTGATGGTTGGGGGAGGGGTGGAGTGGGGTGGGGTGGAGGGTGGATTGGGGGAGGGGCGAGGGGAGGATGGTTGGGGGGGTTGGGGGGGATGGTGGGGTGAGGGGGGTGGGATGGTTGGGGTGAGGGAGGTGAAGGGATGGGTGGAGGGGCGATTGGGAAGGGGGGAGGGGGAGGGGGCAATAAGGGTATGGGGGTGAGAGGGGTGGATGGTGGGGGGTGGGTGGGGTTGGGATGGGGAATTTTAGGCGCTTTGGCTTTTGCGATGAGCGGGAGACAAGTACTGAAGCGTATGTATTCTAGGAAAAATTATGTATGAATAAACACATATATAGTGTATCTATCTATCTATATCTATCAATCAATCTCTCTCTATATATATACACACATACACACGCACCAATCCACACACACACACACACACACACACACACACCACACACACCCGCACCACACACACAACACACCACACCCACACCACACACCCACACCCACACCCACACCACCCACACCCCCACCCCACCCCACACCACACACACACACCCACACACAACCTCGCTAACACCCCCACCATCGCAATAACACATTCAAATAGAAGATTAATACGTCATATTGTTGCAACTACCACGACAACCCATTGGATAGAGCACTGAACTCCGACGCCCAAGATCCCGGGTTCGATCCCCTGTCATGGCATTTGCACCTCAATCCGACTGTGGCTTAGGGGCGATCTCACGTTGACCTATCGCCTGGAGAGGTCAACTGCGGGTGGCGCAGGGGGTTCTTCAGAACTGTCATTTTTCAATTATCCTTTTATTTTATGATGATTATGATGATGATGACGATGGTGATGATGATTATCTTTATCATTTTTATCATTCTTCATTTATTATTGTTTTTGTTGTTTGTTCTTGTTATCAATGATATTATCATTATTATCATTATTATTATCATTATCATCGATATCATTATCATCATTATTGTTATTATTATTATCATTATTATTATATTATTATATTTTTCTCTCTGTCTCTCTGCCACACTCTTTTTCCCCTTCCCCCTTCTCTCTCTCTCGCTCCCTTTCTCTCTCCTCTATCATATCTCTCTCTCACACTTCTCTCCCTCCCTCTTTCTTTCTCCTCTTCCCTCCTTTCTCTTTTTATCCCCCATTTCTCTCTCTATCTACGCCCTCCCTCTATTCTCTCTCTCTCTCCTCTTTCCTTTCTTTCTCCCTCACCCCTCCTTTCTCAAATCATATACACATAGATGATTTAATTGAGGTATTTTGATATTTTTTAGAAAATATATTTTAGAAATTGAATCTCAAATAGTGTTTACGAAGGCGTATGGGTCGCCATGGTCAAACCGAGCAGGATTTTGGGTCGCAGCCAAAAGGTTTCAGGACCACTGCTCTAGGGCCTTTAGAGTAGGGGCTCCCAATCTAGGGGCCAGGGGGGGAGGGGGCTTTCTTGGGGGCCATAGAGCAATATTAAAATTTTAACGTAGAAATGAATTTTATCTCACGTCAAATTGAATATAATTTTATCTCGCCTACAGTAAATACATATGATCATCTTTTACATTTCAGTAAATTGGAATCTTTCTATACAGTGTTCTTGTCCTATAGCTATTGACGCCATTACGCTATTCATATGAAACTAGTGATGAGTGAAAATGAAAATAAAAACTGGTCGCGGTAACTGAAGGAAAAAAGGTTTGGAACCACTGATCTAGAAATATGGTAATCACAGTAGGGGGAGGATTAAGGTATCATCTCAATCTCTCTCTCTCTCTCTCTCTCTCTCTCTCTCTCTCTCTCTCTCTCCCGCCATCCCTCACTCTCTCTCTTTCTTTTTTCTTAAAATAAAATAAAAAACTTCTGTAACAAAAGTGAGCCCAGATTTTCCATGATGTACTGAAGAAAGTTTAAAAAAAAAAAAAAAAAAAAGAAGAGAGAAAAAGACATACATCTATGGTCGTCCATATTTTCCACCGTGAAACAATATTAATTTCCAGCGAGAATCCATTTCCTACAGAAGTATTTTAGATCCGTTTCCCTATGCTCGAAATCAAATATAGGGAAACGGTACACAAATAATAATTAAAATAACTACAGTGTAAATAGAATAATGAACAGTAGCAAAAAGTTATTTTTTCTAATTCATTATCATTATTTCTATTCATTTATCCATCTATTTATTTTTATCTTATCTTTTTTGTACAAAAGTCTGAAGGAACTGACGCTTCACAGTATAGCAAGCAACGCTATATTTGCACATATCGATTTAGGCAACTGTGAGTGCATGTTTTATATACATATGTATGTCCGCATCTCCATTTGCAAGAGAGAAGGCGTAGGACAAAGGTTTAAAATTGGAAATTCGCATGTCCAACAGTCCGTTTGAGTGTAGGCCTATATGCAGAATTTTTTTATGATGGTTTCCCCTTCCAGATTATTGTTATTCTCGTTATCATCATTGTTTTTTTGTCTTTCCTTTCGTATTCATTTTTATTAATGGGGTTAATTTGATCGAAAGTATTTCTTTTATTATTACTTAAAGAATTTATATCTCTGCTGTCTGCCTGCTGCCTGTCTGTGCATTAATCAGTACAATGATTTAGCACAGTGGTTTCCAAACTTTTTCCGATCGTTAACCACTTTTCATACAGGATGCTTGTCCACGGCCCACCGCTAGGCATCACCCATAACTACAGTGACTACAGTCTTACACTCATTAGGTCCATATATAAACCACTTTAGCAATTCCTGTAATTTCATTGATTCCATGCTAAGTTTTTTGTTCTTTTGTGAAGTAGTAATAAAGACGTTTTTGAAATAACATTAAAGAAATTCAATAATATAATGCACAAAAAAAAATCATACTCAGGGTACATTGTAATAAAAAAAATGGATATATTGCTGGAAGATAAAACAAAATTCCGCTGATTGCAAAATCGACTAATGTCACACTAGCACATGATTTTTTTTTTATTTTTTTAATCTGACAAATCTTATTCTGAGAAAAATGCTATAACATGGAGTCATAATCAACTTAAACAGCCATGGCTTTCAGTAGCCAAACACCCACCTCCTTCC
>NW_020869356.1:179171-186671 GCF_003789085.1 Penaeus vannamei | reverse complement strand
AGAAATTCTGCAGCACTCTGTTGATCAATGTGAAGTGCAGTACAGAGTGTTGCATAATCACTATTTCGCTTTCTCTTGATGCAAGTGTATATTCTTGACGTTAAATATATTCATATATATGATATATATATATATATATATATATAATATATATATATATATATATATTATATAATATATATATATATATATATATAATATATATTATATATATATATATATATATTATATATATATATATATAATATATATAAACACATACGCACATATATGGACGTATGTATATTTCATACTTATTTATTTTATCAATTAGCTATCTGTTTAAATCATAAAATTTGTGAGACATTCATGGACATCTGTTTAGTTTCTACCAAATCTCATTTGGCATCAGGACATTAAAAAAAAAAGTTCCGTCTTTTAAACACCATGTTTTTTTTTTTTCTTTCTTTCTTTCTTATCTGTCGTAACCAATAAACGTCTACTTTACATCTATCAGATTTATCAAACACTTATCCCACCTCTACAAAGTTTACCAAACATTTATTTTCTCAATTATCCAATCTACCATTTATCTTGTTTTTCTTTTTTAATCCATCCATAAAATCAACAACACCAAAAACAAACAAGTCAACAAAACAAAACGAAACAAAACAGCAACGAAGGATGAAAAACGAAGCAAATGAGAAAAGGTCAAATATTCACCCCAGGTCAATGTTAGCCTTGACCTTTGGACGCGAGAGGATCGTGTTACAAGTTGCAAGTTGCATTCAGCAGCAGAACAATTAGCTTCCGAGTCAGTTGAGATAAGTTCTGAAAGCCCGAGATCATGGCGATGACGGGTGATCTTTTCCCGTTGATGATTGCGTTCGTTGATGACGATTGAAGAACTGTTCCGTTGATGACGATTGAAGAACTGTTCCGTGGCGTTAATTTTGATGACGATTGAAGAACTGTTCCGTGGCGTTAATTTTCGATGATGATGTGATTGAAGAACTGTTCCGTTGATTTCCGTTGATGACGATTGAAGAACTGTTCCGTGGCGTTAATTTTCGATGATGATTGAGAACTGTTCCGTTGATGATGATTGAAGAACTGTTCCGTTGTGATTGAAGAACTGTTCCGTTGATGACGATTTGATGATGAGAACTGTTCCGTTGATGATGGGATTGAAGAACTGTTTCCGTTGATGAGATTGAAGAAACTGTTCCGTGATGATGATTACTGTTCCGTTGATGATGAAGAACTGTTCCGTTTGATGACGATTGATGAACTGTTCCGTTGATGATGATTGAATTGAAACTTCCGTGATGACGATTGAAGAACTTCCGTTGATGACGATTGAGAACTGTTTCCGTTGATGGATGAAGAACTGTTTCCGTTTGATGAAAGAACTGTTGGAATTGATTGAAACTGTTCGTTGATGATGAGAAACTGTTCCGTTGTGAAGAAGACTGTTCCGTTGAGAATGTGATTGAAAAGAACTGTTCCGTTGCGAACTTTTCGATGATGATGAAGACTTTCCTTGAAAACTTTAAAAATGTTCGATTGAATTGATTGAACTGTTCCGTTGATTGAAAGTTGATGATGATTGAAGAAACTGTTCCGTTGATGATGATGATTGAAGAACTGTTCCGTTGATTTGAAAAACTGTCCTGATTGATTGAAGAACTGTTCGTGATGACGATGAAGAAAACTGTTCCGTTGATGACGATGAAACTGTTCCGTTGATGATGAATTACTGTTCCGTTGATGCGATTGAAGAACTGTTCCGTTGATTGAGTTGATGACGATTGAAGAACTGTTCCGTTGATGACGATTGAAGAACTGTTCCGTTGATGACGATTGAAGAACTGTTCCGTATGTACGATTGAAGAACTGTTCCTTGATGATGATTGAAGAACTGTTCGTGATGACGATGAAGAACTGTTACGTTATGATGATTGAAGAACTGTTCGTTGATGAGATTGAAGAACTGTTCCGTTGATGATGATTGAAAGAACTGTTCCGTTGATGATGATTGAAGAACGTTTGAGAACTGTTCCGTTGATGACTGTTCCGTTTTGCGATGATTGAAGACTGTTCCGTTGATGATGATTGAAGAACTGTTCCGTTGATGAATTGAAGAACTGTTTCCGTTGTGATGATTGAAGAACTGTTCCGTTGATGATGATTGAAGAACTGTTCCGTTGATGACGATTGAAGAACTGTTCCGTTGATGATGATTGTTCCGTTGATGATGATTGAAGAACTGTTCCGTTGATGATGATTGAAGAACTTTCCGTTTGATGAAGAACTGTTCCGTGATGAAGGACTGTTCCGTTGATGATGATTGAAGAACTGTTCCGTTGATTTCCGTTGATGACGATTGAAGAACTGTTCCGTTGATGATGATTGAAGAACTGTTCCGTGATGACGATTGAAGAACTGTTCCGTTGATGATGATTGAAGAACTGTTCCGTTGATGACGATTGAAGAACTGTTCCGTTGATGATGATTGAAGAACTGTTCGTTGATGATGATTGAAGACTGTTCCGTTGATGAGATTGAAGACTGTTCCGTTGATGACGATTGAAGGACTGTTCCGTGTGAGATTGAAGAACTGTTCGTTGATTGATGATTGAAGGACTGTTTGATGACGATTGAAGAACTGTTCCGTTGATGATGATTGAAGAACTGTTCCGTTGATGTGACGAATGATTTGAAGAACTGTTCCGTTGATGAGATTGAAGACTGTTCCGTTGTGAGATTGAAGAATGTTCCGTTGAATGTGAAGAACTGTTCCGTTGAAGACTGATTGATGAAGAACTGTTCGCGTTGATGACGATTGAAGAACTGATTGATCTGTTCCTGATGACCGATTGACACAGAACTGTTCCGTTGATGATGATTGAACAACTGTACGTTGACCAGAATGTTGGTTGATGATGATTGAAAACTGTTCCGTGATGATGACTTGATGATGATTGAAACTTTCGGATGATGAGATTGGATTGAAGAATGTTCCCGTTGATGATGATTGAAGAACTGTTCCGTTGATGACGATTGAAGAACTGTTCCGTTGATCGATTCGAGAAACTCCAGCTTGATGAATGAAGAATGTTCCCGTTGAAGAAGCTGTTCCGTTGAGATGATGATTGAAGAACTGTTCCGTTGAGATGATGAAAGAACGTGTTCCGTTATGATGATTGAAGGATGTTCCGTTGATGACGATTGAAGAACTGTTCCTGTTATGATGATTGAGAAGACCTGTGACCGCTGATTTCCGGTGTGAATGAACACGACATTGAAGAATGTTCAGAGTTGATGGAAATGATGAAGAAATGTTCCGTTTAGATGATGATGTGAGAACTGTTCCGGTTATCGAATGATGATGAAGAACGTCCGTTGATGAATGACTGGAAAACTGTTCCGTTGATGTGAGTTGAAGAACTTTCCGGTTGTGATGATTGAGAACTGTTCCAGTTGATGCATGATTAGAATGTTCCGTTGATGATGACTAGAAGAACTGTTCTTGATGATGATTGAGAAAGCTGTCCATTGATTCCGTACTTGTGAGACGATTGAAAAGTGTTCGTTCTGATGTGATTGCAAAAATGTTCCAGTTGATTTCCGTTTGATGACGATTGAAGAATGTTCCGTTGAATGTGATTGAAGAAGCTGTTCCGTTGATGATGATTTTAGAACTTTCGTTGACTGTGATTGAAGAAACTGTCCGTTGTGCGATTGAACGACTGTTTCCGTTGATGACGATTAAGAACTGTTCCGTTGATGACGATTGAAAGAACTGGTTTCGTTGATTTCCGTGATGAAGTTGAAGAACTGTTCCGTTTGATGATGATTGAAGAACTGGTTCCGTTGGGATGTGATTGGAAGAACTGTTTCCGTTGATGATGATTTGAAGAACTTTCGTTACGATGAATTGAAGAACTGTTCCGTTGATGACGATTGAAGAACCGTTGTTCGCGCTTGATGATGATTGAAGAACTGTTCCGATTGATGATGATTGAGAAGACTGTTCCGTTGATGATTGAAGAACTGTTGCGATTATGAATGAAAACTGTTCCGTGATTGATGACGATTGAAGAACTGTTCCCGATTCGGATGATGACGATTGAGAACTGTTTCCGTTGATGATGATTGAAGAACTGTTCCGTTTTGATTTGAAGATGATGTTACGATGATGATGATGAAGGCTGTTCCGTTGATATGATTGAAGGTTTTGTTGATGATTGAAGACTGTTCCGATGTGGATGATTGAAGAACTGTTCCGTGATGACGATTGAGAACTGTTCCGTTTGACATGCATGATTGAAGAACTGTTCCAGTTATATGATTGAAGAACTGTTCTAGTTGATTGAAAATGAGAATTGAAAGGACTCTTCCGTTGATTGACGATGCAGAACTGCATCCGTTATGAAATGATTGAAAACTGTTCCTAGTTGATGCAAGGATTGACAGGAACTGATATCCGTGATGACGATTTGAAGACTGTTCGTTTGATGGACGATTGAGCAATGTTCCGTTTGATTGATGGACTGAAGAAAAACTGTTCCGCGTTGATGATGATGGAAGAGACGTGTTTCGTTGATGCGAGTTGAAGAAACTGTCCGTTGATGGACTGATGTAAGAATTGTTCCGTTGATATGATTGAAGGACGTGTTCCTAGTTGATGACGATTGAGCAACATGTTTCAGTTGATGCGATGAAGAACTGTTCCGTTGATGATCGATGAAAAAACTTTCCGATTGAATAATGCATTGACAAATGTTCGTTGATGATTGAAGAAACTGTTCCGTTGATGACGATTGAAGAACTGTTCCGTTGATGATGATTGAAGAACTGTTCCGTTGATGGCGATTGAAGAACTGTTTCCAGGATTTGGGAACTATGAAAAGAACTGTTCCGTTGATGTGATTGAAGAACTGTTCCGTTGATGAGATTGAAGACTGTTCCGTATGATGATGATTGAAGACGTTCCGTTTGAAGATTGAAGAACTGTTCCGTTTGATGCTGATTGAAGACTGTTCTGATGATGAGGTTGAAAACTGTTCCGTTGATCAGATGATTGTGTGACTGTTCCGTTGAATGAATGATTGAAGAACTGTTCCGTTGATGATGATTGAAGAACTGTTCCGTTGATGATGATTGAAGAACTGTTCCGTTGATGATGATTGAAGAACTGTTCCGTTGAGAACTGTTCCTTGTGGCATGATGATGAAGAAACTTGTGTCCGTGTTGCGTTAATTTTTCGTCGGTGATGGGAAGAAGAAACTGTTCGTTGATGACGAACTGTTCCGAAGAACTGTTCCGAATGATGAAGAACTGTTCCGTTGATGATGATTGAAAATATGTTCCGTTGATGTTGATGAAAAACTGTTCCGTGATTGATTGAAGACTTGTGAAGAAGAACTGTTCCGTGATGATGATTGAAAGAACTGTCCGTTGATGGATGATTGAAGAACTGTTCCTTTGATGATGATTGAAGAAAACTGTTCCGTTGATGATGGATTGAAGGAACTGTTCCGTTGATTGATGATTTGAAAGAACTGTTCCCGGTTGATGATTGATGAAAAAAACTCGTTCACGTGGGATACGACTATGAAAGAACTGTTCCTTTGATGTGATGAAGAAAGTGTTCCGTTTGATGATTGATATGAAAACTGTTCCGTTTGATGGACATTGAAGAACTGTTCCGTTGATGATGATTGAAGAATAGTTCGTGGATGAATTGATTGAAGAACTGTTCCGTTGATGATGATTGAAGAACTGTTCGTTGATGGATGTGAAGAACTGTTCCCGTTGATGATTGAACTTTCCGTCGATGATGATTGTAACTGTTCCGTGATGATATTGAAGAACCTGTCCGTGATGACGATTGAAGAACTGTTCCAGTTAGATGACGAGTTGAAAACGTTCCGTTATCAGTAACTTGATGACGATGAAGAAGTTCGTTGATGATGATTGGAAGAAAGCTGTTTCCGTTGGATGTATTGCAGAAACTGTTCCAGTTGATGATGATTGAATAATCGTTCCGTTGATGAATGATTGAAGATGTTCGTTTGATGACGAATGAAGGAATGTTCCGTTTGATTGATGATTGCATGGAACTGTTCCTTTGTATGATGAAGAACTTTCCGCTGATGCGATGATTGGAAGAATACCGTTCGTTGATGAATATTGAAACTGTTTCCGTTAATGACGATTGAAGAACTGGATTCCGGGATGATGATTGGTAAATGTTCCGTTGATGGTTCGATTGCAAGAACTGTTTCCGTTGTATGAACGATTAAAAGAAAACTGCTTTCCGTTTGAGACGATTGAAGAAGTGTTTCCTGTTGATGATGATTGAGAACTGTTCCTTGATGACGTGAGAATTTCCGCTTGATGAACGATTAATAAAGAAAAAAAGAATGTTCCCGTTGTATTTAGGATGATTGAAGAACTGTCTCGAAGTTTTGCGATGATATTGAGAAACTGTTCCCGTTATAGATGATTGAAGAATTGTTCCGTTTGATGATGATTGTGAAACTGTTCCTGTTGATGACGATTGTAAGTACTGTTTGTGTGGGTGCTGTTTTTAATAATGATATGAAGAACTCGTTCACGTTGATGATGATTTAGAAAAACTGTTCCGTGATGTACGATGAAGAAAACTTTCGTGATGGACGATTGCAAGAACGTTCCGTTAGGACGAATTGAAAGAACTGTTCCGTTTGATGTGATTGAAATAGCTGTTCCGTGGCCGTTAATTTTCGTGAATGAATGAAGAACTGTTCGATATTAAGAATGCTATTGATTGAAGAACATGTTCCTTGGTGATGATTGAGAAACTGTTCCGGTGTGACGAATAATGCAAAGGAACACTGTTCCACGTTGATGCGACGACTTGAAAACTGTTCCGTTAGATGATAGACTTGAAGAACTTTTCCTGTTGGACATGTATGATTGGAACAAGAACTGATTCCGTTGATGATGACCTTGTAAGACGTCTCCGTGGATTGATGATTAGAACGACTGTATCAGTTGATGAACGATAAATATTGAAGAAACATGAAGTGGTTATGTTATGATTAGAATGAACTGTTCCTCTGTTGATTGACGGAATTGAAAGATGTTCCGATTGAGGACGATTGAGAGAAAAACATTTCCGGTATGATGACATGTAAAGAACTGATTCCGTTTTTGATGATGATTGAAGAAACTGTTCCGTTGATTGAACCTGACCCGTTGATAAAAACTTTCCGCGTTGATGTAGAATTGATATAATCTGTTTCCAGTTGTTAGATGATTTGAAGAACTGTTCCTGTTGTGACTTGAATTGATCTAACCTAGTCTCCCAGGTGATGACTATGATTGAAATGAAACTGTTACGATGTAGTGATGATATGAGAAACTTGTTCCGTTTTGATTGACGATTATGAAAACATGATGATTCTCGACGTTGATAATGATTTGAAAAATGTTCCAGTTTATGATATGATAGAGAACTGTTCCGTTATG
>NW_020869356.1:174171-176671 GCF_003789085.1 Penaeus vannamei | reverse complement strand
GAAAACACACTTATAAGTAAATCACGCTGCAAAAAACGTACCTTTTCATTTATCTAGAACAAAGACCAGGAGTATATTTGTTCCCACATGTACACAGACAAACACAAACACACGGACATACCAACAAACACAAACATACGCAAATAAAAACAAACAAGGACATAAAACAAACAACCAGAAACACAGACAAAAAAAAACAACCACACGAACATACAAACAAACACAACCACACGCAAGCAAAAACAAACACAGAGAAACAAAGACAAACAAAAACAAAACACAAACAAACAAACCAGAACAAAGACTTAGCATTCGATCGAAAGCACTCAACACCGTAGATAATAGCAAAGTAAATATGTTTTGCTTTGCCGATCTTGTTGAAATATTGAAATGCACAGCCGGCCAAATAATGCACTAATGGGCGGGCGTGACATCACCAACATGGAAACGCGGGCGGGCATGTTGATGTTGTATTTACATGTGATTAAAAGGGCTTACGGAGCGCATTATCCAAGCCCTCACGTATAACACTTCAATGTTTTTATTTGGACTCTCTGTTTACTGTTCTTGTTTATTAAGTAATGATGGAGGCTATTTAAAGATACTTTTTTTTTTGGTGCGTTTTATGGAGGTTGTTGTTGTTGTTTTTTTGTTGTTGTTGGTTGTTATCAAGGCGAGATTATGAATGAATTTTTTTAACGTCGATTACGTGTTATTTTCGGATCGCGTTTTCTATAGGTTGAGGGTTACGTTTTCTATGTGAGAAGGGTATACTTTTCTATTTTTATTTCATCTATTTAATATGAAGTTTTGGAAGCGATGGCGGCGCGGTCTGTACGATGGATATGACCGATGATTGACGGGTGTTGGTGGAATATCCGTGACTGTTGGCTCGCCATTTCTGCGCTTGCTTTAATGGTTTGCGCCACACATACGGTGACACACACACACACATATACATGGCAACAACAATCACACAACAATGTGTGTTGCTATACATGTATATACATATACATAAATAAAATATTATATATATATATATATAATATCTATACTATAATATATATATATATATATATATTACTAATATATTATTTTTATACCCTGACTACTCATATTACATATATATTATTTATCCTAACTTCATAGTGTAGGACCTCAATCACCAATACTATTATTATACTAATCCTTATATAGATACTTATTTATACATACTATTTATTTACCATCTTAGTTAGAAATAATATATTTATATACTACATCTCACATAAATTTACCTATATCTTGTAACCTCTACTTTATTAATACGCAATTTCCCCTTAGATAGTGTAACCTTATACATATATTTTTATATATATACTGTAAATATATACTACTTACTGAATTTATATATGTTCACATTTTATACCTCCCTAACCTCAATGCTATATTGAACTCCAATATTCTCATGCCTATTTGCCACTAGAGAGCATAGACACGGAGAATAGATGTCAATGCACCTCGAGACAGAGCTATGATATTATCAATCCGATATTCATAAGTATTCATATAAAATATAAGGTTATATTCATATCTAGAAGAGAACAACTATTAGAGTGAATGTTCAATCGTACAAACATGAATGATAATTTTATGACTACACTTGTGTAGTTATATATAAGCATAGACAATGAAAATAGTAACAGATGTCACTAGATAAGATAGAACAGAACTGGAGATCAGTACATAGATTCTACGACATCTAAGATAAAACGACAAACAAGACATAAAATTATACAGGCAAAGACCACACAGACGCAAAGATACAGCATCATAGCCCGCATTAAAATCATACAGACAAAGATATACAGACAGCCACATAGCCACATAGTCATAGCCTATTTATTTGAAATAGCTTCTATAATGTGCTTATTCCCCTTTCACTCCAGCTGTTAGAGTTCCCCTCACCCTAGAGAAAGCTCTCTTCAAAACTTAATTCAATTTGCAAGTTTCTACACTGACGTGGCAGGGAGAAGGGCTTCGGCAGTGTACATGTAATGTGTGTACATATATCCTGAACATGACTTGAGAATGGGTGTTTGGTTTGGTTTGGTTTGTTTGTGGGTGTTTGTTTGTGTGTGTTTGTGTCCTGTGTGTACGTGTGTGTGTGAGGGAGTGCGTGTGTGTGTTTGTGTGTGCGTATGTGTGTGGTCTGTGTTTGTTGTGTGTGTGTGTGTTTGTGTGGTGTGTGTGTGTATTGTGTGTTGTGTTGTTTTGTTTGTGTGTGTGTGTGTGTTTGTGTGTGTGCATGTGTGTATAAAGTGTGTTTATGTATGTAAATGTATATAAATATTTACATGTGTGCGTACAAAATGATACTTCAAAATAGATCAGTGAATAGAAGAAAATAAGTAAATAAATAATCAGAAATTCGTAAACAAAAGTCAGTAAATAGGTGAAACTATGTAAACAAAAATAAAAAAAACGAATGAAAAAGAATACAGAAATAGATAGAGGAGAA
>NW_020869356.1:156671-161671 GCF_003789085.1 Penaeus vannamei | reverse complement strand
ATTATCATCATTATATCTAACATTAATGTCATTAAAATGACCATCATCTTTCATTATTATCATCATCGTAATCGTGATCATTATGGTCATTCCTATCATAATTATTCTTACTATAATTACCAATGTTATTACCACTATTACTGGCGTCGTGATCAATATTATTTATATAGATTTTGCTCCCATTATCATCATCATTACCATCGTTATTATTATTGTTTTATCTTAATCACCTTTACCATCATTTTTATTGCTAGTACGAGCCGTATTCTTATTGTTATCCTCATTGTTATTATTGTTGTTATCATAATCACCTCTGTCATTATTTGTATTTCTAGTATTGTTATTGCTATTATCATTATTACCGCAATATCATAATATCTATCAACTTAGACTCACGTTCCCCCTTCTCCTTCCTTTCCCTCCCTTAAATATCATTCTTAATCCCCTGCCCCTTCCTCTCCCCTTCCCCCTCCTCCTCCTCCCCTCCCCTTTCCCCTTCCCCCCTCCCTCTCCTTCCCTCTTCTCCCCTTCCCTTCCTCCCTCCCTCTCTCCCTCTCCCCCTCCTCCTGCCTTCCCCCTCCTCCCTCCCTCTCCCTTCCCCCTCCCCCCTCCTCCTCTCCCTACCCCCCCCCCTCCCCTCCCTCTCCCTCCCCATTCTCCTCCCTCCCCCCTCCTCCTCCATCATCATCCTCCCTCCCCTCCTCCTCCATCCTCCCCTCCCCTCCCTCCCCTTCCCCCTGCCGCCCCCCTCTCATCTCCCCCTCCTCCCACTCCCCCTTTCCCCCTCTCGTCTCTATTAACCCCACTCTTAGTTCCATTAGATGATAGACACAATTCTCTCACTCACCCAACCCCGCTCCTTTATTTCTCTTTTTCCCGCGAGCTCTCAGTTTCTCCCTCAACCCCAGGGTGCAGCTCTCAGTCTCTCCGCTTCCCCTTTCCACCACTCGACGCCACCAGGCCTCCCTCTCACCTCCCACTAGCCGTTCCCCACGTCCTCCTTGTCTCTCCCTCCGTCTCTCAATAACCCGCAAACCTCTGTGTTCCGAATGTATAGATAGTCTCACATATTCGTCATCACTCACTGGCGCAACCCCGCTCCTTTTAATTATCATCTCTTTCCCGCGAGCTCTCAGTGTATCTCTGGGATACCCGCAGGTTGTATTTATTCAGTCCTGTCGCGCAGGCCCCAACCCCTTTGTGTGTTGAGTCCCTAATCCCCTCCCACTCTCTGGCCGCCGGGGTACTCACGCTTTCGCTTGGTAAGGATGGACAGAGAGAGGGGGGAGGGAGGGAGGGGGAGAGAGGGGAGGAAGGAGGGGAGTGTGTGTCCATTGGTTTTTACGGTAGATTCATAGGGAAGATGATTTCAATCCCGCAGCAATTCGAAGATGGTTTTAAAAGATACCATTTTGTGGGTCTATGATTTAGGTATCCCTCGCGGGTCCTCCTGCTGCACCTTCACCGATTGCCGCTACTCCGCTGGAACCCCGGATTTCTAACGTCCTATCTTGTATCAACCGCAGGCACAACCTCTCGCACTGAACAACCTCACTCATCCTAGACAGCGAAACAGAGCTACCTTCTACGCATCTCCTTCTACTGACCCTTTCAACCTCTAGCACTCAACCCGAGTACCGTCCTGCACGTTGCGAAGCGTGAAAACTCCAGCCCAATGTGCAACTCTCCTTCTAGAATATCTTTCGTCTCTTACCGCCCAAAAACTTGTTTCCACCCGCATTCTGACACTCGCCACGACAACCTCCCCCCCCCAACCTCTCCTTTCCTGTCCAGCGCAAAATTTCGTTCCCACGGTAACTTTAAGCCCATCCTCCCCTTCTCCACCGCCCAACCCCCAACCTTCGCATCACAAACCTCTCCCCTCACCTCTTTTTCCTTATTCTCTCATCAATCCCTCCAACGCCATGGCAAATCTAACCCCCCTTCCCCTCCCCCATGGCAACCAAATCTCTTATGTGCAACCTCCCCCCTCCCCAAGGAACAATACACACCTACAGTAACCCCACCCCTCTCCCCATGGCAATCACGACCAACCGACCGCAAACTTCCACCTACCACCCTTATGGCAACTTCCCCCATGGGCAACTACACACCCTATGGCAACCCACCTCCCCATTGGTAAACAACACCCCTCCCCACGGCAACCCCACCACCCATGGCAAACAACCCCCCACAGCAACCGCCCCCCACAACCCACCCCACCTCCCCACCCAGTCAAGAACACAGCTGCCTCTCTTCATAAATTTGACGAAGTCCTTTTTAGCACGATTAGCGACTGACGTTCCTCCGCTGCCATAAGGTCGTTGCCAACAGCGCTCTGAAGTGTGATTTTCGACCGTATCGCCTCGACAAGAGATCGAGAGGGGAAAGACACGTTGCTTCTGTCGTCCAAGAATTTTATCATTGTTTTGCTTCGTTGGTTTTAGCATTTAAGTTACTGACATTGTTGTTATTATTGTTATCATCATTGTTTTATCTCTTCATTTTCTTACCGATTTATAAATTCATTCTTATGTTCATTATTGTTTATTCTTTATTACTGTTACCCTCATAATTATCATTATTGTTATCATTATCATCATTATTATTATCATTATCATTATCATCATTCATTATCATCATCATCATCATCATCATCAATCATCATCATCATCTCATCACACCACACACACACACACACACACACACACACACACACACACACACACCACACACACACACACACACACACACACACACACCACACACACCACACACACACACACACACACGCACACACAACGCACCACACACACGCGCGCGCACGCACGCACGCACGCAACAGACAGAACATCTCTCCATAGTCGCACATGTGGACACACCATTACCACCTTTATAACCCTGTACATAAAGGCTTTTAAATAGAGGACTACAGAAAATGCAATACATTTTGACCTTCGTTAAGAGCTGACACCCCATCATAAAGCCTAAAGTTCGGTTCCCTTTGCAAAGAATTTCGACCAATTGACACCATCAACTCTCTCTTATCCGGCCACTGTTTGTCTGCCCGTTAAACCGACTTTATTTTGTTAATCTGGTCTTTTGTATGTGGGTCTTTTTATGTGTCCGTGCGTGTATGTATGTTTTTTGGTATGTTGGTTTTGAAGTGTATCTTGTATGTTTTTATTTTATTTTTTGTTTATTTATTTATTTATTTATCTATTTATTTATTTATTTATTTATCTATTTATTTATTTTATCTTTATGTATCTATTGATTTTATTTATTATTATTATATTATTATTATTAATTACTATTATTATTATTATTGTTATTATTATTATTATTATTATTATTATTATTGTTATCATTATCATTGTTATTATTATTATCATTATTATTATTATTACTATTTTCACTTTGGCATATATGTAGTTTTTATGTGGTTTTGGTATGTGTTATATGGCTGTTATCCTTTATGTTTCCATACATGTAGTCTATATGTGTTTTTTGCTATGTGTGTTTTATGCATGTGATTTTCTCTTTTTTCATATATGTGGTTTTTATGCGGTTTTGATATGTGGTCTTTATATAAAGTGGCCTCTCTAGCGATTTTTATAAGCTGTATTTACATAGGACTGATTCCATGAATATTTTTATACATGGTCCTTAAGAGCTATGCAGTTCTCTCACTATGCGGCCATCATATGTGGCGTGCTCAGTATTGCCAAACAAAGAGCAGTTGTCTTCATTATCATCTATTTCTGTAGTAGTTAAAGGCCGTAAAAGTACTTGTTATCCCGACCACGTGACCGCTACAAGGGATATGCTTATTCAGGGTTGTTTGCGTCTGGTGTGCGTCACAAGGGAGCAATTGAAGTTGTTTTTTTTATTTTCATTTTGTTACTTGTATATTTTGGTAAGAGTGGGGAAGTTTATTTTGAAAGACAAGTGCAGTAAGTAGGCAATGCACTTTTTTTTTTTTTTTTTAGAGGTGAAGAAGTTTAATTTGAAAGACAAGTGCAGTAATAGGCAATAGCACTTTTTTTTTTTTTTTTTTTTTTTTTTTGTAAATTTTCATTCTGAATGGATTTTTACGTGTAGTTTTAATGAATTGTAACTAAGAAATATGTCATGGAGGTGTAGGCTAGAACTTTTTATGGTCAAGGAACCCCAGTGTTTATAGGTATACAAATAGGAATTCGCAAACCTCGAAAATAAAAGTATTTCTTTGTCGGTCATAAGTGTCGTCATATGTTTGATTTTTCTTTTATTTTGTGTGTATGAAAAAGGTTATTTGAAAGAGCGTTGTCACAAATATAAATAAATTTAATAAAACATCCTACGTGTACTCTACAATATATACACAAAGTACATTCATAAATGCACGTAGGTATATGCATACATACATAAAAACATACAGGCACAAAAGCAGAGACGCAGAAGTGCATATATGCAAAGAACTCAAAGGTATATATTGCAAATACATTTATTTTTCGCACATCCATATTCAAATACATATTCTTTGCCTCGTTCACTGAATCCATTTTTTTGGCGTGGAAAAAAAATATCGTAAATCTTTAATGCTAAAAGAATGTACCTAAAAGAAAAGAAAAGAAAGGAAGGAAGGAAGAAATAAAGAAAGAAATATATGTTTTGATATATTTCTGTTCTTAGGTGTTGCGATATACTCTTCCCGTNGTGTGTGTGTGTGTGTGTGTAAGTGTGTGTTAGTGTGTTGTGTGTTGTAAGTGTTTTGTGTGTGTGTGTGTGTGTGTGTGTGTGTGTGTGTGTGTGTAGTTGTGTGTGTTGTGTGTGTGTGTGTGCGTGTGGTGTGTGTGTGTGTGTGTGTGTGTGTGTGTGTGTTATGTGTTGTGTGTGTGTGTGGTGTGTGTGGTTGTGTGTGTGTGTGTGTGTGTGTGTGTGTGTGCTGTGTGTGTGGTGTGTGACTTGTGTGTGTGTGTGTGTGTGTGTGTGTGTGTGTTGTGTGTGTGTTGCTG
>NW_020869356.1:144171-146671 GCF_003789085.1 Penaeus vannamei | reverse complement strand
ATAATAATAATAATAATAATAACAAGGCGTAGCAACAACTGAAGTCTATGTCATCGGATTTTGTTTCGTCTGATGAGGAACCTTTGACGGATTCGAAACGTCACGCTTGTATTCATTTCACATTGCGTTGGTGTTCCTATTTAACGGCAGAATCACGTGACCTGTCATAGAAAACGGGAGGATAAGTTACAACGTTGTTATTGAAGGGTTAACGAATGCAATTAAATATTGATAATGTCGATAATGAAAAGTAAATATTCTAGATGGGTTTTGGATTTGCAGGGGGATTGAAAGAGAATGGGGGAGGAGGAGGAGAGAAGGAGAGAGAGAGAGAGAGAGAGAGAGAGAGAGAGAGAAGGAGAGAGAGAGAGAGAGAGAGAGAGAGAGACGAGAGGAGAGAGAATGGGGGATAGTCAAGTAAGTTGACGATTTTTTATGTGTATGTGTGTGTGTGTGTGTGTGTACATGTGCATGTGGCTATATGGATGGATGGATCTGTATGTGTGTATCTACTCAACCACGCTCTTACAACGGAAATAAAATTCAGTGACCCCGCGACGGGACTGATCAAGAAACGAAAGAAACTGAGACAGAAAAAGAAAAGAAAAGAAGAAAGAGAGAAGGAGCAACACCTCCTCATGAATCAGCTGAGCCTGTAATCTCCGCCTTGACGCTGTGTCCAGTGATTGCGTTATTTAGCCGGCGAAAAGAACGGGGATTCGCTTTTAATTCCCCGTGGGTGGACGGCCAGGTTTGTTTGGGGAAACGGATGGGCTGCAATTGCTGTGTAGGCGGAGGGGGGGGGAAGGGGTTGTGTGTGTGTGGGGAGGGGGGGGGTTGGGGAGGGGGATGAAGGGAGGAGGTGTTAGGGGGTTGGTGGGGGGTGAGTGTTTGGGGTTGGGGTATGAAGGGTGGGGGGTGTCTGTCTGTCTGTCCTCTCCCCTCTCTCCTCTTCCCCCCAATCCCCTCTCTCTTTTTCTCTATCTCGCTCTCCCTTGCCATCTTTGTATTTGTCTGTATACCCCTCTCTCGGTCGTTTTGTCTATTAATTGATCATTATTATTATTTCATTATATCTTATTATTATTATTATTATTATTATCATTATTTATTATTATTATTATAATAAATTATTATTATTATTGTTGTTTGTTGTTGTTGCCTCTGCATCCCTCTTTCTCACACATATTCTTTCTTCTTTCACATTTTTTACACCCCATCATCATCACCTATTATACCTCTTCTCGATCTGTCATCATTATTAATAATCATAACACCCAGCATTTAACTCCTCAAGCAAAAGAAAAAGAAAAAGAAAAAAAAAAGTTTATATATACAAATATATATATATACATTCATATATCTATATCTATATCTATATCTATATCTATCTATATATATATGTTATATATATATATATATATATATATAATAAAAAATAAAATAACATAGCTCCCATACGATGAATATGATTAATAAAGCTAGAAATAAGAAATAAAAAGAATGTTACTTCCCCACAAAATAATGGTAGTAAAAAAAAACATAGAAATACGAAATGGAGAGAATTCAATAACATACAAAGTAATTTGAAAATAGATAAAGTTTTAGCCGCCATTCCTTCCCCGCACTTACGATATCCTGTGTACTTAATTCAGTCCTATCAATCTTGCCGTCCGGTTTTTTCCTCGTGATCGATAATTACCTTTGAAATCGAACGGACAAGAATCTCAAAGGAAAGTCGGGAAGTTTGGAGCTGAAGGGAAGGCGAGCGGGAAGGCTGTTTGAGTTGCGCGGCTCGTTAACAAGAGGGAGGGGGAGGCTGGAGTTACCGTCTCTCTTTCTCTCTCTCTATCTCTATTCTCTTCTTTCTTTCTTTCTTTCTCTTTCTCTTCTCTCTCTCTCCTCTCTCTCTCTCTCTCTCTCTCTCTCTCTCTCTCTCTCTCTCTCTCTCTCTCTCTCTCCTCTCTCTCTCCTCTCTCTCTCTCTCTCTCTCTCATGCCCTGACAAAGCATTAGCGAAAAGGCCTTCGGAATATTCATGTGTTTTTTTGTCCTTCCCTTCGTTAATCCTGTTGTAAATACACACACACACTCATATAATATATATATATATATATATATATATATATATATATATATATATATATATATTATATATATATATTATAAAGAGATGAGAGAGAGAGAGAGAGAGAGAGAGAGAGAGAGAGAGAGAGAGGAGAAGAGGAGAGGGAGAGAAGGAGAGAGAGAGTAGAGACCCCCCCCCAATCTTTCTCTCTCTTCACAGTGAACAGTTCTTAACTAAAGTAAGGAAATTGGGATACGCTTTGACTCGCTCTGACGCCCTGTTCCTGACCTAAGAAAGACTTACAGGTCAAGATCCTATTTAAAAGGATGATAATAAATTCAGATTTGAGAAGGAAACGAAAAAAGACTAAGAAAGTGAATTAGTAAAAGATAGATAGATAGATAGATAGATAGATAGATAGATAGATAGAGAG
>NW_020869356.1:124171-126671 GCF_003789085.1 Penaeus vannamei | reverse complement strand
GGTCGTCTGTTAAATGACATTAGGATGGTTTCATTCTGCCAGGTGATGTAGTGATTAATCCTGAGGGGTAACACTGCAATGCTGGTAATATAATGTAGCATTGTATTAGTCTTACAAACCCGTTGTGAAGCAATGAATCAATTACATTGACGATTGAATTACAATCACAGTTTAATGCCACAAATCGACGGCAACATTTTCATTTTGTACGGTACCTGTCCTGTAGAACAGTGCCGGAAATAGGATACACGAAAACACAATATATAAAATAATGACAATACAATATATAACTCGATACTGTGACAACACAATAGTCGACGTAATATCAGCAAAGCATAACTGCCCCACATGCCTCATCGCACGCCTCCATGACCCACGGGCAGCGTATCTGAGAACCGATATGGCTTTAGGGGAGCAAGGCGCCGGCGAACACAGCAACTTCCTAAAGGGAAAATCTTCACAGAAAGAGCGAGAGAGAGAGAAAAAAATATCGTATATGGAATCGAACGCATTATTTGAGAAACATATATTTTCTCAGTAAACACACGCTTGACACTGACGGTTTTTATATCAAGATAGCATGACATTTACAAGTGTAGGTTTGCCAGAGTTGCAGTCGCGGTTGCAGCCCCGTGTTGCACGCAGCGTTGTCATCTGCGCAGTGGTGCCAAAGGCTTGTGGGATTTGCAGCGGTCCTTGGAAACGGATCGAATCACGTGAGATTGCAAAATCTGCGCCAAAATGCAAAATCAACGAAAAGGAAAGAACATGGCGACATCTACACTGCGGTGATGTCAGCGTATGATGCTATGGAACCGGGAAACATGACCCACAAAAATTCAACGTGCGAAAAAGAGAGAAGGGAAAAGGCTTAGATACTACTGATAATATACACGTAAACAAACAAACCAACGAGTAAACAATTAGGTAAATAAATACATTTATTTCATCTTCTATTTTTGTGTGTGTCTCCGATTAGACTGAAACCCCAAGGTATGATTGCATACAACGGACACCGAGATAGACAGACGTAGAGGGTGATATATGCACAGAGATTGATCGACTGATAGATACGCACCTTCTAGGATACATAAAATGAATATATGTCCGTACGCACTTCCCTGTTACGTGTGCGTATAGGGAGGATAGCAAACAGGGAGAGGAGGGGGGGGGGTAGGGAAATGAAGTGGGAGGAAAGAGAAAATGGAGAGAAAAAGAGAAAGGGAGAAATGAAAAGACTGGATGAGCAAAGAAAGAATGAGAAGAGAGAGGGGAAGAATTGATAGGAATGGCATTTGAAGAGAAAGGAAGGGATTGGAAAAGAAAAGAATAATAAGTAGCGTGAGATGAAATGAGAGAAGGAATAGATAAGAATGAGTAAAGGCAGAGAATGAGTACGAGGGAAAATGGAAGAAAAGAGAGGGTTTGGATATGAAAGGAGACGAGAATTGAAAGGAAGAGGAAAAATATTTAAGGGAATGAAAGGATTGAAAGAATCTTACCCCCCCACACACACTTACCCTACTCCCCCACCCACTCATCCCCTCTACCCCCTCCCCTCACCCCCAACCCGTCGCCCCAAAAGAAAACGCAATAAATTCCTGTCGATCAGGTACAACCTCCCCCCCCCTCCTCCTCCTCTTCCTCTTCCCCTTCTCTTCTTCCTCTACCATCTCCTCCTCCTCCCCTCCTTTTCCTCCTTCACCATCTCCTCCTCCCCCCCCCCACATTTCCTCTCCTCCTTCTCTTCTCTACTTCCTCCTCATCCTGCTCTTCATCTCATTCGTCTTCTTCTCCTTCCACCCCTTCTCCTCTTCCTCCCCTCCCCCTTCCTCCACGTCCTTCTCTCCCCCTCCCCTCCCTCTTCCTCCACCTCCCCCTCCCCCTCCCCCTTCCTCCACCTCCTCTCCTCCCCTTCCTCCCCCCGTCCCCTCCCTCTTCCCCCTCCCTCCCCCCACCGCCCGTCCACCAGGTACAACACCCACCCCCCGACGACCTCGCTTCCCCCCTGACGACTCTGTTTTATTTTCCCTTCGTTCAGCCAAATGACTAATTATCTCCCTTATCAGTTTCGCGCTCCGGCCTCCCTACCCCCCCATCGATCACCCTGTCACGCTGGAGGGTAAGCGGTATCAATCAAGCTGCATTTGTTTTGCGCGAAGTAAAAGTCTGTTAATACAATGCGCTGTGGAAGGGTGAGCGGGGCGCCCTGAGATGACCTGGGCTGATAGGGCGTCTTGGAGGGGGAGAGGGGAAGGAGGGGGAAGGAGGGGATGGGGGGTGGGTGGGGGAAAAAGAGGGGGAAGTTGGATATTGGGGAAGGAGGGGGGACGGGGGAGATGGGGGACGGGGGAAATAGGGGAAGGAGGGGGGAAGGAGGGAGGAGAGGGAAAAGAAAGGGAGGAAGGGGGAGGGGGAAAGGGAGACATTAAGGGGAGGGGGAAAGGAGGGAGGGATGGGAAACAGAGGGGTGAGAGAAAGGAGGGAAGGAAGGCGAGGA
>NW_020869356.1:99171-111671 GCF_003789085.1 Penaeus vannamei | reverse complement strand
GATTCCTTCTACTTCATTCTTTCTTTCGTCCTTTCGGAAGGTCTCTCTATGAAGACCGTTAAAAACAGTGAAAAGGGAGCCTTCAGGAGCGTTTCAGGGAGGTTTCAGAGTTTTTTAGGGGGCTTCAAGAGGCTTCAGGGAGCTCCCGACAGCTTTAGTGGGGCTTCAGGGGACTTCCAAGGGCTTTAGAGGGCTTCCGAGGGCTTCAGTATTTCAGGAAGCTTCATGAACCTCAGGGTGGCTTAAGCTGTTTTAAGAGAGCTTCAGTAAAATATGAGACCCTCAAAGGGGACTTCAGGGGGCTCCAGGAGGCTTCAATGGGCTTCAGGTATGTCACTAAAGAGGGTCACAAATCCACAGTGCAAACACCCCGTTTTGTTATGAGCGAGTGGGGAGGGGGGGGAGGGGGGGAGTCTCGTGGTGAAAAGGCGTCTCTGGCGATGGCCGTTCGAGAGCGGAGATTGCTTGTTGGCCTTTCACCTTTTTAAGGTTTTTTCTTCTCATTTTTGTGTGGTTGCGCTTAAGAAAGGGACAAGGGAAATAGAGAGAAGAAAAAAGAAGAAAAAAAGAGAGAGAGGGAGAGAGAGAGAGAGTACATGTGTGTGTGTTATGTGCATGTATGCATATGCGTGTGCGTGTACGTGTGTTTGTGTGTATGAGCGTATGTGTATTCGCGCATATGAGCGAGTCTGATAGTGAGCACGCGCGTATGAAATCGTGCCGTAATCCTAGCCATTCGCACACAAAGACTACGCATATTTGACCACACACTGTCAACATTCACGTCTGCCAGCGCCCCCGCCGCACGTCGATTGATATGCGCGCAGATGCCTTGCACACGCAGAGTCGAGCGCGATTTTCTCTTGTCACAAAGCGCGTGTAGTTGTCGCCAGGGCGCGCGTTATTCGCTCAACGCCATTACTTGCCAGCCACAACTCGCACAATATTTTTTTCTACGTTTTTTTTCTCTCTCACATCTTTATCTCCCTTTTCTTTATTCATTCTTTATCTCATTCTTCTTTTCTTATCTTTATCATCTTGTTTTGGTTCTAGTTTTTATTGTTGTTCTAACATACACCCCCTTGTTTTTCTTTATCTCTTTCTTCATTCTACTTTTCTTCTGATCCTTTTCTTTCCTTTTATTCTAATGTCTATTTTCCTTGTCATCATGTTACTCATGTTCTTACTTATCCTATACATCACCTGCCAATTCGCATTTTCCTTTTCAGTTCCCTAATTAATTTCTTGTTCCGATTTCTCTTCTTTATTCATATTTTCTCTTCTTTTCTCATCTCATTCTCATTTTCTTCATCACTTGCCTCAGCTTAAACGCTTTTTTCTTTTAATTCCTCTGTTCATCCTTCTTTTCTTCTCCTTTTTCTTATTCTCATTTATTTTCTCTTATTCTTATCCTCTAGGGGTCGGGTTGGAAGGGGGGGGGGGGGTAGCGGGGGTGGATGAATGAAATTTTTTCCTCAAGATTTCGATTTTGCAAAAAACTTCGCTGGCTTGTCTGCGTTGTCTGTTGCATAGAGCTGCATTTAAATGATTGCAAATGTTTATCTTGCCTGAGGTGTTCGTCCTGTCCGCATATTGCTTTATTGGAAACAGGGAAACGAGCGTAAAATATTTTCCTCTCTTTGTGTTGCACGGATTTTGTGTGGGTTTGGAAGGTGGGTGATTTCATGATGTTTATTGTTTATGCTTATTGTGTTTTTGCAGTTTTTGTTGTTGTTGTTTTTTGGTTTGTTTGTTTATTGGTTATTTTTAAAACGATCTTTTTATTTACATATTGCTAGTTATGTTTTCTTTTTTATTCCTTTATCTCTCTCTCTCTCTATCTATCTATATCTCTCCATTCTCCCTCCCCCCCCCCTCTCTCATCATTTCCCTTCCTTTCTCCCTCTACCCCTCCCCTCCCTCCTCCAATCCCTCCCACCCTGTCCCCTTCTCTCCATCTCCTTCTCCCCCTTTTCCCCTCTCTCTTTTTCTTCCCTTAATCCTCCTCCTCCTCAATCACTTAACCAGCCAATCATAACATCTCACAACACTCGATTCCTCCTCACAGATAATTTACATATCGAATCCCACAGCAAAACGGGAATGGGTGTCACATTCCGCCCATCTGTCTACTCGCGTCGTTTCCGCGTTCCGTTCTGGCGTCCTAGATCGTCAGATCGTCAATCAATCATCATCATCATCATTATTATTTGTAACAGTATTGTTATTTTCATTGCATTTGTATGATCATTATCATTAGTAGTAGTAACATCGTTATTACTATTATTATCATTATTATCAAGATTATGACCATCATTATCCTTATCATTATTAGCATTATTGGTATCATTATTATTATCATTATCGTTATTATCATTATGATTTTATGCACTATTATTTTCATGACTGTTATGATTATCATTATTAATATCATCATCATTACTATTATCATCATTACTGTTTTATTATTATCATCGTCAGTGTTAATACAATTATCATAATCACCATTATCACTTTTATCATTATCATCATTCTTATTGTTATTGTTATTAATATCATTATTATTAATACTAATATTTTTATCAATACTATTATCATAATTGCTATTATTCTTATTATCATTATTAGTATTATCATTTTCTTTATCATCATTACTATTATTATCACTGATATTATATTATCATTACGTTTATAATAAGGATAATAGTAATAATCATTATTCTTATTATTATCATTATTATTATTATCTTTATTATTATTAATATCATTATTTTCATTTTCATTATCATATTAGCATTGTTGTTATTATTATTATCATTATTTTATTACAATTATTGTTACTGTTATTGTCATCATTATCATTATTAATAATGCTATTACTATTATCATCATTATTGTTATCGTTATCATACTCATTGTCCTCATATTATCTTTAGAGTATTATTATCATTACTGCTATTTATATTATCATTATCACTACTATGATAATTATTTACCATCATTTTTCCTTATCGTTAAATCTTTACCTATTATTGCTTTTGTTATCATTATTGTTATTGTTTTATTGCTGTTTTCTTTATCATCATCATTATTGTCATTATTGTTATTATCATTATTGTTATTGTTATTATTACCATTAATATTATCTTTATTATTGTTCTTTTTTTATTACTATAAATATCATTAGTATTATCATATTCATCATGGTTTTCACCATGACCTTCATTATTATTATTATTACTATTGTTATCATTATTAACCTTGTTATTATTATTATCATTATTTTTATTACTATTATTATTATTGTTTTTATCATTATTATTATTATTATTATCATTATTTTATTATTATTATTATTATTATCATTATTATTGCTACTATTATTACTATTATTATTATTATTACTATTATTATCATTATTATTATCATCATCATTACTATTATTATTATTATTATTATTACTATCTTTATTATCATCATCATCATTATTATCATTTTTTAAAAATCATTATTATTGTTATTGTTATGATCCTATTCATTGCTATCATTCTTATTCATGTTATATTCTTCTTATCGTTATTATCATCATTGATATCATTATTTCTATCATTATTATCATTTATATCATCTTTATCTTTATTATCATTATTATTATTATTTTCATTATCACTATTACTATTGTTGTTTTCATCATCATCGTCATTTAATTCACTATTGTTATTGTTATTCTTAACCGTTGTACATTGTAATATATATTCTTTCCTGAAAAATGTTCTGTTTATCAGTATCTCATTTGTTTTAAAGGATTTATCGAGTTTTATCCTTTCTTTATCTTATTAATTGTATTATAATTATGCTTTTCGAATGCGCTAGTCACGCTTGTCTCTAAATCGCGTTTCTAATCAACCTAATCTAACCACCTCCCACATAGGCATATCCCCTCGAATTTCCCATTAAACTACGTCAACGCCAACCCCCCTCCCTCACCCCACACCCACCCCTTTTCATTAACTATTTACAGTTCACTTGATTTTTTACACGTTCATTCACACGCGTAAATCACCAAGCCCATTGAGGAAGCTGGGTTGTCATCATCCACTGAGCTCGACGGCCTTGCCTGTCACTCGCTCGCTCGCCTCGGTTCACGGGCGAGGGCGGCCTCACGCAGACCCTCCTTGGGTTGCTAGGGTTGGTTTGTGCGTGTTTGTGGTGAGAGATTGGGTCGTGTTTGTTTACTGTATGTGTGGTCCTTTTTTCTTACTTTTTTTTTAGTTTTTTTTTGTTTTTGTTGTTTTTCTTTCTATTTGATCATGTCTCGTTCTTTTTTTTATTTCGCTGGGTTAATTTTCTTCTAACCGTCTGTCACATATGGCTGCCTGTTTGCCTGTCTCTGTCTCTGCCTGTCTGTCTGTCAGTCTGTCCCCCCCCCTCTCTCTCTCTCTCTCTCTCTCTCTCGTTTCATTCTTCTTCCACCCTTGTCTATCCCCCCCTCTCTGTCCCTCCTCCTTCCCTCCTTCCCTCTCTATCCTCCCATTCCTCCTCTCCATCTTTCTCCCTCTCCTCTCTCCCCATTCCATATACCTCCTCCCTCATATTATCCCCATTATATCAAAGTCATCCCCGTAGAATCTCCAATGTTTAAACAGCAGATCATCTCCGACGTTATACTGCGAGGAAAGTTTATTCTAAGAAGCCTTCCGTCTACCCCCCCCCCCTCCTCCTCTCCTCCTGCTCCTCCTCCTCCTCCTCCTCCTCCTCCTCCCCCTCCCCCTCCTCCTCCCCCTCCTCCTCCTCCTCTCCTCCTCCCCTCTCTCCCCTCCTCCTCCTCCTCCTCCTCCTCCTCCTCTCCTCCTCCTTCTCCTCCTCCTTCTCCTCCTCCTTCTCCTCCTTTCTCCTCCTCCTCCTCCTCCTCCTCCTCTCCGTGTGTGGGTTTCAGTCCTTGAGTTTATATACAGAGCTCGATTTACATTTCGTTCGCTCGGGAGTGGATAAACACCATCAAAACTTTTCTTACAGGTGGCGGGGATACGAGGGGACAGGGAGGGGAGGGGGAGGAGGGGGAGGGAAGGGGAGGGGAAGGGAGTTGATAGAGGCGACCGAGAGGAGGGGGGGTAGGGAGAGGGGGAGGGAGGAAACGTTTGGAAAAGTTGTTGTTTGCTCTTTTTCTACGGTGTCTTTCTCTGTCTATCCTTTTTTTCTCTCTCTTTTTAGTCTCGTTCTTCTTTATCACATCTCTCTCTCTCTCTCTCTCTCTCTCTCTCTCTCTCTCTCTCTCTCTCTCTCTTCTCTCTCTCTCTCTCTCTCTCTCTCTCTCTCTCTCTCTCTCTCTCTCTCTCTCTCTCTCTCTCTCTCTCTCTCTCTCTCTCTCTCTCTCTCTCTCTCTCTCTCTCTCTCTCTCTCTCTCTCTCTCTCCCTATCAGATCTCCCTTCTAGTTCACCTTCAAATATTTACCATTTCTTAGGATCTTTCCTTTTGTTATGAAATGGTAATCAGAAACTCGAAAATTCAAGGGGGAAAAATCTTAAATTGTAACAAAAGCCAGTACCATGATCACAAAATCTGGATTAAACAAGAAAAAAGAAAAACAGGACATATCCACACGCCACAAAAAAAAAAAAAAAAAAAAAAAAGAAAACATAACAAAAACGGAGGATAAGCATAACATTAATCCAACGCCAGAACTCAGCCCCTTCCTCCAAACTTCAAACTTCACAAGCGAACAAAGTAGCTTCTTCCACGGGAGATTAACACCAAGATCTTGATGAAGACAAGCACATCAGAACGCACTCGCTGCCGCCTCTCCATTTCGCCCCTTAATTCATCAAAGTCATTTTCATTTGAGGAAAATAATGGAGCGGAGAATAAACTTTAACTTGGAGAGTTGTTCCCCGCTCAAACTTTCTCGCGGCCGCTGCAAAATGTTCCGCGGGGCACGGAGAACTTTCTCCGTTTTCTGCAGTTTGGATGGTTGGCTGTGTGTGTGTGTGTGTGTGTTGTGTTTGTGTTTGTGTGTGTTTGTTTTTGTGTGTGTGTGTGTTTGTTTGTTGTGTTTGTTTGTGTGTGTGTGTTTGTTTGTGTATGTGTGTGTGTGTTTCTGTGTTTGTTTGTTTGTTTGTTTATTGTTTGTGTGTGTGTGTTTGTTTGCTTGGGTGTGTGTATGTGTGTGTGTGTGAGTTTCTGTGTTTGTTTGTGTGTTTGTTTGTTTTATTGTTTTTGTGTGTGTGTTTGTTTGTTTGTGTGTGTGTGTGTGTGTGTGTTAGCTTGTGTGTGTGTGTGTGTATACATGTATATCCATACATATATACACATAAAATTATGCACAGTTACGGAATTGGTAACAACGTTTGTAATATGATAATGATGATGATAACAATAAGGATAATAATAGTAAAAACAATAATGATTACTATTATTATGATTATTATCCTTATCGTTATTATTATCAGTATTCAGGTCAGGTTACACTGAATGGACCTGTGTCCCAATATATTCTTAATTTTCTTTAGCTCAGAAACTTACTTATCATTTCATTTATTATATGTTTATCCACTATTTTTATCTGTTTTCACTTTATTTAATTGATATTTTGTTTAATCATTTATTCATCATTATTTTATCTTCCATTTATTCATTGATTCCTTTTTTGCTTTATCTTTCATTTATCTATCGAGAATCATTTTGTCTACTATCTATTTACTAATTTACTTGGTTATTGATTATATGTTTAGTTTTTCTTCATAATATTATCCCATCATTGTAATAATTTCATATTGTTTTATCTATATTCTTTCTCTGTCGACATCTTTCTCTTTTCGTTGGTTTGGATCTTCATGGTTGTTTTTTCATCCCGCCATTTATCCAGTCTGTTTGTTCCTTTTTCGCTATCTCTCTGTTTTCTTTCAGTTATCTAATTTTTTATCATTCTATTCGTTCTATCCTCATCCATCGTCTCTCTATTCTGTTCATCATCTCATATTTCCTTATTATTATTTACTCGTTTTTTTTTTAAATCCCGTTTTACCTGATTATTCATCTCTCTAATTTTCTTTATCAATCTTATTTTTCCTTATTCTTCATATCCCTAATCTTTCATATAAATCTCATTTTTCCTTATTCTTCATCTCTATATTTTCATCAACACAGTTTCTTTATTCTTCATCTCTCTCTCCTTTTTATTATCATTATTATTATCGCATTCTTCATCTCTCCATCTTCATTCTTCCATCCTCCCCGTCATCCTCATCTCCCGCCCACGTCCACCCACTTCCTCCCCCTCCCTCTTCCATCGCATCAATGACATCCCGTGAATGAAATCCCTCCCTACTACAATGGCCGCTTCGATCACATCCCTCGAATTCCGCCTCGTCACGTATGGGAATAAAGGCTCTCGATGCTGATTGGTCGGACACTGGTGATCGACGCGCCAATACCAGCCAATCAGCGAGGCGGAAGAGGGTCGGTTATGTTTGGATTTATTTTGTGAATGGAGAGAGGCCAGCCATTACTTAGCTTTTGGTATCTGTTTGTTTGTTTTTGTTGTTATTAATTGGAGAAGTTTGGCTCGTTCTGCTGATTGTTTGCCTTGGAGAGATTTCCAACTTTTTTTCGTTCTTTCTCGAGGGGAGAAATCTATTTATTTATTTCCTGGTTTCCTAGAAATTAAACTTTTTCTTCTCTTTTTGTGATGGTCACATCAGATAAAGTATTTACCACAAAGAAATTAAGATGTAATTAATAAAGCTGTCAAATGCCATGACTGACTGACATTCATATTTTTATTTTTTTAAATGATATGTGTCATAGAGGCCTTAGACATCTACTTTGATTGAATATAAATCCATCTACTAATTTTGAGAATTGACGTCACCACATCGAACGAGGGACATGAGATTTAAAAATGGGCTTCATAGAAATATTTATGAAAAATAGTTTTGATTGACAGTGATCCCAAAGCCAGTCAGTCGGTCAATCACAGCTGCCCAGTCATGCTGATTGTACAGTCACTGGTTTTGCCTATAGACTTAACAGGAAATTGCGCTCTCCTCATGTTCAGTGGCGAGACGACATAACATGATAACAGCAAGAGAAGAGCAAGATAGAACATGATAAAGCAAGGATAGAACGAAATTAAGGAAAATAAAAACGATAAGAACAGAAATATTCTTTTCTTAGTAACGAAACATATATCTTTGCCAGATGAAAAAGATATACGCTGTACTGCTAGCAGCGTAGATATAGAATCACGCGAAATATTTATGAAATGCAAGTCTCGTAAACGGATAATAAACAACTTTATTGTCAGTTGCATGCATGGCTTCACAACAGATCTGAGTATATTTTGAATGCCTATCGGATATATTACATTTGTGAAGAACAATATTTACTTCTATTATCATCATCATTATGAACACTACTGCTGTTGTTGCTGATGCATACACATATATGCATCATAATCATCATAGTCATTGTTTTATTTTATCGTCTCTCTGTTTACATTATTTCCTGTTATCTCCCTTCTGTCATTAAAATTCATAATTTGCGAGGAAAAAGCTGCATTATTTAAGGAAATGGCCCTCAGTCATCGTTACATAAACCCTGCAATTATGTTGTCAACAATTTTTTCAACTTTTTTCTTCTTCCCCAGCTATATCCATCCATGTCGATTATGAAATTAGGTATTATCAAATTATTATCATATCAAATCATTTTGAATTTAACACACAAGGCGGAGCACATCCGGGACATAACGATTACTAAAGGAAAGATAAGAAAATTGTTTTCCTCCCTCACTAAAGCCAAACATCTTGAAACCTTTTAAAAACGTTTCAATTTACTCCCTTTAAAAACCTGTACATCATCTGCAATCTTGCATACTTCCACTGATTGGTGATGTGCCGACCACCTCCGCAACATGTGCAATATCAACACTCAATTGGCGAATGTCACATGTGGTTTAAAATTATGTCAATTCTAAGAGATATTTATTTATGTTTTTTTCTGTTTCTTTTTTTCATTTTCGTCTAAAGCATCCATCCGCTGCCACCATTAACATCAGTGCGTGTCAACAGGTATTAAAATCCACCTGTGGCTTGGCTGGCGGAGACGGGGGAGGGGGAGAGAGGAGATGAGAGAAGGGGGGAGGAGAGGGGGAGAGGCAGTAGAGGACGGAGGGGGAAATAAGGCGGAGGGACAGAGAAGGGAATTGAGGCGAGGGGAGAGGGAGGGATGTAGAAGAGAGAGAGAAGGAGACAGCAAAAGCCTAGCAAAGTCAGTGATGGGAAACGTCAGTACGAACCCAAATTAAAAGAAAAGAAAAAAAAAAAAAAAAAACGCACAAAAACAGAAGACGAATGAATTGCGCACGGAGAGGAACACCTGCGCAGAGGAGCCGACAGGTGAGTCTTCGGGAGATGAAGAGAGATGATGCTTAGGGGGAGGGGGGAGAGGGCATGGGGGAGGAGAAAAGAAAGAGAGGACTTAGTGAAGCATGAAGTTATTCACCTATACCTATAATGAAGGTGAAGGATGGAGGGAGATGAGAAGGAGGCAGATATAGAGAGAAGAGAGAGGAGAAGACAGAGATAAAGAAATTGAAGAAGCATATATAAAAAAATAGAGAACAAGTAAAGGTGGAGAGGGATAAGGATGAAAAGAGAAAAGTGTAAAACGAAGAGAGAAGTAGGGAAAGAGGACATACTAAAAAGGAAAAATATAGAAAAGAAAAGGCAGTAAAAAAGTAAAGGGAGAGGGAAGGATGACACACGTTAAGGAAAGTGAAAAAGAGTGCAATAGAAGAAGGGTGAGGGAAAAGAGAAGAAAAGGCAAGAGAAAGAAAAATTAGTTTAAAAAGGGAAGAATAGACACACAGAAAAGGAAACTAACATACGAAGGTGAACAGCAGGGTGAGGGAATAGACACAAAAAGAAGAAAGAAAGAAGAAAAAAATAGACAGGTGCATCAGGAGGAAGACAAATACATTGAAGAAAGAAGAGAAGACAGGTGAAGGGGTATGGGGGAGAAGGGGAGGGAGGAAGGGGGAGAGAGGGAGAAGGGTTAATGAGGTGATGGGCTGACGAAGGCGCTGACGAAAGGGCTTGAGAGTCAGCCGCTGGGTTTGGGGCACGGGGGGGAGGGGGGGGGGTGTTGATTCTGCTCCACTAATTAAATATTGGGTTTCCCTTTTGCTCATTTTCCGTTTTTTTTTTCTTCTTAATTATTCTTCAAATGGATATTCGCTTTATGGATATTCATTTATGATTGTTTTTCATTTTTTCATTTTAATTTTCATGCTTATGACAATAGTAAGAGTGATATGATAATGATGATGATAGCAATAACAAGAACAACTACAGCAACAACACGACAATGATAATGATAATAATCATAATGATAACTGTCATAATGATAATGACAAAGATAAAGATAATAGTAATAATAATACAAATAATAGTGATAACGATTATAATAATGATAATGATGATAATAAAAATTATAATGATAATAATAATGATGGTGATAATCATAATAATCACAATCATAATTATAATCATAATCATTATCATAATGATAACAATGATGATAATAATAATAAAAGTAATAACAATAAATATAATAATGATAATAATATTAAACATAATTATTATAATAGTAATGATAATAATGATGAAGATAATGTGTGTACGCATGTATGTATGTATGAATTTATGTATGTATGTGTATGTGTGCTACATAACATCATTTATTGTTTTCTTTATATCTACATTTGTTTATAATTTATAATGGGCATGATTATGATTATGATAGTGATGATGATAATACTAATGATATTAATAATGGTAAATTTCAATAATGATAATGATAATGGTAATACTAGTATTGATTATAATGATAATGATAATAGCAACAGCTACAGCAATAACAAAACTAGTAATGATAACAATATTTAGGATGATAATGATATCAACAATAACAATAATAATTATAATAACTATAACAGTGGCAGAAATATATATAACACGAATACTATATTTTCTCTGGATAATCTAAATAGCGATTTTGATCAATTGTCCTAAAACCAATTAAGAGTGACAAGAAATAAAACGTTGACTATACACAGGTAATTACATACGTCATTGTTACTGATTCATTTGGAAAATTTCGTGCCATGATTTATTATATGAAATGAGATTATATTTCATTATAGAACGAATGAGTTTACGAGTTTAGATAATTGGTGAGATTCAGCTGAAATTAATATTGTTTTTATCAGTAGATAAATAGCGTGTAAGTAATCATGGCAGGTAGACAGATGAGCAAATACATAAATGATATTTATCTTATTCGTTTTCTTTTTTTTTTTTTTTTTTTTTCATTTCCTCTATCAATTGACCTTTTTTTTCTTATGAATAGATATTCATTATATTCAGCTAACTGCAAGATCTTCAATTCTTAAAATCTGGAAATCAAATTTGCATATATCAATAATAATGGCATGCAGAAATTAAGTAGCTTAAATGCAGTTTCAATACTGCTGATTAAGTGATTGATTTGCAAATTTTCAAAAGCCGTAAATATGTGATAGTCAGATAGTCAAACTAATTTACATATCATTAAAATCAAGACATTATTACTGAAAATCTTATCAGCTTTCTCATCACATGTACGTTCTCCATTTCAGTTAATAAAAACATAACATAACATCTACCATTTCCGAAAGAAAATCGAAAACTAAAATCGAAAAAATATTAACTAAAATTCATATCAACTCATTTACATATCATCAAGCTATTACATAAACATATCATCCTCTCCCTCTTATCGCCTTCTTATCTTTATATCATCCTATCACCGCCATTGATAAAGACAAACAAATGCTTAACGAACAGCGCGCAACACCGAGCTTTCTTCAAGACAACGGAAGCAAAGTAAAAAAAAAAAAAAAAAAAAAAAAAGCTACAGGTGTTTTCCCTCAAGAATTCGAGGCTGTCGCCGCGCCATCATGTCGAACTCCGGCTCAAGTTGCCCCTGTCTTGCCAAATGCCCGGCGGGTGAGCGCGGCTTTTTGTCTCCTCTGGCTCTGTCTCGCTCTCGTTTTCCTTTTTCTTTTTTCTTTTTTGGTATATATACATATCTCTGTATTATTCTGCATGTTGAGATGTCTATCTTTACTGTATGTGTTTGCCTATATAGCTCCTTTGTCAATTTTCACACGCACACACACACAAACACACACACACACACACACACACACACACACACACACACACACACACACACACACACGCGCGAGCGCGTGTGTGTACGCATGTATGTATGTATGAATTTATGTATGTATGTGTATATGTGCTACATAACATCATCTATTGCTTTCTTATATCTGCTCTCTCTCTCTCTCTCTCTCTCGCTCTCTGTCTCTCTCTCTCTCTCTCTCTCTCTCCTCTCTCGTCTCTCTCTCTCTCTCTCTCTCTCCTCTCTCTCTCTCTCTCTTCCTCCCTCCCTT
>NW_020869356.1:66671-89171 GCF_003789085.1 Penaeus vannamei | reverse complement strand
ACGTTTTTCGGAAAGGGAGGAGGACGTGGAAAAAGGAAGATGAACAAGAAGAAGGAGATGATTGAGAGGAGGAGGGAGAAAGGGATAGATAGATATACAAATGAGAGAGAGAGAGAGAGAGAGAGAGAGAGAGAGAGAGAGAGAGAGAGAGAGAGAGAGAGAGAGAGAGAGAGAGAGAGAGAGAGAGAGAGAGAGAGAGAGAGAGAGAGAGAGAGAGAGAGAGTGAGAGAGCTGTTTCACTGTATATCTCTATCCCTATCTACTGTATCTGTCTGTTTATTTAACTATCTGTCTTTCAGTCTGTCATCTATTGATCTATCTACACACAACACACAACACACACACACACACACACACACACACACACACACACACACACAACACACACACACACACAACACACACACACACACCACACACACACACACACACACACACACACACACACACACACACACACATACACACACACACACACACACACACACACACACACACACACACACACACACACACACACACACACACACACACACACACACACACACACACACACACACACACACACACACACACACACACACACACACACACACACACACACACACACACACACACACACACACACACACACACACACACACACACACACACACACACACACACATACACACATACACACACACACACACACACACACACACACACTCCCCCCCCCCCACACACACACACACACGCGGGCGCACGACCGTTGTGAGCCTCCACGCGAACGAGGTGCGGCCTCCACCCAGGTCGTGTGCAATTGCAGGCTTGTTACGCAACACTTACCTGCCATAAGTCACGTGATGGAGGGGGGAGGAGGGCTAGGGGTGCTGAAGGGTGGAGTAAAATGAAGGAGAAGTGAAATAGTGAAATAAGATAGGGAGAAGATGAAAGGGTGAGATAAAAGATGCGGAAAAATAACACATAACAGTGGGGGAAAATGGAAATTGATTTTTTTTTTTTTTTTTAATAATCAATGCATTTTTACGTGATACTTTTTTTTTCTAATAATTTCCCTTTCTTGTTAGAACATTCTGTCCTTTATTGTCGTCCTTTTATCTTATCCATCACCACTGCAACCATGTCTTATTATCACCCCTGTCAAGGCTATCATCATCACCATTATCACCACTTTTCTTCGATAACATGAACACAAACATAAAAATTTTCTCGGATTTCTTATCAATTGCTTGATTGCGATTGACTGACAGGAAAGGAGAAAGAAGAGGAGGAGAGATAAAAAAGAATAAAGAAGGAATATGCTGTAAGAAGACACATGCGTGACAATACATACATGTAGGATATATATAAGATACATGTATATGACGACACACAGACAAGTAAAGACGAATACATTTCTACCCCCATCTTAATGATGATGATGATGATAATAGTAATGATAATGATAGGGATGAAATGATAATGATAATAATGATGATAGTGATAATAATGATAATAATAACAGTGATGATGAAGGTAGAGATCATGATAAAAATAACCATAAAAATGATAATAACAACAATGATAATAATAACAAAAATAATAATACAAATTCTAATAATCATAATGATGATAATAATGATATTATGACAATAATAACAGTAATGATAATGACAATAATAACAAAAATGATAATGACAATAATAACAGTAATGATAATGACAATAATAACAATAATGACAATGATAATGACAATATTAATGATCATCATAATCATCATCATAATAATGATAATAATAATAGTTATTATAGTACTGATGATATTGATAACGATGATAAAAATCATGACGATAACAATATAACACAAAATAATAATAATTACCATATAGATGATAACAATATAACACAAAATATTAATCATGATGATCAAAACAATAACATTTACAACAACGAAAAGACGATAACGCTTTCAGACTAACCACACACCCGCGCTAAACCGCTCTTCGGGGCCGGCCTATGCATCCCGGCGCCGGAGAACGCACGCCTTTCTCGCATCCTCGTGATAGTACGAAGGCGGGATTTAGGAGACGCCAGCCCGCTCTAATATATAATTAACGCTAACCGATGTTTCCTGTAATTACCGTATAAATCTGTCAGGGTTGAGGATCACCCAGGTGCGTGCGCGCGCGTGCGTGCGTCGTCCCCCTCACTCGTCTCCACCTCCCTCCCTCCCTCCCTCCCTCCCGCCCCTCCTGATTGAGCCACTCCCAAGACGTTAGCGAAATTGAGTGACATCTCAAGGTGTTGCATTAAGAGAGCATTTAGTACGCTATATAATTTTTCCTTTTTTTTCTTTTTTAATGGGGGCGCTACCTGTCAGTTGGGGACGACTTTTTTCTTTCTTTTATAGATACTGCGTTTTGAATTATGCTGTGTTATATCATCTTACTTCAGCTTATTTCTAAACTAAATTTTTGCACCATTTTTTCCCATTCTCATATAATCATGATTATTAATGATACTACCATGACTATTACCATTATCATTATTGCATCATAACTATCATCATTATATGATTATCATGATCGTCATCATTATCGTTATCATTATTACTTCCATCATCATCATAACCATTATCATTCTCACTATTATGTAGAATATCAACATCATCATTATCATCCTTCACTCAGCTTGATTAAGCAAACTAGTTTAACATTCCCGTTTAATACGGATAGGAAAAAATGCGTATCTCCTTTACATAAAGGCAAAAGAAATAAATGAGTAGAAAGAAAGAGAGTGAGAAAGAGAGCGAGAGAGAGAGAGAGAGAGAAGAGAGAGAGAGAGGAGAGAGGAGAGAGAGAGAGAGAGAGAGAGAGAGAGAGAGAGAGAGAAGAGAGAGAGAGAGAGAGAGAGGAGAGAGAGAGAGAGAGAGAGAGAGAGAGAGAGAGAGAGAGAGAGAGAGAGAGAGAGAGAGAGAGAGAGAGAGAGAGAGAGAGAGAGAGAGAGAGAGAGAGAGAGAAGAGAGAGAGGGTGGGGTGGGGAGGAGAGGGAGGAAGACACAAACAGACAGACAGAAACAATGACTTTAACATAGGGCACACACACACACACACACACACACACACACACACAACAGAGAGAGAGAGGAGAGAGAGAGAGAGAGAGAGAGAGAGAGAGAGAGAGAGAGAGAGAGAGAGAGAGAGAGAGAGAGAGAGAGAGAGAGAGAGAGAGAGAGAGAGAGAGAGAGAGATGTGCAGAAACAAAGGTAGAGCCAGACAGACAGACAGACAACCATACAAACAAAAACAGAACGAGAGACAGAGAGAAGAGAGAAGATCCACACCAACCAACGCACATCAAAAAGACATCAAAATTCGCCGCCTGTCTTCCCTTTAACACTAAATTTGTGACAACTAACCATTATTACCAAAATAAACGCGAACAGTACCCTAATTCATGACAAAAGCTCTATGAAAAATGCTCCTAATGACATAGATGAGCTTATATGAGTTTATATAGAGCAGCAGCAGCACACACACGCCCCTGGACACTAGTAATTAACCCTGGATAACCATTACGTCATAGCAGGGTGTCTATAAATCATGGATAATTTCCAATAATTCTATGGTTGGTATTTATAATGCTCAGTAGAACGCAAATCGTTTCTCTTCCTTAAATGCCACTGATTCGACATTAAATACCCGTAATTGTTGTTGAAAAAAAGGAAAAAGAGTTTGTAAAAAGAAAAAAAGTTATGATCTATGGTAGATGCAGCCACGAGGTTTGTGGATGGTCATATTGCTACTCTTTTCCTCTCTCTCTCTCTCTCTCTCTCTCTCTCTCTCTCTCTCTCTCTCTCTCTCTCTCTCTATCTATCTATCTATCTATCTATCTATCTATCTATCTATCTCTATCTACTTGTCTGCCTATCTGTCTGACTATTTGTTTATTTCGATCTCTCTCTCTCTCCGTTTTTTTTTTCTTCTTCTTCTTCTTTCTGCCTCTCTATCTCTTATTCTTCCTCTTCCCTCTATTCCTTCGCCATTCCTCCTTTACATTCCTTTTTTTCGCGTTCTCTTATTTTTCTTCTTTGATCTCTCTTCTTCGTCTTTTCCCTTTCCTCTTCCCTCCTTATCTCCTTTCCTTCATTCCTTCCCTTTTTTCCCATCTTCTTCCTTCCCTTCCCTCCCTCTCTTCTTCCCATTCCTCCTCCCGCTCCCTTCCTTCCCTAGCCCTTCCTCCATTCCCCCCTCCTCCCACCCTCTTCTCCTCCCTCCCCCCCTCTCAACTTCTCCTCCTTTCCTCCCCCTCCTCCCCCTCCTCTCCTCTCTCCGTCCACCCTCCTTCCCTCTCCCTTCGTTCCCCTCCTCAACCCTTACTTCCCCCACACCAAACCCTTATCCAAGAGGTATGCGATCCCTTTGATTTGTGACCACTGGGAGCGAAAGGGTTAAGGGTAAGAATTATCTTTAACCCTTTTTCGGTAGTCTTAAACCTCCTTTTAAGTCATCCTCGCTCTAAATCTTATATTGAAGGTTAAGTCTAAGATGTATGTCTGTGTATTTCATATTTTTTTTTTAATCTATTCTAGGATGTTTAATAGGAAAGAAAAAAGAAAAAAGAACAAGAAACAGAAAATATGTAGAGAGGAGAATACAGAAGGGATAAAAAAAGAAGATAGAGAGATAAGGAGACAGGGAAGGAAAAAAGAAATAAGAAAAAAAGAAAGGCAAAAACAGATAAAGAAGAAGAGAGAATAAAACTACAAAAAAAAAAAAAAAAAATAAATAAATAAATTGATTCCAGGAAAATAAGAAGCTGATACATATAATCAACTTTCTTCCATGCATCTCCCATTGCCCTCGAGGACAAAGAGAAGAACAGTTAGTAGAACGCGAAGAATATAACATCCTCCGCATCCTAATCCATCCTATAACATTCCACAAGACAGCAACATCACGCAACGTCCTAAAACATTCCACAATATTCCACAACATCTCAGAACATTCACAACATAACACAGCATCCAGGAACAACCCACAACATTCCTTACCAACCTATAACATTCGTAATGTTTTACGACATACCAGTACATCCTACAATTTCCCATAACTTAACACAACTATTTTCAATATCCTAGGACATCCCACACCATTCCTTAACGTCCATAAAATCCCACAGTTTACAACATCCCACGGTCATCACGTAACACCCAGCATTATCCTACAACATCCGACAGTATCCTACAACATCTAACACTATCCTACAACATTCTACAGCACCCTACAACATGTTACAACATCCCCAAACAAATTGAAGATCCGATAGTTCATAAAAGTCGTGCGGGACCAAAAGGAAAGGTTAAACACTCCTCCCATCACTTAACAACCCTTGTGAAAGACATTCTACAAGACCCCTTAACATCCTCCAACTTCCCTCCCCACCCTTAAACAACCCTAAAACAAAAGGAAGACCAAATTTCTCCCAATATCACATAAGACAGAAAGACATCGTACATCATCCTACAACATCCTAAAACAAGTTATAACAACCTAAAACAAGCTACAACATCCTATATCATCCTAAAACATGTTACAACATCCTACAACAACATGAAACAAGTCACAGCATCCTACAGCAGCTTAACACAAGTTACAACATCCTATACCATCCTACAACATCTTTCATCAACCACAACATCCTAGAACAAGTTGCAACATCCTACAACACCCCACAATATCCCTAAACAGAAGGAAGACCCTTTTCCTCCTAAAAAAAAGTCCTAAAACACAGACAATAGCCAGACAACAACCCTGGGGCGTCTGCGGTTGTAATGAAACGGCGGGAAATGCTCGATGGAAGGCGATCAGGGTTATTACAGGTGATCGAGAGAGAAATGAGGTTGGAGAGATGTGATTATGAGGGGATGAGGGATGGGTAAGTGCAGGATGAGGAGGTAGGGGATGGGGACGTGTTGAGGGACCCGCTGTTGGGGAATACGTTTTTTTTCGTTTTTTCGTTTGTTTTATTTGTTTTTGTTGTTTTTCCTCTCTTTTTACTTTCTTTTCTGATCTTCTTCGTCTTGTATTTTCTATTTTACTTTTTCTTATTCTCTCCCTTCCTCTTCTTCTTCTTCTTCTTCTTCTTTTCTTCTTCTCAGTAATGAGTGATGAGTGAGTGATGATGTGATAAGTTTATTCATAGTGGGTAAGTAAGTAAGTAAGTATATACGTTGGGTAAATATTCAGGTTGTCATGGAATGGGTATGAATATGAATGGAATGTAGTGTCAATTTATCAATATTGTGATAACTCTAACACCCTTCGTTGTCCATCATAGGCTATTAAACCTTTATAATTCAATCTTTGTTCCAGTGTTTATTTTCTTCTTTTTAGGAGAAAATGAAGGTAGATCAAGAATAAGAAAAAATAGAAAAAAAAATGAGGAATACAACATTATATTGTAGATCATGAGAAAAATATACAAAAGAAAGGAAAGAGGCGGAAAAGAATGAGTAATAATGGTAATGGCAATAATAATGATAATACTAATAATATATAATGAAAATAATATAATAATAATAATAATAATAATAATTAATAATAATAATAATAATAATAATGATAATAATCATAATAATCATAATAATAATAATAGTAATAATAATAATAATAATAATAATAATAATAATAATGATAATAATAATAAATGATAATAATGATGATGATGATAATGATGACAATAATAATGACAATAAGGATGATGATGATGATAATAATGACAACAGTAATAATAATGATTATAATAACAACAAGAATAATAATAATGATGATGACGATAATAATAAAGATCGTATTAATGATCAGTAAAGACAAGCTATTGATATACTCCTGATCAATAACAATAACAATCCCGTTAATCAAGTATTAATTTTATTACTAATTTTTGTTTAAAATATGATTAGGAGGCAGATGACAGACAAAAAGAAAAATACAAGGGAAAGAAAAAGAAAAGATGTCCATCAGCGTATTAGTAATGAAAATTATAATATAAAGATTACAATAATGTTGATAAAAGCAATTCCACTAATTAACTACTAATAATAACAATTACAATGATCACAATGATAAAGATGAAAAAGTTGATCATAATAATGATGAAAATAATAACGATTGTAATAATGGAGACAGCAATGATAAATAAGTAATAATAAAGATGAGAACGACAACTATAATAATAATAGAAATAATAATTGTAATGGTAATAATGACAACAATAATGATGATGGTATTAACATAATAATGATAATGATTGTAATGAAAAAGATGATGATAATATTGATGATAATGATAACAATGACAATAATAATAATGATGGTGATAATAATGATCCTAGTAATAATAATAATAATAATAATAATAATAATAATAATAATAATAATAATAATAATAATAATAATATAATAATAATAAATAATAATAAAAATGATAAGAAAAATAATTATAACATCAACAATAACAATTGTAGTAATAATAATAATAATGGTAATCATAACAATAATTATAATAATAGTAAGATAGCAACAACGACAATGATAAGAAAAATGATAATAAGATAAAAATAATGATATTGACAGCAGCAATAATAGTGATAATAGCAATAAGACGATGATAATGATAATAATATCAATAATGATAGCAGTAATGCCAACAATAGTAACAAGAAGAACAACACCAACAACTTAGTAAAACACAAAAAATAAAGACAAACCAAAAACCAAAAACAAAAAAAAAAGAAAATCAATCAAAATAACAAGACCCTCCCTATATCCCTCACTCCCCATCCCCCCTCTATCCCACTCCCCCTCCCCTCCCCTCTCTCCCCTCCCCTCTCTCCCCTTTCCCCTCCCCTCTCTCCCTCACCTCCATTCCTCTCCCCTCTATCCCCCCCCCCCCCCCCCGAGGACGCGGCCGGCGATCTCCGTGAATGAGAGATGACACGGACGCTCTCGGGTCGTAAGCAAGTCTAATGGCCGAGGGAGATCTTATCGCCGCCTCGGGGCATCTTCCTATAGCAGCATCTTCGTAGGTAAGAGCGATCTGATCTCCCCCCGAAAGAATTGGGTTAATTTGCATATTTGAAAGGGTTGGCGTGAGGAGGAGGAGGGAAGGGGAAGGGGGGGGGTGTGTGTGGAGAAAAAAAAGTTGAGGTGGAAATTCGTGTGTATATAATGGTAATCATAAAAATCAGATTAAACACTATGGGTGTTTGGAGACTGCGTGTTTACATTGGAAAAGAGATCATTCTTTCGGCGCGCGTTGGACGAAATAAAGATAAGTATTTACTGGAAAAAGGTGATATCCTAGAAGCACTCAAAGTCACTAGGACGAAAATTCTAGTATCAGTGTAAACACGGCGTAAATGCCACGAGATAATTGCAACCGTGATTGATTAATGAATGCTAAATAGATAGTAAAGATCTTAACGACTAACTTAAGGCACTGTTGGGTAGTTTGCTGACCAGAATAAACATTACGACTCCAAGATCTCACGGAGGCATTTGGTGTCCGACGCAGAGCCATCTCGCGGCGACCAAAATAAACTACGGACGCAGAAGGATTTTACATTTTTAGTTTTCTTTTTTTATTATCGGGTTTGTTTCTTTTTTCTTGTCGACCTTTTTTGCTTTAATTTGTTTTCATTATTTTTTCTTGTGTTAAGTTCTTGATTTTTCTTTTCTTAAGAATATTTATGATCTTCTAAGAGTTCTTGTTTTCATTTTTGTTTTAGTTTTTTTTCCTTTTAAGTTCTTTACATATTTTGTTTGACTTTTTTGTCCTCCTTGTTTTGTTCTTGCTTGCCTTTATAGTTCATAATTCATCATCATTTTCTGGTATCTGTACTATCAGTATCATCGTTATTATAGCATCTCTTTTTTACCATTATTGTCATCATTATCATATATCTGCTATCATCATTATCATATTTGTTGATATTGATTTTGTATTGTTTTTCAAGAGTAAATGGTGCGCATTTACTCCAGGTCTCGAAGAAAGAACAAAGAGAGAGAGAGAGAGAGAGAGAGAGAGAGAGAGAGAGAGAGAGAGAGAGAGAGAGAGAGAGAGAGAGAGAGAGAGAGAGAGAGAGAGAGGACACATCAAAACGTTAAAGAAGAAAAAGAAATATGGATAAATTGTGTTGATTACTAACATTTCTAACGAAAGCTGGAAGCCTTACCAGGATAATTTAGAAACTGACATATATCCGTAAAAAAAAAAAAAAATAAAAAAATAATAAAATAAACTCAAGAGGACATGTATCTCGAAAATCCATTATAAAAGAAGAGATTATTACCCTCATCTAATGGGCAATAATATCTAATAGGCAATAATGATAATGATTACTTAAATTGCATTGTTGTCAAGACTCTTATCTATTATTCGTAGGTAGGTGAAGAAAGGAAGAAAAGGAGAGATGAAAATATTTAAAAAAGAAAGAAAGAAAGAAAAAAAATATATATATTCTCTCCTCTTAGAAAACAGATAAATTTGTTTCATGACTTTATATGATTCGAGTTAAATTGAGGGATATTTATGAAGTGGGAGTGGTGGAGGGTGGGGGTGTTGGGGAATAGGGTCGAGGTGGGGGGAGTTAAGGGTGTGGGTGAATGGTGGGTGTGGGAGGGGTTGGTCGGGTAGAGGGTGAGGACGTGGCGTGGGTATGGGACGGTGTTGGAGAAGAAAGTGGGGGTGGTGGAGGTTGAGGACGTTGGATATGTGTGAGGGGTGGGGGAAAGGAGGGTGAAGGTGTTGGGGAAGAAGGCATGGGTGCTGGGGAAGGGGATGGGAGTGATGGAGGGCGAGGGTGGTGGGTGGGTGTGGGTGGTGGAGAGTGGTAGAGGGTAAGGGTGAGTGTGGGAGGGTAAGGGTGGGCGTGGGAGGGTGTTGAGGAAGAGGGTGGAGGTAGAGCAGAGTGAGGGTGTGATCTAATGGTTTGTGGATGAAGATTATAGGTGTGGAAGTTCGAAATGGAGGTGGAGGCTGAGATAGACGGAGGTGCTGATGAGTTAAAAGTGGATTTTTTTTTCTTTTAAGAGGAGGTGTTCCGTCCGGTAAAATTTATGTGGGTGGAGTTAAAGATCCAAACAAAAGTGAGGAAAGACACAGTGTCACTTGCAAGGATAATGAAGGTGGAGATAAAATGTAAAAGTGAGAAATAAAAAATGTTGATATGGACGTAAGAAGTAAAGAATAAGGTATAATGAGGAGACAAAGAGTGGAAGTGGAGATAATCGAAGTGGAATTAAAAGTCAAAGGTGGAAACAAATAACAGATGTCATATCGTGTTGTGGAGACAGGAAATGGAGTGTGAGAAAGAATGTGGAAACGAAAAGTGAAGACGAAATCAAACAAAATGGAAAGCGAGAGTATAGGACAGTAAAACATGGAGGTTGAAGAACACAAAATAAAGTCGAAAAGGAAAACAAAAATACAAAAGTAAATAGTAAAAATAGAAGAACCCAAAGTAGATCCTCAACCTATACAAAAACAAAGAACAAAAAAAAGTGGAAACCGGAACAGCAAGGGAAACCAGACCCCCCCCCAAAAAAAAAAAAAAAAAAAAAAAAAAAAAAAGACGTAGAGCGGAGCAACGCAAAGAGGAATCTCGACCCCAAAACGAGGGCGAGGAGCGGAGGCGGAGGCGCGACCACGAGGGACGAGGCCGGCCGACGTCCACCCCAACCAGGCGCGCGGGGAGCCGCCTTGTACCTGTTATCATTTTATTTACTGCTACACTCCCCGGGCGTCGCCTGCTTGAAGACGCCTTGCTTCCTCCAGATAATATATTTTGGCTGGCTTCTGCGGTCCAGGGAGGGGGAGGGGCAGGGGAGGGAGAGGGAGAGGGAGAGGAGAGGGGAGAGGGAGAGGGGGAAGGCGAGGGGGTTGGGGAGGGGGGGGGAGAGTGAGGGAGAGAGAGAGAAGAGAGAGAGAGAGAGAGAGAGAGAGAGAGAGAGAGAGAGAGAGAGAGAGAGAGAGAGAGAGAGAGAGAGAGAGAGAGAGAGAGAGAGAGAGAGGAGGTGAACAAAAGGAAGAAGGGAGGAGATAGAAGGAAGAGGAAAGAGAATAACAAAAACGAAAAGATGAGCAAAGTGAGCAAAGAAAGGAAAATAATTAGAGAAAGGGAGGAGGGAAGAAAAAGGGAGAGTGTGGAAGAAGGAGGAAGGGGGAGAATGAGAAAGCGAGAGGGAGGAAAGGAAGCAGGGAAGGAGGGATAGAAGAAATAGGGAATGAGAATGTAGAAAGGATGGAAAGAGGAGAAAAAAAAGGAGAGAAGGAGACTGAACAGAGAAAAGAAAGAAAGAAGATGAAAAGGAGAAAAGTAGAGAATAAAACAGGGTGAAAAGTTGAAGAGGGATAAGATAGAAGAAAGAAGAGAGAAGGAAGAGAAAAAATCCTATGTAAAAAAGAAGACACAGAGAGACGTAAAATTTCAATAAAACAAACAAACAGACAAACTAACGAAAGGGATAAAGAAGAGGAAGAAAAAGAAACACATAAGAAAGAGATAAATACAAGAAGCCCAAGAAACCGGATATTGAGCAAATAAAGCGACCCGCGACGAGAGACTTATACATTGATGGTGTTAAAGGAAATTAAAAACAACCCTCCATAATGGCAGGTAAATGGGTTGCAATGGGATAATGCGACGTTGCAACACCCGCCTCTCACCTGTCCGAATGCCCCGAGATACGCCAGCCACCGTGTTTCCCTTTGTGTGCATTAGTCTTCGTGGGTTTGTTCGAATGAGTGCTAATGGCTTCCTCTGTCGACTACACCTTGTTCTCTCGTTCATTTTTTTTTCTGGTTTATTATTTTTTGCGGGTTTTAATTTGATTTTAGTTTATGTGTTCTCTCTCTCTCTCTCTCTCTCTCTCTCTCTCTCTCTCTCTCTTCTCCTCTCTCCTCTCCCTCCTCCCCCTCTCTCTCTTTCTCTCTCAATCTCTCTCTTACTCAATCTCTCTTTCTCTATCTCTCCCCCCCCTCTCTCTCTCTCTCTCTATCCCTCCATCCCTCCCTCCCTCCCTCCCCCCCTCTTTCTTTCTCTCTCTTACTCAATCCTTTCTTTCTCCCTCTCTCTCTCTCTCTCTCTCTCTCTCTCTCTCTCTCTCTCTCTCTCTCTCTCTCTCTCTCTCTCTCTCTCTCTCTCTCTCTCTCTCTCTCTCTCTCTCTCTTCCAAAGCGCCAACAAAGGCGTGTTGTCACCTTGTCGGAATGTATTGACTTTGATCTAACGTCTTGTTCAACTCGGCCAATTATGCGCAGCGTGAAAGACGTTTGAGGACTCTCTTCTCTTTTTCCTTTGATTAACGAAGGGGAGAGACAGAGAAGACGAAGGGAGAGGAAGAGAGGGAGGCGAAGGAGGAGGAAGAGAGGGAGACGAAGGAGGAGGAAGAGAGAGATGAAAGAGAGGAAAAAGGAAGGAAAAGGGGAGAGAAGAGGAAGAAGGAGAAAGGGAGGGATGAAAAAGGAGAGAGAGAGATGGAGAGGAGGAGGGAGGGAGAAGAAAGGATAATGAGAGAATGGAAAGAAAATAATAAGAAGAGAGAAGTATAAGGAAAGAGAAAGAGAAAAAAGGACAGGCAAATTAAGGGAGAGAGGAATATATAAGATGAAGGAGAGGGAGAACGAAAATGACAAGTAGAAAAAAGAGATGGAAATTGAAAGTAGAAAGAGAGAAATAAAAGAAAGACATATTCTGCTGTTATTTGAAGTTAGAATATATCTATTTCAGCTTCTCCTGTTCCTCTCTGTGAGGAGAGGGGGAGAAATAGAAAGGGAGAAAGGAAAAGAGAGAGAGGGGGAGAAGAAAAGAGAAAAGGACACACACACAGAAACAAAGACAGACAAATAAACAAACAAAGACAGAATCAGCCAAGCAAAACTAGACAAACCAACAGGAAGCGAGAGAGACAGAGACAGAGAAGAGAGCCAGAGAGCTGATAAACTCGCAAAAACCTCACGGCAGACTGTGTGAATCACGTTAATTGAAAAGCTACATGCAAGAAGCCGCCCGCCCAGCAGCCAGAGGTCGCTCCCTCTCGCTCGCGCCGCAAAGCACAGATTCCAGCCTCTGCTTTGTGTGTGATGATGCTATCTGTTCTTATGGTCGGAAGAGGATAGGAGAGAAGAAAGAGAGAGAGAGGAAAAAAGGAGGGGGAAGGGAAGAGGAGAGTGAGATGGTTAGGAGAGGGGGAGGGGGAGATGAAGAGAGAGAGAAGAGCAGGGAGGGAGGGGAGGGGAGAAGAGAAGAGAGAGAGAAGAGAGGGAGAGAGGAGCAGAGAGAGAGAGAGAGAGAGAGAAGAGAGAGAGAGTAGAGGAGAAGAGAGGAGAGCAGGAGTACGTAGAGAGAGACGGCAGCGAGGTGTCAGGCTGAGAGAGACAGAGAGACGGAGGAGACGTGGAGATGAGAGCCGGAAGGAAGCCCGAGTCTAGAAGTCAGAGAGGTAGGAGAAGAGAAGGCGGGAGGAGAGAGAGAAGAGAGAGGAGCAGTGACAGGAGAGAGAGAGAAGATGAGGAGAGGAGGAGAGAGGAAGGATGAGAGAGAGAAGAGAGAGAGGAGAGAAGGAGAGAGAGAGCAGAGATGAGAGAGAGAAAGAGAGGTAGAGGAGAGAGGAGAGAAAGAGGGAGACAGAGAGAGAGGTGAGAGAGAGAGCAAGGAAGGAGAGAGAGAGAGGAGTTAAGAGAGGAGAGGAAGTGAAGAGAGAGAGAGAGGAATCGCGATGGAAGAGCGGAAGGGAGAAGGAGGAGAAAGAGAGGGAGCGGAGCGGTCAAGCAGGCAAGCACTAGGGGTCTGGGAAGGACAGAGGAGTGGAGAAGGCGTAGGAGACATCCGAAGAGAAAGAGAAGAGAGAGAGATGAGAACTGAGTGAGGTAGGCGAGAGAGGCAAGGAAGAAAGTACTGGATCGACGTGAGGTGGATGCTGAGCAGAGGGAAGGAGGGAGGAGAAGCAGGAGCAGAAGAATGGCAGCTCTAGCTAGGGTAGCTACGAAGCAGTATGAGGACGGAGACGGGCTAAGAGTGACCATAAAGTCGGGTAAGGAGAGTCGACTAGATGCGGACTGCGTGCGGTCGAGCAGGCGCCTTCCCAGCCGAAGGAGGCGCAGAGAGAGGACGCGATGTAAAGAGAACCTAGTATGCGGAACACCAGAAGAGCCAAGGTCCGCCGTACAGCTCCACAATATAGAGGTTGGTTGTGTAAGCTCTCAATGGTTGACCTGGCGCAATGCAAGGAGGAATCGAGAGACTTCAAATATATTTTTCAGCGATATGGATCTCTTTAGTCTCTATTGATTACACGGTTTCACTGTTTTTTTTCGCTTTCCTTCTTTTTCTCTCCCTTATATTTTTGCACGTGTAGATATAAGGTCTGTACCGTGGTTGGTCGTCTGCTTAGTAAATGATAATAGATGCCTTGCATGATCGCCGCCAAAGCACTATAAGTTAACAAGGGATGCTGTAAGTGTTTGGTGGCTTTTATGGGGGGCTTACATATGTTATTATGTTCCTTATCGCTCTCTCGTCGTCTTTCATAGTCATTACTTCTTAATCCTTTTTTTCCCTCCACTTTTTCTTCCTTCCTTTCCACGCCGGCAACCCTCCTCTCCTCTCCTTCTGCTTCCTTGCACACCTTTTGTTTCTATTTTTTCCTTGTTTTTATTAAATTGACACTATAGTTGTAATTAATGATAGTAATTTTATCGTTTGGGTTATTAATCATTATAATTAATCATTATTATTTTCATTATATATCTAATAATTACATTAGTCATAATCATGATAATTGTTTCATTATTTTGTTATTATCATTATTGTTATTGTTATTATTGATTAACACTCATTATTGGTTGTTATTCCAGAGCTCGATTTGCGATTGCCTTAGCTATTTGTCGGAGTCGTAATTAGAGCGCCTAAGATTGATGTATGCGTTCTAATCATGCTGATTCTGATTATCTCGGCAATCTGGATCTAAAATGTGTAGTGAGGATGCCAGTCGGTTGATGACTCAAGCTATGAGCTATCACGACTTCAACATCAAACGTTTTGCCCGATGTTGTCGGCGATGCTCACTTGTGGGCGGATAGTATATTACTCCTCATGGCTTCATGTTATAGAGTTATTCACTGTTCAATCTCATCCTCCTGAGTGTACCATCTTCATGTTCGATTGGGTGTATTGGCGCAGAGGACGTTTGTGAGGCTCCAGCTCTCTTTCGAGGATTCTGTGTTTCTCTCTTTCTGTTCTTCCCTTTCGTCCTTTTCTTTTAGTTGTTCCTTGAATGCCCGTCCGTTTCGAGAGAGGCATACAAGCAAGCAAATACGGGTGCAAGGGGATAGAGTCATTGCGCACTCTAATAGAGTATGGATTCTTGTGACGTGTCGAGAATGGCATCGGTAGAGCTTCCGTAGGGCCTGGGATTGTCAGTCCTGTAATGAGATTAGGGATGGAAATACTCTTGAATATTGCATTGGAAAGCTGGATTATCATGAGGAGATGAATTGGACAGCATTGATAGGTAGGATGAAGTAGAAAGAGAGATAGGAGGAAGAATGACGAGGGTGAAAATCTAGAGAGGACGAGCAAGTAGGCATGTTGGGTAGTAAATATAATGATGGAGGTTGGCGATGAGAAAGGAGAAGAATACTCGATGATGCACATACCAGAGTAGAGTCAGAATATTGAGAGGAGAGAGAGTCAATGAGGGGAGTAGATGAGAGAGAGTAGAGATCGAGATGAGATGGAAACAGAGAAGGAGAGAATGAGATGGACAGTAGGCGAGACGGACGAGACTATGAAGCAGATAAATGACGGAGAGAGATGAGAAGTCTGTAGGGAGGAATAAGGAAGAGCATCCAGGAAAGGGAGTTTAGGAAGGAGAAAGAAATGAGAGCTCAGAGTAGACAGGTAGGCGCGGAGAGGGGAGTGGCGGGGGTGTTATTCAGTATAAGGCACATAGCAGACGCACAGGTAAAAAAAGAGGAAAAGCAAAGAAAGGAAAGAACAAAAACAAACATATGTGACATTCGCCATCCTTCGTCGTCACTGTCGTAAGGTGTAGAGTACTGTCTTGCCCCCTAACACACTCGATTCGTGCTCCGATGGCGTTTGAACGACGACCCTACGTCACGCAACGTATGGCTCCCCCTTCCGGCTCCCGTGCACCAACGCTCCCTATCCCACCACTCATCTCACTGAGAATGGAACAAGCATTTCCACTCAGATAAGTTTCGTTGGCGAACCACCAAACATTATAGCGCAGAATGAGATGAAAACATGATGGTACTCAAACGTAAACGGTATGTTCGGGCCTAGCCGCGCCTCTTGCGAGCATTAACAAGGAGGCGGCCGACGATGTTAAAATGGATTATGGAGGCCAATTTGACAACAGAATAGAGTGGATGCTTTCTTAAGTTATATGTATTTGCCATACGTAATTGGGCAAAGATGTATAAGTACGTGTAGCGTCATCGAGGATAAGTTATGAAAGCAGATACAAAATAAGGGGGGGGAAGGTTTTTTGGGTTTTTGGTTTTTGTTTTCTCGGGCAAAATGAATTATGTTGAGGGTAAAAATTATGTTAATCTGATTTGTGATGATAAAATAGTGATGGGTTTCCCTGAGCGGGGAAATAGTGAGAGCATAGACCAAAGTATGTGGTGTGCTTCAATTAAGATAAGCAATTTAGATAGATTTTTGAACCTCTTTCTCTCCATCTTATCTCTTATTTTTCTCTCTCTCTTCTTGGTCACTTTCCTCCTTCCTTCTCCCTCTCCCTCCCCTCTCCATTTCCCCTCTCCTGCCCTCCTTCCCCTCGCCTCCTCCTCTACGCCTCCCTCGTCCTCTCGCCCGACCACTGCTTTCTGTCTGTCCTCTCCCCACGTGACTCTAGGCGATGCTTTAAGCCTGCTCACCTCTCTCCCTCTCTAGTCTTTCCTTCTCCTCTAACATCCCTCCTCTCCCCTCTATCTCTCCTTTCATGTTGCGTTAAGCGTCAGCGGATCACGCCCGAGAGAAGGGAGCTGATTAAAGCCACGGATAACATCATCGGGCGTGTGTCCTTTCTGTCTGTCCGACACCGAAGAGATAATGATTTGCTGTTGCAGATGGCTTATCTCTGAGCCGCTATGATGCGAAGTAAAAGATTTGCCATTGTGTAGAATAATTCATTCTTCTAATTTTTTTCCTTATCTTTCTTTTTGATGCAATTAGTTTTTTTTTTTTTTGCCTTTAATATTGTTTTTTTATGATCGTAGTGTGTGAAAGATAAAGAACCGTTGTAATATTTTTCTGTCTAGCTTCGACTGTGATTATTTCTCTTCGCATGTCTCGTTTTTTGTCTCATCAGCTTTTAACTTTCTCTCTCTTCGTGTCTCTGTCTCTCTCTCGTCCTCTCTCGTTGTCTCTCTATCTCTGATCTATTTATCTATGCTATCCTATCTCTACTCTATCTGTAATTTATCTCCTCTCACTCTCGTCTCTACTTCTCTCTCATCTCCTCGTCTCTCATCTTCTCTGCTCAGCTCATAATTTGGACTTGAAGTCAAGACGTCATCATCGTGCCGCCGGTTCCAAGTATCGCTCGGGTCGCATCCGCATCTCGCCATCAGAGATTACTCTCTCTTTCTCTGTCTCTCTTCTCTCGTACTTTCTGCAATGATATAAATGAACAACTTTTCAATCCAAACTTCCTATCCTCACACTCCAGATCACGGTCATCGTTCTCTTTCACAGTTCGCTTCAGATGGTCTTTTTTCTCTTTTCTTTTTCTCCTGTACTTTATATTTCTCTTTCTCTAGTCTACTCTCTTCTCTCATTCGATCTGGTACTTGCTCTTCTCTTGCTATCTCATCATACATGTTTTAGTTTTTTATCCAGATTTCAGTCTCTACTAAAAGAAAACGCATATCCCCCGTGCCGCCATGAACGCTGTTTCCCCCGTCGCCTTCGCTCATTCGCCCCCACACTCGCTCCCAATGCTGAATGTCGTGAGACAGATAACGATCATCCATTAACGATCAACGTTGTCCAAACAACACGACAAGAACGATGATGTGACGGTATGTGGACCTGGAAATTACATTAACATGTCGTGCGGATATAAGAAATCCAGGCGCAAGTCATGCATCCCACATATTATTAGCCCTTAGTCCCTTTCAGTGCCCCGCTGCTTTCCTCTTGCACCCGCTATCTCGTCGCTCTGCGGCGCTGCTTCTATCTCAAGCCTCCTCATTCTCAAGGGTCGGCCCTCACCTCGTTCCGCCTCCGCTCCCTGCAGTGAAGCAGGCGGCCCGTCTGCGTACACCGATGGTCGCGCTGCGTTTATACTCTGGAAGCCGACTTGTACAAGTTTAGGGTGCCGTACATAGTACGGAGCACGAAGAACTGGATACACCGACTAGCCCGAATGTGAAGGCAAAGGCCGTAATAAATTTCCACCCGTCTTCGTTTAATGTGCTTGTGTAAGTACCGTCGGCGGATGTTCGCGTGCAAATGCGAAGGTAATATCGTCGCGATAATTGAAATAAGCCCCCCTCCTCTGTTGGGTGAGCGAAAGGAGAGACAACATAAGAAAACCGGGGGTTTCCGGATTAGACTTGCGTGGTTATATTTCGCACTATGGAGAAAAACAAATGTCTGGAATGGGCTGGTCAGATTGTGTCTGATTAGTCTTATGACAAGAATTTCATCAGGTATGGTGTATATTTCGCGCTCGTGAGAGATTGTTGTACACCCTTAGTAGTCGTTGGTTCATAATGTGTGGTGTACGTAACTCTAGGTAGCTAAAGGTATACAGGGAGAACTGGAAAGGACAGCAAAAAGGACAACACGGACAATGGTTCTCCTAGTATCTATCTCAACGACGAACAGGGGAAAAGAACCAGGTAGACATATCTACACCCATTCAATTCCATTTATTCAAGGTATATGCAATATATTTACACGACAATACCTACAGTGAAAATGGTAACTATAAACATATAATGAAGATGTAACATATAATAAAGATATAACTAAATACTGCATTTCTCCAAACACAACACACATACACTCCGCACGCAAGCACACAACACACCCCACACACACACACACACACACACACACACACACACACATCGCGCGCGCGCGCGCGCGCGCGCGGCATGCAGATACCTTCACACACGCACTTTTTCCACTCGTCACATCTCTCAACCTCATCTCTCAACCCCATCCATCAACTTCCAACCTCCTACAACCTCATAATTCTAACACTCACATACACACCTACATACACCCAACATAAGCCGCTGTGTATTCGCATCACAACACTCATTTCTAACACACAAAAACGCCCATTTTTGTCTCACTCACTACCTCTCCCCCCCCTTCACCCCATCCTTTGCCCCCCCCCCTCATGCCCCTCCTCTACACCCCTGTCCACTTACGCGCCCCTCTTACACTCACGCATAGACGCCCTCATATGTTGAGGTAGTTCTCTGCATACTCTCTCGCCCCTTCTCATACTTCACCCAATCCCCTATCCCCACCCCACCCTCCCTCTCCTTCCCCTCACTCTCCCTTCCGTACATTACCCTTCCCCTATCTCTCCCCTCACCCTCCCCTACTTCCTCCACTTCTTCCCCCCACCCTTTGGACTTCTCCTCCTCTCCTTAACCCCCCTTCCCCCACTAACAACCTCTACCTCCCTACCACTCCCTTCCTCTCCTCTACCTTCCCTCCCTCTCCATCTCTCCTCCCTCTACCTTCCCCTCCATCCTACCTTTTCTCCTACCCTCCATGCCCATACACTCTCTTTCGTCTATTCCCTCCTCGTCCCCATCTCCCCTACTCCTTTCCTCTCCACTCTTACCTCTTTCCCCACCTATCTTCCTCCAACACCTCTACGCTTACACTTCTTCCTCACCTTCTCTCATACCTAACATCATACCTTTCTCCCATACCTCTAACATCCCTCCCCACCCCTCCCTCTCTCCCAAACCCTTCTCTACCTCCCCCCCTCCGCCCCCTTACCCCCACGCCCATACCTCTCCACCCCTTCTCTACTCCCCCCCCTCCCCCCCTCCCACACACTACCTCCCAACCCCTTCCCTCCCCCCACATTTCTTGGCCCCCCACCGCAACCAACACGCGGGGAAAAACCTACCTGGAATTTCCAGGTGTGTCGCTCGGGACCCGTCGCAGCGTGTTGCACATATTTCTTTGCAACATATATGTGAGCCGCATTTGCATCTCGCGGGACCGCTTGCGCATCCGTTTTTTCGTGTCCCGAGAGAGTGCTGTGTTATATCAGACTTATTTTAGGTGGAAGAGAGAGAATGGGGAAGAGGGGGGGAGGGGAGAGAGGGGTGGAGGGGAGGAAATAGAGGGAGAGGGATGGTGAAGGGATGGTGGAGAGATGGAGGGAGATGAAGAGGGAGAAGGGGGGGAGGGATGGTATGAGAAAGGGAGGGAGAGAAAGAGACAGAGACAGAGACAGAGAGAAGAGAGAGAGGGAGAGAGAGAGAGAGAGAGAGAGAGAGAGAGAGAGAGAGAGAGAGAGAGAGAGGAGAGAGAGAGAGAGAGGAGAGGAGAGAAGAGAGAGAGAGAAAGAGAGAGAGGGAACGAGGGCGAAGGAGGTGTAGGGTTAACGCGAACGAGAGGGGAGGGGGGAGGAGTAGGGAGATGATGGGAGGGAGGGAAAGGGGCAAAGGGTTTTGGTGGGGGGACGTAGGCCTATGAATATGATTGTTTTCCTTTTTTCATTTGTTTTGGTATTTGCTTTTTACATTTTTGGTATTGAGTGTATAATTCCTTGTAGTTGTTTGTTTTGTTTATTTGTTCGCTTTTGTAAATAGAAAAAAATACCATTTTGTGTTCACTGTAATTAAAATTTACTGTTCCTATAATGATGAATGATGATGATGCAACAACAGAAGCAACCTCAAGAGAAACAAAAACAAAAATACAAAAACAAAATTAACCATAACAACAATTTAACGACAGAAACAAAAAAGAATGATACAACAACAGAATCAACAACAACAGAAACAAAAGCATCAATACAACAACAACAAAATCCACACAAAAACCAACAACACCAGTAACAAAATATCCATAACAACAACAGAAACAACAAAAAAACAAAACCAGAATCCACAACAACCAACAGCAACAGAAACAAAAACATCAATACAACAACAGAAACATACACACACACACAAAAAACAGAATCCATAACAACAACCAAAAACAACAGAAACAAAAACATCAATACAACAACAATACAACAACAACAAATACACAAAACCAGAATCCGCAACAGCCAACAACAGCAGCAACAACAGCGCCCTCCGCCCCAACTCCAAACTCCGCGCCCATACCAATAGAACAAGAGCGAAATGAAGATATTTAGATGCTGAGAAATTGCAGAATCTTGCAGCAACAACGCCCCAGATAGAAATATATGCAAGGGTCTGCACCGACCGTGAAATCAATGGATAAATGAATATCCTCATTCAGGATATTGTATATGTCTTTCTTTCAGAGTAATCTCATTCATTCCCAGACTCGTGGGTACGGATGCCTTCGAGACGCGAAATGGGGCGGGGAGGTCCGCAGAGTTTTTAGTTGCTAGAGAGAGAGAGAAAGAGGGGAAGAAGAGATGGTGGGAGATGGAGAGGGAGAAGGGAGGGAGGAGGGAGGGAGGGAGGAGGGAGGAAAGAGAGGAGAGAGAAAGGAGAAAGAGAGAGAGAGAGAGAGAGAGAGAGAGAGAGAGAGAGAGAGAGAGAGAGAGAGAGAGAGAGAGAGAGAGAGAGAGAGAGAGAGAGAGAGAGAGAGAGAGAGAGGAAAAGGGAAAAGAGAGATGGAGGGAGATGAGGAGGGAGAAGGAGAGAGAGAGGAGGGGGGGGAACAGAGATGGCCGGAGACGAAGAGGGAAAAGAAAGATGGAGGGAAGACGAAGACGGAGGATGGATAAATAGGTGGAGGGGGAAGAAGGAAAAGAGAGAAGAGAAAGAGATGAAGAGGCAGGATGGATAAAAAGATAGGGAGAGAGAGATGAAGTGATATGGAGAGAGAGAGAGAGAGACCAAGGGGTGAAGAAAGGGAGAGGGGGAAGAGGGGAGTATGATGGGATATGGAAGAGAGAGAGAGAGAGAGAGAGAGAGAGATTGAGGGAGAAGAGAGGAAGGATGAATAGAAGGTTGGATAGAGGGAAACTGAGGATGAGAAATAGAGAGGAGGGAGATGAAGTTGGAAGGAGAAAGAAACGAGGAAGGAGTAGGAGAGAAAGGGAAGTGGGGTGGAGAAAGCAGATAGACGAAGGAAGAATAGAGAGAAAGATAGATGGATGAAGAGGAATAGAAGAGGAGAAGGACAAATGAGGAATAGAGACAGGGAGAAGGACAAATGAGATGAATGAAGGAGGTACAGGGGAGAAAGAACGAAGGAGGATAGAGGAAGAAGGAGAAGGAGAATAGAGAAG
>NW_020869356.1:46147-48026 GCF_003789085.1 Penaeus vannamei | reverse complement strand
TCATTGTTTATTATCATCTCATTTTCCTTTCTCTCATAGTCGGCTTATTGTTGTTTATAGATGAGTTACTTTGCGCCCAGAGTCTGCTGCTCATGGCTACTGCGTGTGGATCGAGGTGCGCGCTGCTCTATATATATAATGATTCTCTAGGTCATCATATCAATTATTAATCATCCAAGACTGGCAGTACTGGAGTAATGACTCTATCCTGCAGTGATAACCTCATTCGGTATAATTAAGTCTATATTAATATTCAATTAGTAGAATCATCCGCTGTACACACCACATTATCCACACAATCCTCCGACTATTAATGCTCTGTACGTATAGTAGATACCTGCCCAATATTATTTTATATAGTCAGCTATTAGATATATTTTCATTACCTAATTCATTTATGGATTTCAAAACTCATATGATTTCACATTGACTACAGTAAGTAGCTTAATAATTCCTGAAGATATGACGTAATTATCTCCATGTGAGAAACTTGCATTGGAATATAGTATTTATATATATAGACAGGATTGTAGTGTCTTAACGGTGGGTAGTAAATATAGTTATTATATATATAAATGTATGTCACCAATCTACTTTACTCGCTCACTAACGGCGGATTAGATCGAGGTGTGCACCCATATTTTATATAATGTGTATAATACATATAATACTAACATATATAGTATATTATATATATACATATATATAAGTAGTATATATATAATATATAGAGAGGAGAGAGAGAGAGAGAAGAGAGAGAGAGGAGAGAGAGAGAGAGAGAGAGAGAGAGGGAGAGATTTATATATATTTATTCATCTATATATTGATAAATTTGTTTGTGTGCCAATGCATATGAATGTATCTGTATCAACAAATGGCGGACATGAAGAGCCATCGCGGTATCTGCTGGCCGTTCACCCGCTTCCGAACCTCATTTCCCATTTCGGTCATAACTCACGTTCATTCCGTTCTTACTGCCAAGAGACGACGCCGAATAATGCAGAGTTAACATGAAACTTCCCGCAATCGCTTTTGCATCGAGGAATACCAACACCATTTAGAATAGATTACCTTCAATAATTCGGCTAATCGGTAATTCGGCTGCCACGAATTCGCCATTAGGTATTTCCCCGTAAAGTCGAAAATCCCTTGATTGTCGTAAGGGGAAATCGACCATAGGGGACGAGCTCGTATTTCGACCAATATTGCCACACGTGGTTTGCGAAATGGTGTTGTATTTACGGACGAATGATGGAGCACGGGCGTCTGTGTGTGTTTAGATATCGGTGTAGATGAAAGGCGTGAAGGGCAAGTCTGAAACATTTCATCCTCTCTGTTTTTGTATTGTTCTCTATCGCCCCTTCTCTTTCTGTTTGTCAATCTGTCTGTCTGTCTCTCTCTCTAACTCCCCCCTCTCTCTAACACCCCCACCCACATCCAGAAAGGGTAGCCTCAACTCTCCTCAATAAATGGTGCGGACTCTTCTCTTAATAATCTACCATTATTCATACTCGAATGCTCTCTTAAATCAAATCACCAAAACGAAATTGATTATCAGTGTCATCTCTTAGATGAGGCTGATGCACCATTTACAAATGGATAACTCCTTGCAGCTATTGAGAGTAGCAAATCCACTGCACCTGGGATGATGGAATCACTAATGGTATTATCAGACTTCTTGCAAACGTGAAAGGTAGAAATCCTCTTCTTGCTCTTCAACCCAACCTATGCGACTAGCATCTTGCCTACTACTTGGAAACGAGCAACCATAACTCCCATTCCAAAACCAGGAAGGCCTGATGAATATTGACCAATTTCTCTGACCTCCTGTCTCTCTAACACATGTGCAAGAATTATCTTTACACTGGTTTACTCCACC
>NW_020869356.1:17500-22610 GCF_003789085.1 Penaeus vannamei | reverse complement strand
TATTCCTTGTTCTCTTTCATTAATTTTTTTTCTCCTCACGTTGTTTGTTATTTAGTTTTCGTTCTTCTTCTTCCTTTATTTCAATTTTTTTTCAATTCACTTTTCTCTTCTTTTTCTTAGTTTATCACTCGTTTATTCTCTTATCCTTAATCATCTAATGTGGATAAGGATGATGATAATGATGAACAGTAATGATTCCGAAATATAAGAATTAATGATTCTCATACAGTAATGATAAAAATAATGATGATGAGGTGTTTATGGATAATGTACATTTCAGAAATACCACGATGAATAATTCATTCAAGAATAATGATAGCAATGGTAATATTGATGGTGATGATGAATGATATGACAACTGGCATAATAGGATTGCATAATAAGGATAATGATAAGTAACATGAATAGTAATAACAAATATGAATAATATACTTATGATAATAATTGAACTCGGATGATAACAAATAGTAAATAAGATAATGATTGATAATGAATAATAAAATAACAACACCAAATAATGATAACAACGTTAAATTCAACAATATTATACATCCAGTGATGAATGAACTAATGGACTGATGATAATAATAATTATACCTCCTCTCTCAACAATAACGACAAATAAACAATTCTTACTCTTCCTCATTGTTCCGAGAGATCTAACTCTGCTATACATGCATCCAATAACGACAATGATGATTCTGGACTTCCACTCATGATGATGATTAACTTGATCTTATGACCTAATTATATTCACACTACACCTTTCCAAACGATCTTCTCATACAATAAATTTATCTCCTCATTATAGAATCCTCTTCAATATTACACCGCATCCATCCCTAACTAACTTAAAAAATTATATTTGGTTATACAATTAAATAAAATAATATTCACAATAAAAACTTAATTGATAATCTAATCCAATCTAAATAAAATAAAATAAAATAAAACTTAATTGACGAATCTAATCCAATCTAAATAAATAAGATTAATAAAACTGAATTGAGCTAATCTAATCCCAAAATCTAAATAAAACTCAGTCAGATTAAATAAAACTGATTGATTTTCAATCTAATAAAATAAAATAAATAAATTTTGACAATCTAATCCAATCTAAATAAAATAAAATAAAATAAAACTTAATTGACATCTAATCCAAATCTAAATAAAATAGATATTAAATCAAAACTTAATTGACAATTCCTATATCCAATCTAAAATAATATATAAAATTAAATCAAAACTTAATTGAAATCCTAATCCAATCTAAATAAAATAAAAATAAATAACTCATTGACAACCTAATCCATATCTAAATTAAATAAGATTAAATAAAATTAATTGAATAATGCGAGCGTTACTATATGGCTGTACATCAGGACCGAGAAGTGAGATAGATGAGAGAGTTGGGGTAGTAGAGATCTGCTAATCCAATCTACATAAAAATATGAGAGTGATATATAGTATATATATGTAGTAAAGTAGATTCGGCGAGATACATGTATATAATAAAATTAAAATAAAACTTAATTGACCAATAGACTAATCCAATCTAAATAAAATAAAATTAAATAAAACTTAATTTGACAATCTAATCCAATCTTAAATAAGAAATGAAATTAAAATAAAACTTAAGTTGACAATCAATCCAAATCTTAAATAATAAAATAAATAAACTTAATTGATAATTAATCCAATCTAAATAAATAAAATTAAATAAAACTTAATTGAACAATCCTATATCCAATCTAAATAAAATAAAATAAAATAAAACTTAATGACTAATCTATATCCAATCTAAATAAATAATAAATAAAACTTAAATTGACAATGCTAAATCCCAATTCTAAATTAAATAACAATAAAAATAAAACTGATGAATAATTCTAATCCAATCTAAATAAATGAAATTAAAGATAAAACTTACTTGATAAATCTTAATCCAATCTAAATAAATCAAATTAAATAAAACTAAACTGACAATCAAATCCAATCTAAATAGAAATGAAAATAAAATAAAACTTATCTGATAATCTAACTCCATCTAAATAAAATAAAATAAAATAAACTATTGACAAGTCTAATCCAATCTAAAATAACACTAAAATAAAAAATACAAACATTAAGTCTGACATCTTATTACTCCAAGTCTAAAAAATTATAACATAGAAATCAAAATAAAACGTTAATGCAACTAATCCAATCTAAATAAAACTAGAATTAAAATAAAACTCCTTAATTGACAATCTAATTCCAACTCTAAATAAAATATTCAAATAAAAAATAAAACTTAATTGACCAATCCCTAAATCCAATCTAAATAAAAATTAAAATAAAATAGAAAACTTAATTGACAATCTATACCCAATCTACATAAAATAGAATTCTAAATTAAAACTTAATACCCTTGATCTTTAACTCTAATCATACTCTAAACAAATCTAAGACATATATTACACTAATCTATCTGTAATCCTGACAATCTAATCTTCAATCTAAAAAAATAAAATTATAATAATACCTACCTTAATTGACTAATCTCATCCAATCTAACATCAAAACTAAAATAAATAACTTTAATTGTTAGAATCTCTCGCTTGCGACGCAAGATATTGCGAGATGAGAGATATTAGCAAGTACACGTGAGAGAGATATATCTGACAATCTAATTAACCTCAACTGCTAAATACAATTATATCAAATCTATCATATAACACTTATTCATTGTACAATTCAATTCAATCTAAATAAAATAAAACTTAAATAACACAACTTAATTGATATCATCTACACTCCAAATTCTAAATTCTAATCATACAATAATCATTATCATACACTCTAATTGACCAATTCCTAATCCAATATCTAAATATAAATAATCTAAAATACAATACTAATTGACAATCTCTAATTCCCAATCCTCAATAAAACAAAATTAAATTCATTAATCCACTCCAATTGATAACTCTCTCATATCCTTAATCTAATTATAAATAGCCAAATAAAACTAATTGATAATCTAATCATCAATCTAAATACAAATCACACAATAAAATCTAAATTGGCTCTATTGTACTAAATTCTACCATCTACCTATACTCCTAAATAAATAAAATAAAATTCAAATAACTTATTATTTGACTATGCTTAATCTTCAAATCTACAATAAAATAATAATAAATAAAACTTAAATTGACAATCTAACTCAAATCCTAAAAAATTATATCAAATTAAATAAATACACTTATTGATATTATCTAATCAATCTATATCAAATCTGCCATCAATATTTTCTACAATATAATACCTTACACTGACAATCCTAATCCAATCTAAAATAAAATAAAATTAAAAAAAAACTTCCCACATTGACAATCTAATCCAATCTAAATAAAATAAAATTAAATAAAACTTAATTGACAATCTAATCCAATCTAAATAAAATTAAAATTCAAAATCACACACTTAATTTTGATATCTCCACAAATCCAATCTAAATAAAATAAAATAATAAAACTGAAATTGATAATCTTAACCTCTTCAATCTAAACCTACAATTCACAAAATTAAATAAAACTTATATTGACAATCCTCAATCCTATTCTCACAAAAATCAAAAATCAAAATACCACTTAATTGACAATCTAATCCAATCTTAAATATAATAAACATTAAATACACACCTCACTTACACTTCCTGTCACAATTCTCAAATCATTAATAATACATTAAATATCAAGCTGAATTGACAATTCCTATATCAATCTATTACACTAAAATATTCTAACATACTCTAAATAAAAACTTAATTGATAACTCTATATCCAAATCTCACATAAACATAAAATAATATCATAAAAACTTTCAATTTGATTCAATCTAATCCCATGTCTTTATAATCTAACATAAATAAACAATAAATCACTGAACTTGTAATCTAATCTCACATCTAATATTCTTAAATAAACAATACTAAATACTTAATTGACAATCTAACCAATTCTTTAATTTGAAATACAAATCTCTCAAAACTTTAATTGATACGTCTACATAACAATCTAAAATATTCAACCCCAGAATCAAACAAAACCCTCGAATACCTCGCGAATTATCCAATCGCGAATAAGCTTTCCATTTTCTCCAGTAAAATACAAATTAAAATCTCGTGTTTCAGAAGCGTATCCATCACCCGATTTTGCGAAAGAGAAATGCTGAAATGGATTCGGAAATTCCTCCCAGTAATTAAAATCTGCTGCCCTTAATGCTCTGGATTTTCCCTCGTGTGTACGTACGTGTGTACACACATGGTCGTGTATACATGTGTATACATGTGTATACCAAATGTATAAACGACCATGTGCGTACACATGGTCGTGTATACATCTGGTGGGTATGGATACGTACAGATGCTTTTACGAAATACGCACATGGTTAGGTACACGTTGATAGACACAGACATGTGCACTTGTATATGTGTACACTTTACTTCTCGTACCCAAACGTACTTACATCTGTAATCTGTAGGATTCAATTTGTCAGGTATGTGACCGGATGTAGAGTATATGAACAATATGGGATATGTGAGAGAGTAGGAGAGAGAGAGAGAGAGAGAGAGAGAGAGAGAGAGAGAGAGAGAGAGAGAGAGAGAGAGAGAGAAGAGAGAGAGAGAGAGAGAGAGAGAGAGAGAGAGAGAGAGAGACAACACAGAGCAGAGATTCAGACACCGACAGACAGAAAAGAAAGAAACAGACAACAAGAGACAAAAAAGAAAAGAGAGACAGAGACAGACAGACAGACAGACAGACATCCAGAGATCGACACAAGCAGAGAGAGAAACAAGCACATCAGACAACAGAGAAAGAAATATTTCTTTTAAGCAAGAAAGACCAAAATGAGGAGAGAGAGGGAGCGAATGAAAGACGAAGCAAATGTACTCTTCCTTCTTCTTCTTTCCCTCTTGTTTTCCATTTCCCCCTCCCTCTTCCTCTCCTTCTCCCCCCTCTCCTTCTTCCTCTCCTTCTCCTTCCTTCCTCTCCTTCCCCTCCCCCCTCCTTCCTCCTCCACCCTCCTTCTTCTTTTCTTCTCCTCCCCCCTCCTTCTCCTCCTC
>NW_020869356.1:0-7500 GCF_003789085.1 Penaeus vannamei | reverse complement strand
GCGCGAGTTGCCAGTGCGCGTGAATTAGAGGAGATTTTGCTTGCGGGGGGCGTGGAGCGGAAGGAGGGAGGGAGGGAGGGGGAGGAGGGAGGGAGGGAGGGAGGGAGGGAGGGAGGGGAGGGAGGAGGAGGGAGGGAGGGAGGGAGGGAGGGAGGGAGGGAGGGAGGGAGGAGAGAGAGAGAGGGAGAGAGAGAGAGAGAGAGAGAGAGAGAGAGAGAGAGAAGAGAGAGAGAGGAGAGAGAGAGAGAGAGAGAGGAGAGAGGGGGGGAGGGGAGGAGGGCTGGGGGAAGGAAGGGCGATGGGTGGAGATGGGTTTGAGGGGGGGGGGGGGAGTGAGGCCTGGGAGTGTTGACCTAGTTAGGCCTGTAAACAAGTGACGAGTGACTGCCCTTTCCTCACCCTCTTGTCTTTAACGACTCTCTATATTTTTTTTCGATTTATTGACTGCGTTTTTACGGTGATTTTTTAGTAATTTCGTTATCGTTTTAGCTGTGTTTATCTCTTTCTCTCTTATTTATGTTTTTTTTCGTTATCATTCTTGGTCTCTTCTTTTTTTCTATCTATCTATCCACCCATCTCCGTCTGTGTGTCGGTTTCTGTCACTGTCAGGCTGATTCTTTCTCTCTCTCTCTCTCTCTCTCTCTGTTTTTTGTTTACCTGCCTGCCTGCCTGTCTGTCTGTTTTTATTTCTCTCACTCACTCTTACTCTCACTGTCTCTCTCGCATTATCTCCCCTATCTCTATCTGTCTGTCTCTGTCTCTTGCTCCCCGTATTATCCTTCTCTTCTCTCTCTCTGTCTCTGCCCCCCCTCTCTCTCTGTCTCTCTTTTTTTTTCTTCTCTCTTCCCTCTCCTTCCCCCCTCCTCTCTCTCTCTCTCCTCTCTCTCTCTCTCTCTCTCTCTCTCTCTCTCTCTCTTTCTTCTCTCTCTCTGTCTCTGCCCCCACCCTCTCCCTCTTTCTCTCTTTCTGTCTCTCCCTCTCGTTTTTTTTCTCTCTTCTCCCTCCCCCCCTCCTCTCTCTCTCGCTCTCTCCCTCCCCCCCTCTCTCTCTCTCCCTATCCCTTCTCTCTCTCACCCCTTCTCTCATTCACACACCCTAGAAACCCTCTCCCATCCCCAACCCAACCCCCCACATCCCTCCTCCCCCCTCCCCCCTCCCCCTCCCCCCGCCCCCCCTCCCCCCCCTTTTCACAAAGACCTTTACAATTCGCAATTATCTCGCGGGCCGAAATTAGCACAGCGCAGGCCTACTCTCTCTCCCTCTCTCTCTGTAGCCGGAGGGGGGAATCCATAGCGACACACCTCGAGAGCAGTGTGATTGCCGGTTAATTTGTTTAATTTGTTTACGTGTGGAATGGCTACGCTTCGGAAACCGTCTGTGGTCATTCTTTGCGGGGGGGAGAGGGGGGGAGTGGGGGTTGGGTTGGGGGGAAAAGAGGGGGGTTTTGGGGAAGGAATGTGGGTTTGGGGGAGTGAAGGGGGGGGGGTGGGGAGAGGGGGTTGGGGGTTGGGGAAGAGGGGAAGTTGGTTGGTGGGAGGGGGAAGTGGGGGGGTTAGGCGGGGGGGAAGTAGGGGGTTCGGGTGAGGAAGAGGAGGGTTGGGGGGGGGGTGGAGGGTTGGGGCAGGGAAGAGGGGGTTGGGAATGGGAGGAGAGAGGGGGTTGGGGTTGGGGAGGAGGATGGGGTTGGGGGAGGGGAAGAGGGGGGTTGGGGTGGGAGGAGAGGGGGGTTGGGGTTGGGAGAGATGGGGTTGGGGAGGGGAAGAGGGGGGTTGGGGTGAGGAGAGGGGGTTGGAGAGGGAAGTGGGGGTTGGGGGTGGGGAAGAGGGGTTATGGGGTGGGGAAGTGGGGTTGGGGAGGGGAAGATGGGGTGGGGGTGGGTAGAGGGGGGACGGGAAGAGGGGGTCGGGGTGGGGAAGTGGGGGGTGGGGCGGGAAAGAGGGGGTGGGGAGTAGAGAGAGGATGGCCTGCATGTGTGGATAGATAGATGAGACGTGGTGGGGTAAATAGATAGGGTATGCATATTGCTTATATATAGAATTGCACATACACACACACACACACACACACACACACACACCACACACAGACAGACAGAAGAGAGAGAGAGAGAGAGAGAAGAGAGAGAGAGAGAGAGAGGAGAGAGAGAGAGAGAGAGAGAGAGAGAGAGAGAGAGAGAGAGAGAGAGAGAGAAAGAAAAAGAGAGAGGTACAAACAAACAGAAAGACGTGTATGTAGATAAACAAGAATACAGATAGAATATACGAATCGCATTTGCCAATTTATAACTGCACACAACGCCAATATATCTTCAACTTTGACATTATAAAAAAGGTCTTATCTTAACAGTTCAATTGCTCCTTTCCATATTTGGCAAGCATCACGAGCATCAATTTTTTTTTTTTTTTTTTTTTTTTTTTTTTTTTTTTTTTGGGGGGGGGGGGTGTTTATGATAACCCACCCCGATTTCATACTGGCGAGGCAATGTTTATAATCCCTAATCGGTCATTTCGATCTTTATTCCGCTTTTGATTTGCATTCCTAAAAAAAAAAAAAAAAGATTTGGGGGCGAATTCTCGTGTGATTATCATAATGATTCGCCAATAACAATTTTGACACAGATTTTACATGTTTGGATATTTATATGTTTTTTTTTATTTATCTTTATAAGCCAGGCTGGTGAGAAATAAATGGATATTTATGTTTTTTTTATTTATCTTTTTAAGCCAAGCTGGTGAGAAATAGATGAATATTTACATGTTTATTTATTTATTCATTTATTTTTCTAAACCAAGCTGGTGAGAAATAGATGAATATTTACATGTTTATTTATTTATTTATTTATTTTTCTAAGCCAAGCTGGTGAGAAATAGATGAATATTTACATGTTTATTTATTTATTTATTTATTTTTTTAAGCCAAGCTGGTGAGAAATAGATGGATATTTTGATGTCATGTATTTTTAACCAAGTTGGTGAGAAATAGATGATTTATTCATTTATTTTCTTGTCAGATGGATATTTTTATGTTTATTTATCTATTTATTTATTTTTCTAAGCCAAGCTGGTGAGAAATAGATGAATATTTACATGTTTATTTATTTATTCATTTATTTTTCTAAGCCAAGCTGGTGAGAAATATATATTTTCTTTGTAAATATTCCCCTCAATTTCTTATTTGTTCATTGATTGATTGATTGATTCTTTGACTTCAATGACTCACTGATTTAAGAGAAATCAACTTTACTGCAGGTTTATGACGTTCAGTTTTAAACAACGAGAAATTAAGTGAACATTATGCGAGAAGCCATTAACTGTTTTTATAGGAAGGGGCGTGTCTTATTCAGTCTAAATGCAGGAGAGTATTAATGCTAATTCTAACCCTAATAATAATAATAATAATAATGGTAATAATGATGATAAAGGTGGAGATGGCAGAGGTTGTAAGAGGTTCTCGTAACGGGAATCGTAAGGGTGGTTACGATGGGAGTCGTTGTAATACGACTACAGCGCTACTGCTAAGGGTTCTTCTACTACTACTGCTACTACTTCGACATTACTACTACTACACTTCTACTGCTGCATTAAAAAAAAAAAAACATTGCTACTACTATATCGCTACTAATACTGCTACCGTCACCACCACCACTACTACCACTACTAGTAGTACTACTGCTATTATTACCACCACTACTACCACTACTACTACTACTACTACTATTATTGCTACTACTACTACTACTGCTACTACAACAACTACTAATATTACTACTACTACTATTATTATTATTACTAATACTACTACTACTACTATTATTACTACTACTATTACTACTACTACTACTACTACTTATACCATTACTACTACTACTACTACGACTACTACTACGACTACTACTACTGTTGCTACTACTAGTACTTTTTTCTAATTACAGTAATAACAATAGCAATGATAACAACAATAACTAGAAACACTCAGAAAGTGCATACCTCCGCCAAGGCATTAAGAGCCAGTGGTGCAATGAACATATATTCTCTATCTTTTAATACTACTGAATCCTTTAAATAATTCCTCGATCTGGTTCACCACCAATATCTAATGGCATCTAACTTGGGCTAAGACACCTATTGTAAAGATTTCATGTGTTCATAACTTTTTGAGTTATCCCTTTAGCTGATGAACAAGATAACCAATGTTACTAAAAACATAACCTCCTTGGCAGAGGTAATTGTAATTATAGTTATTATTAGGATGATAATGATGATGATAATGAGGAGGATAGTGATAATAATGATAATAACAGTGATAATAATAATGATAATAACAATGATAATAATAATGATGATAACAATGATAATGATTATTTTAATAATAGAAATTATAATCATAATGATAATAATTAGAACTATGATAACAATAATGATAACGAAAATAATAATAGCAGTAACAATAGTAATGATGATAATAATGATAATAATGATAATGATGATAGTAATGATAATGATAATGATGATAGTAATGATAATGATAATGATGATAGTAATGATAATGATAATGATGATGCTAATAATAATATCGTTATTAATATCATCATTAATAAAGATAATGATAATGATAATAATAATGATGATTATGATGACAATGACAATGATAATAACAATAATGATAATTATAATAATGATGATAATGATGATAATGATGATAATGATAATAATAATAATCATGATAATGGTAATAATAATAATGGTATAATGAACAATAAAGAAAAATCATAACTTCAAACTCAAATATAAAAACGATAATAATCGAAATAGGAGAAGAAATGGTAACACAACAAAGATAAGAATAATAATATTGCCAAACACTAGCAACACAAACATATCCGACAATGCTAACATTACTGATAATACTAACATAAAGCTATCATCATTTGCATAACAAACACAACTAATGTAAAACGCATTTGCAAGTAAAAGCACAACACACACACAAAGCTGTAACATCAATAACAAAAAAAAAAAAAAAAAAAAAAGAAAAAAAAAAATATTCGTTCATGGTTCGATTTTCATAAAGGTTAGATAATTTAGTTTATATTCTATGCTGATGTCACTGTAAGGCTTAAATCATTTTATTTTCCGAGGGATATTCAAGGTGTTAATAATTTTAGATGGTTTTATGGGAGTGTACGTATGTTTGGATCTGTTTGTGTATGTGTATGTATGTATGTTTGGATCTGTTTGTGTATGTGTAAGTATGTATGTATGTGTGTGTGTATGTATGTATGTATGAATGCATTATGTATATAAGTGTGTATGGATGTATGGATGTATGTATGTATGTATATATGTATGTATTATGTATATAAGTGGGTATAGATGTATGTGTGTACGTATGTATGTATGTATGTATGTATGTATGTATTATGTATATAATTGTGTATGTATGTATGTATGTATGTATGTATGTATGTATGTATGTATTATGTATGTATGTAAGTGTGTATGTATATATGCATGTGTAAAATATCACATTTTGAACTGGAAATGAACGTAAAATTTTGATAGCAAGATTAGGTGATGTATGTATGTATGAACTTTTTTTTTGGTTTACTGAATCTCCCTTCTCATTTTTCTTATTTTTCCTCTGCTGTTTCTCTTGTTTTTTTCTATTATTCCCAATTCTCTTCATTCGTTTTGTTCTATTTCTTCTATATTCCTTCTTCTTACTCTACATCTTCTACTCTTCCTTATTTTTGTGTTTTCTGTCCTCCATGTCTTCACTGGATCATTATTTCTTTCTTTCTCTCTCTCTCTCTCTCTCTCTCTCTCTCTCTCTCTCTCTCTCTCTCTCTCTCTCTCTCTCTTCTCTCTCTCTTCTCTCTCTCTCTCTCACTCACTCACTCACTCTCTCTCTCTCTCTCTCTCTCTCTCTCTCTCTCTCTCTCTCTCTCTCTCTCTCTCTCCATCCCTCTTACAGTGTCTCTTTCTTTCTTTTTCTCCTTCTCCTCTTTTTCTACTTCTTGGGTGGAGCTGGTCTAAAATGTCATAACATATCGCAAGCAAAGAGAAAGAATTTTCGGGAATCTTTGCATTTTCGCAACAAAATATTTTTTCCTGAGAAAATGTAAAAATGCAAAAAAAAAAAAAAAAAGAAAAAATAGTGAATTTTTTGGGGAAATATTTGGAAACGGAATATGAAACCCCAATTTATTTTAGTTTATTTCAGTGCACATTTATTTCATTTTTTTTTTATTTTTCTTAATCTATAAACTTTATTCTGGAAGGAAAATCGGATTTGATGGCGAAATGGTGTAGAAAAACCGGGTTTATTAATGTTTGAAGTTTGAGTTTTTTTTTGAAGGAGAACAAAGATTGATAGCAGATAAGAGAGAAGGAGGAGAGGGAGGGAGGATTAGGAGGAGAAAAATGTGATAAAGAATAAAAGAGGAAGGAAAAGTAAAGAAAAATAGAAGAAAGAATGATAATAAGAAAGCAACTAGAGAATAAAATGGAAGAAGAAAAGAAGAAGAAGTAGAGAAGAAATAGAAAAAGGGAAAAGTGATTACAAAGAAGGGAGATAAGAAGCCGAAGAAAAGAAAAAAAGAAATAATAAGCAAGATGACAAAGAAAGAATGAGAACAAAGAAAGAATAAAGAAAGGAAGAAGAAGGAAAGAAAAAGTCAAGAAGAGAAAACAGAAGAATAGAGAAAGACACAAGATAAAACAAAATTGAATGGAAAATAAAGAGCGGAATTAGATGAAAAAAAAAGAAAAGAAAAAAAATCAAGAAAGGGAAAACAGGAATAAGGAGAGAAAGAAAGAGAGAAAAAAAATGAGAAGAGAGAAGAAGAAAGGAAGGAGAGAAGAGAAAAGAAGAAGAAAAGAGAAGAGAAAAGAAGAAGAAAAGAGAAGAGAAAATAAGAAGAAAGGAAGAAGAGAAGAGAAAAGAGAAGAAAAGAAGAAGAGAAGAGAAGAAAGGAAGAAGAGAAGAGAAAAGAAGAAGAAAAAAAAGAAGAAAAAGAAGAAAGAGAAGAAAATAGAAGAAAAGAAGAGGAGAAGAGAAAAGGGAGAGAACAAATTCCAGAAGAACCGAAGAGAATCCGAGCAGGTCAGCTTCATCCATCATATTTCGTCTAAACTCACCCAGTCAAGCATAAAAGAGAGGAAAGAAGGAGATGGAAATAAAGAGAAATGGAAGGGAAAAAAAAGAAAAAAAAAGAAAGAAAGAAAAAAAAAAAATCCGACACCGCCATTTCTCACAATACCTCAGCCACCACGTAACTTTATGACGTCACTTCCGGCCAAGGAGACCGCCAAGGGAAGGGTAAGAAGGGGGGGGGGGAGGGGGAGGGTGTGAAATGGCTACCTTCCCCCTTCCCCCCCTTGCTGTTACCTTCTCTATTCTTCCTCCCTTCGATTCTTTCTCTTTCCCTCTTTTTTCGTATTTCTCTTTCTTCTTCTCCGTTTCAATCTTTTATATTTGTTCCCTATCTTCTCTTTTCTC
>NW_020869355.1:906875-910088 GCF_003789085.1 Penaeus vannamei | reverse complement strand
TGTGAGGATGAGGGTGAGGGAGTGTGTGAAGGTGAGATTGAAAGGGCAGAAAGAGAAGGGGGCGCTTGCAGAGTGGCAGAGGCAGAAACAAAAGTCAACAGAAAATGAGAGACATACAGACAGAGAGAGAGAGATATACAAACAGAGAGAGAGAGAGAGAGAGAGAGATTAGTCACAAAAAGTAAAAGGAGAGAAAGAGAGACAGAGAAGCTGAAACACACCAGGCATCGCATCAAACACACCCACACGCCCACACGAAAATACCCGCCCGTAATGCAGCATAACCCAGCCCTTCCCCGCACGCCCGGGTCACCTTCTCGCATCGCAGAGGGACCCCCGTTTCGTCTAGATTACCTTCTCGTCTTGCATAGTTAAGGGTGATTAACCCCGGCTAATTGGCCTTATCAGAGGGGGTGGGCGGGTGGTGGCTTGTTATTAAAGTTCAGCATCTTGTTTATTCTCATATTTTGGGCGTTGGGGGGCGGTAAATAATCCTTTGATTATTGGGAGGACGGCAGGGCGGATCAGAAGGGTAGATCTGATCGAGTTTATATATATTTTTTCTCATTTTGAATGGTAATTAGATTTTATGATGGGAAAAAAAATCTTTGTGACTTTATATTTTGGTTTAGATCAAGAATTGTAAAAGAGAGGGGAAATTACGTATGTTTTTATTAGCTTTACATGAATACCAGTAATTAGAAATGTTAGTTGAAATTCGTGTATTTTTATTAGCTTTACATGAATATCAGTAATAAGAAATGTTAGTTAAAATACGTATATTTTTATTAGCTTTACATGATTACCAGTAATTAGAAATGTTAGTATTTTTTCGATTCGCTGAGTCTGTCGAAAACACATCAGAATTATAAGTAAATTATCACAGTTGATAATTAGTAAGCTACCAGTTGTTTTTACACTGGTATTTCAAGATAGTCTATGATAGCCTACGGATAGCTATTAACTAGCATATTCGGATTAATTAGCATATTCCGATTATTCTGTTCGCACCCAGTGATTGTAGATAACGATGTGTATGTCAAGCGGCTAATGTGCAATGCATACGTGAAGCTAATTATCATAAGGTCTCTATAGACTCTCTCTCTCTCTCTCTCTCTCTCTCTCTCTCTCTCTTATATATAATATATATATATATATATGTGTGTGTGTGTGTGTGTGTGTGTGTGTGTGGTGTATGTATATGTATCTGTGTGTGTTTGTTGTGTGTATTGGTGTGTACGTGTATTTACACATACATACACGCACACGCGCGCACACACGCAATATGTGTGTGTGTGGTGTGTGTGTGTGTGTGTGTGTGTGTGTGTGTGTGTGGTGTGTGTGTGGTGTGTGTGTGTGTGTGTGTGTGTGTGTACATGTGTACATATATTCATATATACATATATACATACATATATATGTATATATAAATAAATAAATATAGATATGTATATATATATATATATATCTATATATATATATTATGTATGTATGAACACGGCACACACACATGTATGTGTATAAATATTTGTGCGTATACATACATACACAATGGGTAATTGCGGAACCAAACTAAATAGCAAGTGTTGTTTACAGAATTCTCGGTGGTTCGCCGATCGGTGACTCATCGCAGCCACTCTCCTTCCCCTTCTGCAAAATGTCTTCGCAACAGTCTTTAACTGGCGTCGTCCTGGAATAACCATACGGTCACTCGATGTCCACCATACAGCTAATCGATGTCTGTCATGTGGGCCTCAGTGCCACCCAAGCACGAGTCGGTACCTTGCTGTACAGTTAGGCAGAATGGTGGTACTTTTGGTGTAATTGGTCGTTGGTCGTTTTGCAGACTGACGCGCAGTTAATTTCTTATGAATTAAGTATTTTCATTGTGGAGGGAGATATGCTTGTCTATTTAATTCATGCGTATTGTCCATGAATATTGTGTAAATAATATTTTATCGGAGCGAGCGTCGGATTAGGAAACTTTGTCATGGAGTCAGCCAGGTGCGACCGCTAGGTGCCGGTTACCCATTTTTTGTTGTCCGACGCGTGAATATTCATGATCTTTTACCGGGGCTCCATGGCGACGGCGCGCATGTCAGATCGGGAGAGTGGGTCGAATCCCCCGAGACGTGAGAGTCGCGCATCGACGGAAACGTACGAGGAAGGAGGAGACAAACGAGCGAGGGAAAGAGCAGGAGTTTCCGCGTGACGTTCACGGGGGTGGTGGGAGGGGAGGAAGGAAGAGGAGGGAGGGAGGAAGGAGGAGGGAGGGAGGGGAAGGGGAGGGAGGGAGGGAGGGAGGGAGGGGCGGAGGCTGGGCGGGGAAGTAACGCGAGTGTGACGCGTGCATCACCAGTGTGTGTTGTGTGGTGGTGACGACAGCGCGGACCTCGGGGGCTCCGTGACTCGGGCAGCGTGAGTCCGATGTGGCGAACGGCGATTGATTGGGCCTCTGGCTGGCGGGGCGCACGGATGGGGGGGTGAACGTAAGCCGAGGGATGTGATTGCAAAACCTGGAAAAAAAATCCGTGATATTGATCAGTGAACGATTCTCGAGNCCCTCAAGCTAATTCGAAGACAGCCGCCCGACTCGAACACACCTTGACGTCACATTTCGCTTGGGCGTGGAACGGGGTTGCGGGCGTCTGTCATAATTAATAATGATTTAGGGTAATTAAAGATTTTTTATTATTTACACATTCCGTTTTTTGTTGATCTATAAGGGAAAGGGGGGGGGGGGAGGCGGGGGTGAAGGAGATAGGGGAGGTGGAGAGGGAAGAGGGAGAGGGAGAGAGGGAAGGAGGGAGTGGGAAGAAAATGGAGGAGGGAGAGTGGGGAGGAGGATGGGATGGAGAGGAAGAGAGAGAAGGAAGAAGGGAGAGGAAAGAGGAGGAAGGAGGGGGGGGAGAAAAGGAAGGAGCAGGGGTAGAAGGGGAGGAGAGATAGAAGGTGGAGAGTGAAGAGGAAATGAGAGAAAGAACGAAGTAAACAACCAACGAAAAGAGGAGAGACAAGAAGTTGAAAAAGAACAGAGAAATGAAACAAAAAAAAAAAGAAAGAGAAGAATAGAGGGAAAACAAGGAATAAACAGGCTATAAGGGAGGGGAAAAGGAGGAGGGACGGAGGGAGGGAGGGGGAGGGATAGGGAGGTCCAACCCACCAATCAGCTGATTAACGTGTGAATTTTCATTGTCCAATCCGATAAAGTTA
>NW_020869355.1:886875-894375 GCF_003789085.1 Penaeus vannamei | reverse complement strand
CGTGTATGACGAATGGTACACGCTACAGTTTCGCATGTCACATATATCACAGTGTTATTAGAGGGTCCAGTGTGTTACAGATATTACAGTGTTACTCAGGGTTCAGTCTGTTACAAAGGGCACAGTGCTACGAAGTTTAAAATGTCACATATACACACTAATACAAAGGATTTGGTGTGTTACAATATCACAGTTGCAAAATTTTGACACTATGCACATGGTATTGTTTTATAGCGTGTATACTGTATTGCACATAATACAGTGTTGCAAAAGATTCAGTGTATTATAAATATATCAGCGTTACAAATTGTTTAGTGTGTTGCAAACTTTACAATAATAGAAATTTGTTGTTTTCGAGTACCATGAATAGAGTGACACGCAGATTTTTATTGTGTGTGTGTGGTGAAGTGTGGTGACTAACTCTGAACGAGCTTGGCGTGATGATTATTGTGATGAAAATCTTATAGCGTAATAAAAAAGGAGTTCAGATACTCCTAATAATTTTGAAGTGATAGATCAAAGCCAAAAAAAAAAAAAAAAAAAAATGATCATTGATATCTATAGTGCATCAACAGTGCATTTATTAGACCTGAAAACACACCACCCTTTAAAAACAGTGACACACAAACAGTGACCATAAACAAACAAACAAAAAAACAAACAAAGCACATTTTTACTCTGTGGTTTGTCAATCTCGTGGCGTCGGGATCTTGGGGGGGGCGGGGTGTGGGGGAGGGGGTGGAGTGTGGGGAGGGGGGGGAGTAGGGGGAGGGGGTGGGAAGGGAAGGGGAGGGGGGGAGGGACCAGGAGGGTTAGAAAAGAAAGTCGAACATGTGTTTAGATATACTAGACAGCCTAACTTTCATTAGAAAGCACACTAGCAGAGATAGCGGACGACAGATGGCGGGAGAGGCGAGGGTGTTGTGTGTACTTGGGGGTGTGTTTTCATCTGTCTGTCTGCCTGTCTGTTTATTGATTTGTCTGTCTATCTATTTGTGAATGTTTATCTATCTGTCTATCTATCTGTGAATATTTAGCTGTCTATCTATTTATCTGTGAATAATTAGCTACTTTTCTATCTATCTGTGAATATTTAGCTATCTGTCTGTCTATATATTAGAGAAAGGGGAAGGGGGAGAGGGAGATAAAGAGGAAGGAAAGGATAGGGGAGGATTAGAGGAAGAGAAAAGGGAGAAGGAGAAAGAGAAAGGGGGAAAGGGGAGAGGGGGATAAAGAGGAAGGGGAAAGAGAGGGGAGGGATAGAGGAAGAGAAAAAGGAGAAGGAGAAAGAGAAAGGAGGAGGGGGAGAAGGGAGAGAGGAAGAGAAAAAGGAGAAGGAGAAAGAGGAAGAGGGGGAGAGGGGAGAGGAGGAGGATAAAGAGGGAAGGGGAAAGAGAGGGGAGGGTTGCAGGAAGGGGAAAAGGAGAAAGGGGAAGGGGGAGAAGGGAGAGAGGAAGAGGAAAACTTGCTCTTCTTGTATTTGGTCAAAGGAGACAGAGACACATCCCGATTCGACAGGTTTTCTGACACTTTCTGCCTCTAACGTTATATCTCTATTTTTGTTAAATTTGTCGTATTTTTGCTTTTTTATTATTTTTTTTTCATTTGGTGTTATTTTGTTTGTTATTCTCCTTCTCTCTTTATCACCCTCTTGTCCTGTCTCTTCTCTGTCTCTGTCTATTTCTCTCTCTCTCTCTCTCTCTCTTTCTCTCTCTTCTCTTCTCTCTCTCCTCTCTATCTCTATCTATCTATCTATCTATCTATCTCTATCTCTCTATCTATCTATCTATTCTATTCTTTCTCTCTATTGTCGTTGCTTTTTACTCCATTTCCTTGATTTATTTAATATTTTTTCTATTCCTTTCTAAATTGAAATCATCATCTTTTCTCGTCTCGCCCTCTTTCTATTCCCATATTCCCCCTCTTTATCATCCTTTCTCCTATCTCCCTCTTTTCTGATATCCTCAAAAACATATTCTCTTCTCGACTCTTCCCCCTGTCTTTATTCCTTTCTTTTTATTCCTATCATTTTCTATTTCACATTACTCTTCTTATCACCTTCCCTCGTTTCCACCTCATTTGCCTATTTTTATGTTCCTCTCTTTCTCTTTTCTTACTCAAGAATAGCCTGCAATTGATAGGTTGACTGAATGCAACAATAACATTGTTGCATTTCATATGACAATCATCACATGTTAACAGTCAAGTAATTTTGTGTGTGTGTGTGTTTTGTGTGTGTGTGTGTTGTGTGTGGTGTGTGTGTGTGTGTGTGTATGTGTGTGTGTGTGTGTGTGTGTGTGTGTGTGTGTGTGTATGTGGTGTGTGTGTGTGTGTGTGTGTGTGTGGTGTGGTGTGTGTGTGTGTGTGTGTGTGTGTGTGTGTGTGTGTTTGTGTGTGTGTGTGTGTGTGTGTGTGTGTGTGTGTGTGTGTGTGTGTGTGTGTGTGTGTATGTGTGTGTGTGTGTGTGTGTGGTGTGTGTGTGTGTGTGTGTGTGTGTGTGTGTGGTGTGTGTGTGGGTGTGTGTGTGTGTGTATTTGTGTGTGTGTTTGTGTGTGCGTTCGCGTACGTGTGGCGCGTCATATGTATGCGTGTATTTGTATGTGTTTCGGGGTATGAGTGTGTATACATAATTACTCACATACATCCATAGATACACGCATCTACACAGCTCTGATCCCACTAACCCCCCACCCCTCCCCCACTCCACCCCCCCCACCACCCCTCTCCCTTTTTTTCGTTTTTGGAGGCAACAAAGTCTCTAATTTTCGGCGTTCGTCAAAGTTTTATTCTCTCTCGGTTTTACTTTTCAAAACATTTTGTTGTGTAAAACTCGGCTCGACTTTGATGAAGGGAAGGGGGGGGGAAGAGGGGAAGGGGGCAAGGCTGGAAGGAGGGAGGAGGGAGAGGGGGAAGGAGGGGACAGAGGAGAGAGAGGGGGAAAGGAGTAGAGAGATAGAAGGGAGGGAAAGGGGAGATGAGGCATGAGGTAGGGAGTTAGAAGGAAAGAGAGAGAGAGAGAGAGAGAGGAGAGAGGGAGAGGAGGGAGAGAGAGAGAGAGAGAGAGAGAGAAGAGGGAGGGAAGAGAGAGAGAGAGAAGAGAGAGAGAGAGAGAGAGAGAGGAGAGAGAGAGAGAGAGAGAGAGAGAGAGAGAGAGAGAGAGAAGAGAGAGAGAGAGAGAGAGAGAGAGAGAGGAGACAGGAGGAGAGAGAGAGAGAGAGAGAGAGAGGAGAGAGAGGGAGAGAGAGGAGGGGGAGGAAGAGACAGAGAGTAGAGAGACCCCGCCACACGAGAGAGAGAGGACACGCACGCACGCAGCCACGCGCACCACTCGCCACACACACCCCCCTAGGAACACATTATATTGTGCAGGTATAGTGTGTGTGTGTGCTTTACTTGCTTCCTTTCTACTCGTTCAACATCACAATGTCCTTTCACTCTCTCTCTCCTTGTTTTGGTTTTTAATGTTCTTCACTCGCCGCCGCCCACACCTCGGGGTTGTGGTTTGGTGTTTTCATGTACTCACTATTATTTTACCTCATTAATTCTTCGATTTATGTGATAACCAGATACATCTTCGCTGGATCCACTGAACCATACTCCCTCATCCTCACACTCACTCAAAAATTCTATTTAAATTTTTTGCACAGAGGAGCAATCTAGCAATTGGTGAGCTCACCATACCGACGTTAAGCATGCTTCTAGTCATTATTAGTTAAGAAATAAAATGGTCACGGCAATATTTAACTTCAAGGCTCTACATACTATTCTTGAGAAGCAATCAAAAGAAATATATATANTCTCTAGCGTCTCTCTCTTTGTCTCTCAAGTTCTCCTCTCCTCTCTCTCTTCGATTCTTCAGCCGTTCTCTCTCTCTCTCTCTCTCTCTCTCTCTCATCTCTCCTCTCTGTCCTCTCTCTCTCTCTCTCTCTCTCTCTCTCTCTCTCTCTCTCTCTCTCTCTCTCTCTCTCTCTCTCTCCTCTCTCGCTCCGCTCGCTCTCTCGCTCGCTCGCTCTCTCACTAGGCGTCTCTCTCTCTCTCTCTCTCTCTTTTTCTCTCTTTCGTTTCATTTATTTATCTTTGTCTACACGCCCTTCTCTCTATCTATGTATCTATCGATCTGTGCATGGAGGTATGGATGTATCTTTGTTTATATATATCTCTTTGTCTGTCTATATCTCACTCTCTTTCTTTGTCTCTCTCTTTCTCTCTCATTCTTTGTCTATTTCTCTTTCTCACTGTCTCTCTCCCTCTTTCTTTGTCTCTCCCTCTCTCTTTGGCTCTCTCTCTTTCCCTCTCTATTAGCCCCTCTCTCTATTACCACCTCTGAATATATATATATATATATATATAATATATATATATATATATATTATATAATATTATATATATATATATGTAATAATATACCACACACACACACACACACACACACCACACACACACACACAACACACATATATATAGATATTATATATAATATATTATATATATATATATATATAATATATATATATATATATATATATATATTTATATATGTGGTGTGTGTTGTGTTGTGTGTATGTGATTGTGTGTGTGTGTGTGTGTGTGTTGTGTGTGTGTGTGTGTGTGTGTTGTGTGTATGTATATATTATATATTATATATATTATATATTTGTTGTGTATGTGTTGTGTGTGTGTGTAGTGTGTGTGTGTGTGTGTGTGTGTGTGTGTGTGTGTGAGTGTGTGATGTGTGTGTGTGTGTGGTGTGTGTGTTGTGTTTGCGTTTGTGTTGTGTTGTATGTGTGTGTGTGTGTTTGTGTGTGTGACATTTTGTGTGTGTGTGGTGTGTTGTGTGTACACATATATATATGCACATACACAAATACATATATGTGTGTGTATGGGTTTTGTGTGTTTGTGTTTGTGTGAGTGTGTTTGACAGAGAGAGAGGGGTGGTGATATAGTATATATATATATATTATATATGTATGTAATATATATATATATATATATATATATATATATATATATATATATATATATGTATATATATATATATATATATATATATATATATATATATATATATATATGTGTGTGTGTGTGTGTGGTGTGTATGTGTGTGTGTGTGTGTGTGTCTTATAATATATATATATATATATATATATATATATATATATATATATATATATATAATATTATACATATATATATATATATATAATATGTATATGTATATATATATATATATATATATATATATATATATATATATATATATATATATATATAATATTATATATATATATTATATATAGTTTATGTTCGTTTTTATTTGTCTTTTTCCTTTTTTTTCTTTTTTAATTTAACTCTTCTGCTCCAGGAAAAAAACATGATCAGTTTTCCATGTGTAATTGGGCTTTTTCTACCACGTAATCTACTGTCCTTTCAACACGATAAAGGCTTTTCATCCCTTTAATCTATGCCTCGACCTCGCTCGCAACTGTCGTTCCCTCGTGACGTCCGATCAGGCGCTGCCAAAAGACACTCAGGAGGGGCAAGTCCTCCATCTTGAGCGGGTAGAAGGCAGCCTTGATCCTGGCGGCCGCCTCCTGCCTCTCCAGCGCCGCCTGCCGCCTCGCCAGGGCCTTCTCACGCTCGGCGATCTCCGTTCGAAGGAGGTCGGCGGCGTCTTCCAAGGCCTCGCGGAACCCGGCGCCTTCCGAGCTCGTCTGCGGCCACGACTCCGGCTCCCTCCCGCTGCAGTGCTGGAACCCCCGCTGCAGGACGCCCAGCGCCACGCCCATCGCATCAACGCTTCCCTGCAACTGCTGGAGGCGATCGGCCACGGCGACCTTCTTCTGCGCGACTTGCTCTGCCCTCCCGGCATGAAGCGAGGTCTGCTGGGCTTGTATTTCCCTCGAGAGGCGGGCCTCCCGAGCGCGCGGCTTCCTAACCGTTTTGGTTGCCGACTTCCCTTTTTTCGAGCCTGAGGGAGAAGTCGGAGAGTCCGAGCAGATTTCCAGGTAGGCGGATGCCCAGTCTGCCCGAGCCTGGGCACTGCGCCCTCCAGAGAGTGAGGTCCTCATTGAGGTCCTCATTCTTCTGGTTCTTTCTTAGGGAAGCCCAAACCCTCTTGACCTTAGGAGACGTGTATGCCTGCGTTTGAAGGGATGGATGTGAATGTGAGTGAATAAGAGCGTGTTTTGCTGTGTGTTCTGTGTATGCACATATGTGCTTGGAAGCTTGTCTGTGGATATGTGTTGTCTGGGTAGTGAGTGTGTGTGTGTGTTTGCGGTCGGAGTACATGTTATGTGTATATAAATGTTTACTTATTTGTGCGCACAGTGTCTGTGCATTTGTGTGGGTTGGGGTTCATGTGTATATATGGTGTCCGTAAGTGTGTTTACTGTTTTGTTGTATGTGTGCAAGTGTTCGTTCGTCTGTGTGTGAGGTGCGCGCCGTCTGTATGTGTAAATGTGTCTGTGTGCGCGTGTGTGTAAATGTGTGTGTGTATGTGTGCGCGTGTGTGTAAATGTGTGTGTGTGTGTGTGTTTTTGTAAGTGTGTGAGTGTATGTGTGACTGAGTGTGAGTGTGTAGTGTATGTGTTTGTGTGTGTGAGTGTGCCCGTGTGTGTGGAATATATTTATGTGTGTGTGTGTGCACGCGCGCGCGTATGTGTGTATGTGTGTCCGCGTGTGTGTGTGTGTGTGTGTGTGTTTGTAAGTTTGTCTGTAATGCCATGTGCGTGTTTGTAAGTGTGTGTGTGTCTTTTTGTGAGAGTAAGTGTGTGTGTGTCTTTTTGAGAGTGAGAGTAGTGTATGTGTGTGTATATGTGGCGTATGTGAGAGAGAGAGAGAGAGAGAGAGAAAGTGTGTGGGTGTGATGTAAGTTGTGTATGTGTGTGAAAGTGTGTGTTGTGTGAGAGTAAGTAAGTGTGTTGTGTGTGTGAGCGTGTGTGTGTTGTCATGTGTGTTTGTATATGTGTGTGTTTGTGAGAGAGAGTAAATGTGTGCGTTTTTGTGTGTGTGCGTCTGTGTTTTTGTAAGTGTGTGTGATAGAGAGATTAAGTGTGTGTATGTGTTTGTAAATGTGTGTGTGCGTATATGTGTGTGTGTGTGTGTGAGAAAGAGAGAGAGAGAGAGAGTAAGTGTGTGTTTGTGTGAGTGTCTGTGTGTTTGTGTGTGTATGTGAGAGAGAGACACAGAATAAGTGTATGTGTGTGTGTCCGTGCGTGTGAGTTTGTAAATATGTGTGTTTGTGTGTGTATGCCTCTGTGTATTTGTAAGTATATGTCATTTGAGAACCACCGGAGTACCCATCCAAGGCAAGCGGATGCCGGACATATCGGAGTGTTGGTGGACGGTTACTCAAATATTAACACGGTCGCTAAAGTTTGTTTTCGAGAGATCTCATTTGTCCTTTTGGCGGCAAATGATTCATACGGCGTACTTGCATATCCGGGTACACTCACTGGCAAACAAATAAATGAATATACAAATACGCACGACTGTAAT
>NW_020869355.1:859375-861875 GCF_003789085.1 Penaeus vannamei | reverse complement strand
TTGAAGTGTGTGCTTATACGTGTGTGTACATGTTTACGTGTGTTTATGTATGTGTCTATATATGTGTACGTATTCGTGCAATATCATAATCAACCTACCAAACTACCAATCAAAATTAAAAACTAATTATCTTAGACACTGCATTCTAGCACACACCCAAAGGCAGGCAGGTATTCAGCCATTTAGTGAGATTGCATTAATATTTCACAACAGCAGCCTAGCATGATGAACTTCTATATCAATTATCTAAATTCTCGGCGTAAATGTAATGTTCCTATTTGGGAAGTGAAGCAACCAAACTGCTCTTTATCCTAATTACATAATGATACAGCGTACAAGTTGGACATAACGAAAACTGATCATAAGAGAAAAAGGGTTTAGATATATTATTTAGTACCCTGTAATTAGATATTAATTAAGGAAGTGGATTCTCCGCTTCTCTGCCATTTTCTTCATTAATTCTATTATCAGATGAATTAATTAGAAAGGAGGTTTGTTAAAGGAGTGCATTTCTCTGTTAACGAACATTTCAGACTTCAGAAAACTCTTGGGGAGGGAAGGATCATTTCCCCTCTCTTCTCTCTTCCTTCTCCCTCTCTTCTCTCCCTTCTTAACTTTCTCTCCCCCTGTCTCCCTTTCCCCTCATTCCTCTCGTCTCTCCCTTCTTAACTTTCTCTCCCCTTGTCTCCCTCTCCCCTCATCCCTCTCTTCTCTCCCTTCTTAACTTTCTATCCCCTCTGACTCCCTCTCCCTCACCTCTCTCTTCTCTCCCTTCTTAATTTTCTCTCTTCTCTATCTCCCTCTCCCCTCATTCCTCTCTTCTCTTGCTTCTTACCTCTCTCTTTCCTCACCTCTATCCCTCTTCTCTCTCTTCTTCTCCATCTCCCCTCCCCTCTCACCCTCTCTTTCAACTCTCCCATCTCTCTCTCCTCTCTCTTCCTCTCCCCATCTCCCCTCTTCCCTCTCTTTTCTCCCGTCTCCCCTCACCCCTCCTACCTCTCTCTCCCCTCACCCTCCCCCCTTCACCTCTCTCTATCCTCTCCCCTCTCTCTTCCTCTCCCTCTTCCCATACCCTTCTCACCTCTCCCTTTCAACTCCTTTCTCTCTCCCCTTTCTCCCTTTCCCTTTCCCCTCACTCTTCTTTTTTGTCCCGTTCCCCTCACCCCTTTTCCCTCTCTCTCCCCCATTCCCCTCTCTCCTCTCATCTCCCTCTCTTCTACCTCTCCCTCTCTCTTCCTCTCCCCTCTCTCTATCCCTCTCCCTTCTCTCTTTCTCTCCCCATCTCCCCTCTCACCTCTCCCTTTCCCCTCTCCCCTCTACCCTTGTAAGATTGTCAGATTATTACAGGGGTAAGAAGCATAAACGAGATACACTTTGGTGCTTTGTTGCTTCTCTCTCTCTCTCTCTCTCTCTCTCTCTCTCTCTCTCTCTCTCTCTCTCTCTCTCTCTCTCTCTCTCTCTCTCTCTCTCTCTCTCTCTCTCTCTCTCTCCCTCTCACTCCTCTCTCTCTCTCTCTCTCTCTCCCTCTCTCTCTCTCTCTCTCTCTCTCTCTCTCTTCTCTCTCTCTCTCTCCTCTTTCTCTCTCTCCTCTTCTTCTCCTCTCTCTCTCTCTCTCTCTCTCTCTCTTCTCTCTCTCTCTCTCTCTCTTAGTGGCTGTCTCTGTCTATGTTTCTGTTTATGTTTCTATCTCTCTTTTTTCTAAATGGTTGTCTCTCACTTTCTCTGAATCTTTCTCTCTCTCTCTCTCTCTCCTCTCTCTCTCTCTCTTCTCTCTCTCTCTCTCTCTCTCTCTCTCTCTCTCTCTCTCTCTTCCTCTCTTCTCTCTCACTCTCTCACTCTCTCTTCTCTCTCTCTCTTCCTCTCTCTCTCTCTCTTCTCTCTCCTCTCTCTCTCTTCTCTCTCTCTTCTTTCTCTCTCTCTCTCTTCTTTCTCCTCTCTCTTTCTCTCTCTCTCTCTCTTTCTTCTCTCTCTCTATTTCTCTCTCTCTCCTTTCCGTCTCTCTCTCTCTCTTTTCTCTCTACTCCTCTCTCTCTTTCTTCTCTCTTCTCTCTCTATCTCTTCGCTTGAGCAACATTGGATAAAACCAAACACAAGCCGTTCTAATAACTCTTTATTACGAAGAAAAAGGCCGTCCACATGTTCTATCCTTTTTGACTGCTGTTTTTGCTAACCTTATTTCTTTCCTTTTCCTTTTCTCTTCTCTTTTTCCTTATTCCCATTCGTCTTTCTTTTTTTTTCGCCTTCTTTCCTTTCTCTTCTTTAACTGTCACTTTTTCTCTCTTTCTTTTTTGCCCTTTTTTTAGCCTTCCAACCTTTTTCACTTCCAAAAACTTTATTATCCTTTATTTTTCTTATTTTCCTATTCCTATCCCCATTTTTGTTATCTGTTTCTTTTCTCTCTCTCTCTATTTCTCTCTCTCTCCCTTTCTCTCTCTCTCTCTCTTTCTCTTCTCTCCGTCTCTCTCTTTCTCTCTCTCTCTCTCTATCTCTCCTGAGCAAC
>NW_020869355.1:845117-857058 GCF_003789085.1 Penaeus vannamei | reverse complement strand
AAAACTACACAACCATATAATATATATATGTATATATATAACCTATAACAACGATATACTATATATTAATATCCTTCCTCTCACTCTATCAATCCCATACCACCATACGCTATCCTCCTTCTCACTCCCCTCCTCCTCCTCCTCCCTTGCCTTCCCCTCCACCTCCTCCACCTCGGCAACTCTCTGGCAAGTCTCCAACCACTGTCCAACCTCCTCCACTCTCCTGCCTCCTCCTCCTCCTCGCTCCTACCCTCCTCCACCACCACCACCACTCACTTCCAACCTCGCACCACCACCACCACTCTCCCACTCAAACCTCCATGCCCACGACCTCCCCACTCTCAACCTCCACCACTACCCACCACCACACCTTCCACCAACTCCTCCCCCTCCCCCCTCCACTCCCCTCCTCCTCCCTTCCTCCTCCTCCTCCTCCCTCCTCCTCATCCACCACCACCCCACCACCTAACCTCCACCACGTCCACCACACTACACACCTTTCCACCACCACCACTCCATCTCCACCTCCACCTACCACCTCAATCCTCCACTCCAACCTCAACCACCTCCTCCTCCACCACCTCCACCACCACCACACCACACACACCACCACCACCACACACCACCTCCTCCACCACCTCTCCACCACCACCACCACCACCACCTCCTCCACTCTCCACCACCACCACTTCACCTCCACCACCTCCACCTCCTCTCTCAACCTCCACCTCAACCTCCACCTCCACCCCAATCCCACGACCTATAACAGTTCCAAGCCGCTCGCGAGTGAGTGTTGACACCCCAAGAGGATCACATTATATAGCAGGAGTCTCGGGTCCGCGTCCTCTAGCAGCTGATTCCGGGCCGACAACAGCTGACTCCGGGCCGACAACAGCTGATTCCGGGCTGACAACAGCTGACTCCGAACCGACAACAGCTGATTCCGGGCTGACAACAGCTGACTCCGAACCGACAACAGCTGATTCCCGGCCGACAACAGCTGACTCCGGGCCGACAATAGCTGACTCCGGGCCGACAACAGCTGATTCCTTGCCCGGACAACAGCTGACTCGGACCGGACAACAGCTGACCTCCGGACCGACAACAGCTGACCTCCTTGCCGACAACAGCTGACTCCGGACCGACCAACAGCTGAACTCCTGGCCGACAACAGCTGACCTCGCCGAGAAGGGCGACAACGAGAAGTCGCAACCAAGCCAGAACAAGAAAAAAGAAGGCTAAGATGTGACTTTGAGATCGAGAAAGATGCGGAGGGGAGGGGGGGAGTGATTCGGGATTAGCGAAGCCGCGATGGCCGGGTGTAAAGTGGGAGTGGGAATCTTGGAATGGGAATGGAAGGGAAGGACGCCCGTTCGTAAAGCTGGTGGAAAGTGGGAGTGGGAATCTTGGAATGGGAATGGAAGGGAAGGATGCCCGTTCGTAAAGTGGGATTGGGAATCTGGAATAGGGAATGGAATGGAGGGAAGGTATCCCGTTCGTAAAGTGGGAGGGGAATCTTGGAATGGGAATGGAAGGGAAAGGACGCCCGTTCGTAAAGCTGGTGTAAAGTGTGGAGTGGGAATCTTGGAATGGGAATATGGAAGGGAAGGACGCCCTCGTAAGCTGGTGGAAAGTGGGAATGGGAATCTTGGAATGGGAATGGAAGGGAAGGACGCCCGTTCGTAAAGTGGGAATGGGAATCTTGGAATGGGAATGGAAGGGAAGGACGCCCGTTCGTAAAGTGGGAATCTTGGAATGGGAATGGAAGGGAATGCCGTTCGTAAAGCTGGTGTAAAGTGGAATGGGAATCTTGGAATGGAATGGAAGGGGGAAGGGTGCCCGTTCGTAAAGCGTGGGATGGGAATCTTGGAATGGGATGGAAGGAATTGCCGTTCGTAAAGCTGGTGGAAAGTGGGAATGGGAATCTTGGAATGGGAATGGAAGGGAAGGATGCCCGTTCGTAAAGCTGGTGTAAAGTGGGAATGGAATCTTGGAATGGGAATGGAAGGGAAGGGAAGGATGCCCGTTCGCAAAGCTGGTGTAAAGTGGGAATGGGAATCTTGGAATGGGAATGGAAGGGAAGGAAGGATTGCCCGTTCGTAAAGCTGGTGGAAAGTGGGATGGAATCTTGGAATGGGGAATGGAAGGGAAGGGAAGGATGCCCGTTCGCAAAGCTGGTGTAAAGTGGGAATGGGAATCTTGGAATGGGAATGGAAGGGAAGGGAAGGATGCCCGTTCGTAAAGCTGGTGGAAAGTGGGATTGGGAAATCTGGAATGGAATAGGAAAGGGAAGGACGCCCGTTCGTAAAGCTGGTGAGAAGTGGGAATGGGAATGCTTGGAATGGGAAGGAAAAGGGGAATAGGGGAAGTGGAATGGGAATCTTGGAATGGGAATGGAAGGGAAGGACGCCCGTTCGCAAAGCTGGTGTAAAGTGGGAATGGGAATCTTGGAATGGGAATGGAAAGAAAGGACGCCGAAAGTGGGAATTGGGAAGATGGGAATGGATGCCCGTTCGCAAAGTGGGAATGGGAATCTTGGAATGGAATGGAAGGGAAGGACCCACGTTCAAGTAAAGTGGAATGGAACTTGGAATGGGAATGGAAAGGGAAGGACGCCCGTTCGTAAAAGTGGGAATGGGGGAATGGGAATGGAAAGGGAAGGACGCCCGTTTCGTAACTGGGTAAAGTGGGAATGGAATCTTGGAATGGGAATGGAAGGGAGGATGCCCGTTCGTAAAGCTGAGTGGAATTTTAAGTTGGAAATGGGATAATCTTGGTAAGGGAATGGAAGGGAAGGATGCCCGTTCGTAAGGCTGGTGTGATAAGTGGGAAATTGTGATATCTTTGAATGGGAATGGAAGGGAAAGTGAATGCTCCGTTCGTTAAAGCTGGTTTAATATGGGTAATGGGAATTTCTTGAATGGAATGGGAAGTAAGGGAAGGTATGCCCGTGTCGTCAAAGCTGGTGTTAATAGTGGGTAATTGGAAGATCTTGGCATGGAATTGGTAGGAAGGGAATTGGATGCCTCGTTTGCGATTAAACTGGTGGATTAAGTGGGTAATGGGATATCTTAGTGAATGGATTTGGAAGGGTAAGGGATGGATGCCGGTTCTGTAAAAGCTGGTGGAATAGTGGGATTGGTGGAATTCATTGGAATGGGATGATTGGAAGGAAGGACTTGCCCTGTTTCGTTAAAGTTCGGTGGAAAGTGGGAATGGGAATCTTGGAATTGGGAATTGGAATGGAAGGATGCCTCGGTTGTAACCAAGCTGGTGTTAAAGTGGGAGTGCGAATTCTTGGAATATGGGAATGGAAGGAAGGATGCCCGTCGTATAATCTGTGTATAAGTGGGTAATGGGATATCTGAATGGAATGGGAATATGGATAGGGAATGGATGCCCGTTTTCGTAAAGTGTGAATTGGGAATCTGTTTGGGGAATGGGAATGGAAGTGGAAGTGTATTCCTCGTGCGTAAGATCTGGTGGATTAAGTGTGGTATTGGGAATCTTTGGAAGGGAATAGGTATAGGGATAACGATTGGATGATTGGAATTTGTATTGGATCTTATTTTTATTGAAACTTCTTAATTGGGGGAATTTTTGTGTTTTTTTGTGTGAGTTGGTTATACGTGTCATTTTGATGTGTATTTTTGACTGTGATTTGGTTGTCTTATGGTGCTTTGCAAGGCTTTTCCTCCATTGAGGTCTTTCATAGGCTCATATTTTCCTTTTTTTTTTTTTTTTTTTTTTTTTTTTTTTTTTTGGTTTCGCGTTTTTTTTTTTTTTTTTTTTTTTTATTTTTTTTATTTTTTGGGTGGTGTGTGTGTTTGTTGTGTGTGTGTGTGTATGTGTGTGTGTGTAGTGGTGTTGTGTGTGTGGTTGGTGTGTGTGTGTTGCTGTGCGTTGTGACTGGATATTTAGTCGAGTCTTCAATCAACAATTAATCTTTGCGTTGATTTTTTATAATTTTGCCGGTGTTTATCTACTGTTTAATATTACCGTCTATTGTTATTATTTATATTATATTATATTACGTTTTATTATTACTTATTAATTATGTATTTATTATTTAATTATTATTTATTATCTATTTTATTACTATTTATTATTATATGTATTATATATTATTGAATTTAATTATTTATTATTTATTATTATGTTATTATTTTATTAATACTATTACTATTACTATTACTATACTTATGTTACTTATTACTATTTACTTGTATTATTATTTATATTATATTATTATTATTTATATTATTATTTATCTTATGATTATATATGATTTATGATTATTGATATGATCATCATTAATTATTTAGTAGTAGTAGTATTTGTATATTATTATAACTAATAAGCATTTTCATTTATTATTGTTGATATTATTATTTATTATTATTATTATTTTATTATTTATTATTATTATTATCATAAGTAGTATGTAATAGTGTAGCATCATCATCAGCATAGAATGCTTACATGATTCATTTAACATCGTGTTATGAAGGTAATTTAGTAGTAATATGTAGTGATCGTATATCAATGGGATTATTCATTTGGATTTATCCCTTTGTGATCACTTGTTATCGCTCGTCTCCCATTCCCTGTGCGAAAAGAGAAAGAGATATAGAGTATTTCGAAACCTTCATTTGTTGAGAACCTTCTTTCCCTCTATTTTTATTTTATTTTCTTTGTTATTTTTTTTCTCCGCTATTTATATTTCTATTTTCGATTTTTTTTTTTTTTTACTTTTCGTCGCCTTTTTATTTTTTTTCTTTCTTTGTTATTTTTCTCCGCTATTTTTTTCTTTAGTTTTCTTTTTTTTTCGCTTTTCTTCGCCTTTTTGTTTTATTTTCTTTCTTTATTATTTTTCTCCGCTATTTTTTCTTTATTCTTCGATTTTTGCGTGTGCGGCCTTTTTTTGTTTATGTTCTTTCTTATTATTCTCTCTTTTGCTATGTTTTGCTTTTATTCTTTTCGATTTTGTTTCCACTTTTCTTTGCCTTTTTATTATATTTTCTTTCTTTATTATTTTTCTCAGCAATTTTTTTCTTTATTTCTTTCGATTTTTTTCACTCGCTTTATGTTATTTTTTTTTTCTATCCGTCTTTATATTATTTTTTTCTGTTATTTTTTCGATTTTCTTTTACTTTTTCCTTTCGCATTTTTATTTTATTTTCTTTCTTTATTATTTTTCTCCGCGATTTTATTCTTTAGTCTTCGATTTGTTTCACTTTTCTTCGCCTTTTTGTTTTATTTTCTTTCTTTATGAATTTTCTCCGCTATTTTTTTTTCTTTATTCTTCGATTTGTTTCACTTTTCTTCGCCTTTTTATTTTATTTTCTTTCTTTATTAATTTTCTCCGCTCTTTTTATTTATTCTCCGATTTTTTTCACTTTTCTTCGCCCTTTTTCTGTTTTGTCTTACGTTATTGCTGTTTTCGTTCTTCCGGGTTTGTTATTATACCTTCGCCCAAGGAGGTTATGTTTTTGGTCGCGTTTGTTTGTGTTGTTTGGGTAGTCGCGATAAACTCAAAGAGGGTTAGAATAGATTTTTTTTCCAGAGGTCTGTCGTAGCCTGACTTAGATGCCACAAAATCTTGGCTGCGAATGCCGGATATATTATTTTGTTACAGAAACAAACAAATACATCATAACACATACGTGCCATCACCCAAAAAATTGGGGCCCCCAATACAATTAATAATGGGGTTAAAAAACAAAATACCAAAAAAAAAAACATTACATACTCGCCACACAATACTGATTCTATGCCAACCACTCTTAAAATCCTCCTTCCGATCTTCCTCTGCTTTAACTGCTTCCCTCTTTTTTCTTTCTCTTCTTTTCTTCACTTCTTTCCTTCGTTCCTCTTCGCTGCGCATTCCCTCGAGTGTTCCTTCTCCCCCCCCCCTCTCCTTCTCCCTTTATTGGGGTCTTCTTTCTTCTCCAAGTGTTTGTTTAGCATCGATCTCGTGTGGGTGTTTGCAGGCTCTCCTCCTTTCTTTTTTTTCTTGTGAGTTCTTCGTTTCTTCTTTATTGGTTGCATTCTTGTCTTTCTGTTTGTTTGTATGGCTGGCTGGCTGAATGATACTGATTCTGTTTTTTATGTTTCTCTCTTTCTTTCTTTTTCTTTTTTTTTCTTTCTCTTTCTTCCTGTTCTCTCTTCTCTCTCTTCTCTTCTCTTTCCTCTCTTCTCTCTCTTCTCTCTCTCTCTCCCTCCCTCCCTCCTCCCTCCTCCCTCCCTCCCTCCCTCCCTCCCTCCCTCCTCCTCCCCCCTCCCTCCTCTCCTTCTCCTTCTCCCTCTCCCTCCTCCTTCCTCCCTTCACACCTCCTCCCTCACCCCTCCACTCCACACGCCCACCCTCTCTCCCTTCCTTCCCTATATTCTTCTTATCTCTCTCTCCCCCCCATCCCTACCCTTCGTCCCCCTTTCCTTTCCTCCCATCCGCTCATATATTTCGCCTCTCCCTATCTCCCCTCTCCCTTGTTATCTAGAGAGCAGCGAACGGGCCTAGCTACAGGAGCAGACACACTAGCTCGTACAGGTGTTAGGTGCTGTGTTCTGCCGGATGGTTTGGTGTCTCTGCCTCTCCTGTGTTATATATATGTGTATATATATATATAATATATATATATATATATATATATATATATATATATATATATATATATATATATATATATATATATATATATGAGAATAAGAAGACGACGAAAAGGAAGAAGGAGAAAGAGAGAGGAGAGATAGAGAGGGAGATGAAGGAGAAGGAGAAGGAGAGAGAGGAGAAGGAGAAAGAGAAAGAGAAGAGAAAGAGAAAGAGAAAGAAGAAAGAAAGAAGAACTTGAAATATCGACTTGGAATCATTGAATTGAATGTATATTTATGAATGAATGCACTTGCGTGTGTATGATTGACGTATGTGCTTTGGTCTGTGTACATGTAGGTCTATACTCGTGTATTCTTATCTGAAGTTGTTCGTGAATGTCGATATATGTACGTTCGTGGACGGGTGGGATATACGTACACGTGTACGTATGTCCATGCACAGACTTCTTTGCGTGAAGGAAGGAAGAGCAAGAGGAGAGAGTAACACGAGTATGTTGCTCGGATGAAGGCCGGGAGGGGGGAGGGGGGGGGAGGTTAGGGGTGAGGTGTTGGGGAGTGAGGGGGTGAGGGGGGCGGGGGGTTGCATCAAGGAAGGCGGCGAAGCGTGATGAAAGTGTTAGTGACGTGATCGTTACTTTCCCTCTTCTTTCTGTCTTCTCTGCTCTTCTCTTCTCTTCTCTCTCGTTTCCTTTCCTCTTTTTTTTTTCTTTCTTCTCTCTCTCTCTCCTCTCCTCTCGTCTCGTCTCGTCTCTTCTTCTCCTTTCTCTCCTCTCTTGTCTGCACTGGCCTGTCTGATTTATACTAGTATATACTAACGGCGAAAGATATAGAGAGACAGGAACAGTGAAGAGAATAAAATAGACTTGGAGAGAGAGTGGAAAGAGAAAATCCTTAGATAGACGGGATAAGATACAGGATGAGAGAAATAGTAGAGAAAGAAAAGAGACAGCGGAGCAGGAGAGAGAGAGAGAGGAGAGAGAGAGAGAGAGAGAGAGAAGAGAAGAGGAGAGAGAGGAGAGAGGAGAGAGAGAGAGAGAAGAGAAAGAGAGAAAGAGAGAAAGAGAGAGAGAGAGAGAGAGAGAGAAGAGAGAGAGAGAGAGAGAGAGAGAGAGAGAGAGAGAGAGAAGAAGAGAGAGAGAGAGAGAGAGAGAGAGAGAGAGAGAGAGAGAGAGAGAGAGAGAGAGAGAGAGAGAGAGAGAGAGAGAGAGAGAGAGAGAGAAAACGAGAAAGAGAGAAATCAGAGAAAGCAGATACAGAGAGAGAGAGACAGAGAGTGCGGCGAAGAGAATTTCAGAAAAAAAAAATCATAAACTGGCAACTAAGCATGACGGCAGAAAAAAAGTTATAGAATTAAAGTAATGAAACCCGGAGTTACGTGTCCGTAGAGTATTCCTCACTCGATGGCTGTGTATACTCTTGTAAGGCCACGTGAGATGGAGATGTGTATTTGAATGTCTGTGTGCGGTGGGTAGCTCTTCACCATCTCTCCTCTTTCTCTTTCTTTCTGTTTCCTCTCTTCTATCTTTCCCTTTCCTCTTACTCCTCATTCCCTCTTTCTCTCTCCTCTCTCCTCATCTTCCTCCCTACACCCTATTGCTCACCCATCCCATTCTCTCTCCGTCTCTCTCCTTTCTTTTCATGTTCTCATTTCCTATTTCGTTTCTTTCACCTTTTTCTCTCATCCCTGATCTTCTCCCTCCCTTCCCCTCAGCTTCGCATCCTCTCCCAGCCATTCCCACTTCTTCCCCATCCATCTTCTCTCATCTCTCTCCATTCCCTCGTCTCTGCATCTTCTTTATAATATATATATATATATATAATATATATATATATATAATACATATACAATATACATAACATATAACATAACAATTACCATGACATATACATAACATATACATATCATAACTTACATACATACATATACAATACATACAACATATAACTATAACATACATAACTATACATGATACATATACATAAACATTACATAACATACAATATAACATTATATACATTACATATACATACATATAACATTACATATACATACTATAATACCATATAACATATAACATATACATAACATTCAATACATATACATACATACATATACATATCATATAAAACATTACGATACATACAGATACAATATAATATATTAAAATAAATATATATAATAAATATAATATAGTATAGTAATGATATATTATATCAGATATAATATAGCGAGTTCTGTTTTTCTGCGGTCCGTAGGCAGTGCTTTCCATCGCTTGCTTCTTCCGTTCTTACCGTCGGCTCTTGCGCCGAGATGCCTGGAAGGGCCGAGCTAAACTTCCTTGATTATTGGTTATGGTTTTGGCCACGTGAATGTTTTAGTTCTCTCTCCCCCTCCCCTCCTCTCTCTCCTTTCCCACTCCTTCCCGTCCTCTCTCCTCCTCCCCGTCCCCACTCCCTCCCTCTCTCCTCCCTCTCCCTCCCCTCCTCTCGTCTCGTCTCTCCCTCCTCCTCTCCTCCTCCCCGCCCCCACCCTCCCCTCTCCTCCCGCCCCACTTCCTCCCCTTTCCTCCTTTCTCCCCCGCCAACCCCGCTCCTCCCCTCCCGCCCCACTCCCCTCCTCCTCCCCCGCCCCTCCTCCCAATTTGCGCATTGTAGTGGCACCGGTGGCCCCTAGTCCGTCACTCGCTGGCACTGGCCCTCGCCCTGGCACTTGGCCTCGCCTGGCACTGGCCCCGCCCCTTCCACTGCTGCACTGGCCTTCACTCTTGCCCCGGCACCTGAGCTGAAACTAGCATATCGATTGGAATCTGTTATGTGCGCAGGCGAAGAAATGGCGCTATTTTGTCTTTTTTGTCGCTATTAGCGCTGCGGTCGGATCGGCTGTTGGGTGGGAGGTGGGATGAGGGAATGTGCGAGAAGAGGAATTGAAGGAATGAGAGGAGGAAGGATGCGAGAAAATAAGAGGAAGAAGAAGAGGAGGAAGAAAGAGGAAGAAGAAGAAGAGGGAGGGGGAGAAAAAGAGAAGAAGAAAAAAAGAAAAAGAAACAAACGAAAAAGAGTAAAGAAGAGAACAAAAAGCTGTTGGGGTGGGAAGCTGGGATGAGGGAATGTGCGAGAAGAGGAATTGAAGGAATGAGAGGAGGAAGGATGCGAGAAATATATGAAGAAGGAGGAGGAGGAGGAGGAAGAAGAAGAAGAAGAAGAAGAAGAAGAAGAAGAAGAAGAAGAAGAAGAAGAAGAAGAAGAAAGAAGAAGAGAAAGAAGAAGGAAGAGGAGGAGGAGGAGGAGGAGGAGAAGAGGAGGAAGAGGAGAAGGAGAAGGAGAAGGAAAGGAGAAGGAGAAGGAGAAGGAGAAGAGAAGGAGAAGGAGAAGGAGTAGGAGAAGGAGAGGAGGGAGGAGGAGGAGGAGGAGGAGGAGGAGGAGGAGGAGGAGGAGAAGAAGAAGAAAGAAGAAAGAAGAAGAAGAAGAGAGAAGAAGAAGAAGAAGAAAGAAGAAGAAGAAGAAGAAAGAAGAAGGAGAAGAGAGAAGAAGAAAAAGGAGGAGAAGAAGAAGAGGAGAGGGAGAAGAAGAGGAGGAGGGAGAGGAAGAGGAAGGAGGGAAGAAGAGAGGATGGAGAGAAGAAGAGGAGAGGGAGAAGAAGAGGAGGAGGGAGAAGAAGAGGAAGGAGGGAGAAGAGAGGAAGGAGGGAGAAGAAGAAGGAGAGGGAGAAGAAGAGGAGGAGGGAGAAGAGAGGAGGGAGGGAGAAGAAGAGGAGGAGAGTAAGAGAGGAGGAGGGAGAAGAAGAAGAAGAAGAAGAGAAGGAGAAGGAGAAGAGAAGGAGAAGGAAGAAGGAGAAGGAGAAGGAAGGAGAAGAAAGAAGAAGAAGAAGAAGAAGAAGAAGAAGAAGAAGAAGAAGAAGAAGAAGAAGAAAGAAAAGAAGAAGAAGAAGAAGAAGAAGAAGAAGAAGCAACAAAACAAAAGAAAAAATAAAACAAACGAAAAAGAGTAAAGAAGAGAACAAAAAGCAAAGAGAGGAGAGAGCAGAGAGGCGGAGGAGAGGAAGTGAGAGGCGAGAGAGACAAGAAAGGAAGTGAGAGGCGAGAGAGACAAGAAAGGAAGGGAGAGTCGAGAGAGTCGAGAGAGTCCCCGTATCAGATGGACAGTCAGCTACCTCGGCCGCACACTCGGCAAGACTCGTCCTCGTGCCTCGCGTGTTGTGCTCCTGTCCGACCTAAGGAATGAGTTTCTGTAATAGGTTTAATTAGGGTCAATTTAAAAAAAAAAAAAGCGGCGCGGCGGTGTTGGCGGAAGGATGGAGGGATGGGAGATTTTTTTATTTTTTTTTAAGGGGGTGGGGGTGTGTGGGGGGCGTACGTTTGTTTATTGTTGTGGTTGTTGGTGTTTATGGCTTCTGTGTTGTGTGTGTGTTTTTTTTTCTTTGCGTGCATTCTCTTTCCTGGCTTCGTCTTCGTTTCCTTCTCATTTTCATTTTCTTTAATTTATTTTTCGTGTATTTCACCTACTTTTCTCCTGCCTTCTCCATCCTCTTCGTTGTACCATGCCTTCCATTCTCTCTCTCTTTTCTTTTTTCCACCTTCCTCCTTTCCCTCCACCTTCTCTCTTACCTCATCCACTCTCTTCACCATTCTTTCCCTTGCTTTCTTCCCTCATTTTCTCCTTCCCCTACTCCTCTCTTCCTCTCCTTCTTTCCCTCTCCCTCCTACCTTCTCCATTCCTCTCCCTCTTCCTCCTCCTCAGCCTTTCCTCCCTTCCCCTCCCCTCTCCTCCTCCTTTCCTCTCCCCTCTCCCCCACCTCCTCCTTTCTCCTCCCCACCTTCTCCTTTCCCCTCTCCTCTCCTCTTTCCCCCTTCTCCTCTCTCCCCTTCCCCTCCTCTCCCTCCCCTCCTCCTTACCCCCTCTCCTCCTCCTCCCCCTCTCTCTCTCCTTCTCTCCTTTCCCTCTCCCTCTCCTCCCCCTCCCCACCTCCTCCTTTCTCCTCCATCTCCTCTCCCTCTTTCCCCTCTCTCCCTCTCCTCCTTTCCTATCCCCCTCCCTCTCCTCCTCCTCTTCCTCCTTTCCCCTCTCCTCTCCTCCTCCTTTCTCTCCCTCTCTCCTTTCCCCTCCCCTCCCCACCACCACTTCTCCCTCCCCCTCTCCCTCTCCTCCACCTCTCCCCCCCCCCCCGTCCCCCCTTCTCCCACCCCACCCGAGCCAAAGGTCTTTAACGCGAGACATTAAGAAAAAAGAAAAAAGAAAAAGATCCGAGAACGACTCTGAAACTTTCGGGAGATATTGTTCCTTTTTTTTTTTTTTTTTTTTTTTTTTTTTTTTTTGGCCTCAATGTTGACCT
>NW_020869355.1:835117-840117 GCF_003789085.1 Penaeus vannamei | reverse complement strand
GTTTAATTTGCTTGTTTTACTTGTTTTTGTTTTACTTTTTTTTTGTTTGCTTTTTCACTAGTTGTTAATTTTACTTTGGCTTTTTCTTGTTTTAATTGTTTTGTTACTTTGTTGCTCTACTGTGTTTTGTTGTTTTTGCTGCTTTATTGCTTGTTGGTTTGCGGCTTTGGTTGACAAAGCTTTACTTGCTGTTTTCTGTTCTTGCTTTGTTTGCTTTTGCTTTTCCTTAGCTTGTTGCTTTACGTGCGCCGCGAGAGCTCCTACCGCCGGCCACGGGACGTTCTGCTCGCCAAACATTTTGATGGGCTAGACAGGTTGGTTTGACGGGAAGGGGAGGGGACGGGTGAGGGAGCATAGGTGTGTTGAGGGTGAAGACGGCACTGGGGCCGGAAGGGAAAGCCACGAAAGGAAGGCGAGGGGCTGTTATGTTCCATGCTGGTGGTGGAACGGGAGAGAGGGAGTGAGGAAGGTGAGGGAGGGGAGAGATGAGGACGGTAGGAAGGAAGGGAGGAGGAGAGGGAGGGAGGAGTGAGGAGGCTGGATGGAGAGGGAAGGAAGGAGACGAGAGGGAGTATGAGAGAGGTAGGGAAGGAGGCTGAGAGGGAGAGGGTAGGGAGGAGGGAGAGGCGAGGAAGAGGAGAAAAACGTGTAAACGAGACGAGTGGAGAGAGACGAGAGAGAGAGGAGAAGAGGAGAGAGAGAGCAGAGAGAGAGAGATGAGAGCAGACGAGAGAGAGAGAGAGAGAGAGAGAAGAGAAAGAGAGAAAAATAAGAAAAAGGAAATAAAAAGGAGGGTAAAGGAATTTTTTGGCACCTCTGCGCCACATAGACGCGAAAATTCGATCTTTCCAATGAAATATGTCTGTGATGAAATCCGGTTTATCTCCCTTACCCCCTAGTCTTCTCCCCCACTACCCCCTACCCTCTCTTCCTCTCCTCCTCTCTCCCACTAATTCCCCCTTCCCTACTCCCCCTCTCTCCCTCCCCCTCTATATCTATCCCTTTTCCTTCTCTTCTCTCTCTCTTCTCTCTCTCTCTCCTCTCCCTCTCTCTCTCTCTCTCCTCTCTCTCTCTCTCTCTCTCTCTCTCCTCTCTCTCTCTCTCTCTTCTTTCCTCTTCTTCTTTCTCTCTCTTCTCTCCTTCTCCTCTCTTACCTCTCTTTCCTCTTCTTCCTTTCTCTCCTTCCTCTCTTTCCTCTCTTGTTCTCCTTTTCTCCTCTCTTCCTCCTCTTTCCTCTTTCTCCTCTCTTCCCTTTTCCCCTCTCTTCTCTTCCTCTCTTTCCTTCTCTCTTTCTCTCTCTTCCTCTCCTTCTTCCTCTCTTCTTCTTCTTCTCTTCTTTTCCTTCTCTCCTCTCTTCCTGTCTTTACCGTCAGCCTCCCGAGCACACCATTTTCGTGTACTGCTCTCGCCACGACTTCGCACCCAGTGGACCCCGTGGCTCCCGTGGCCTCCATGGCTCTCCAGCGGCTGTTATTTGATATTTTCCTCATTCTTTTCTTTCGTTTTTTTGTTGTTTTTTATTTATGTTTGGTTGAGGTTCTTTTCGTTTGATTTTTTTTTCGTTTTTTTTCGGGGTCTATTTTTTTTGGGGGGGGGGGGTTCGGTTTATCTGTTTGGCTGTTTGTCCGTCGCGATCACTGATCGATCCGTTCATCTCTCTCCTCTCCTCTCCTTCTCCTCTCCTATCCTCTCCCTCTCCCTTCCCCTCCCCGCCTCTTCGCTCTCTCCTCTCCCTATCCTCTGTCCTCTCCCCTATCCCCTCCCTCCCTCTCTCCCCTATCCTCTCCTCTCCTCCTCCCTCTCTCTCCCCTATCCTCCTCCCACCCTCCATCCTCCCCCTCAACCCGCCCATCAGCGCATTCCCCGTATTTCGTAGATCCCGGCCGTTGACGAATCTTGGGGTACTCCTTACTCCAGAATCCCTGTCGGTTGGCGCATCCAGCCTCCCTGCCCCCCCCCCCCCTCCCCCCCCCGTTTTCGTTGGTCCACATCCCTGTGGATTCCGGTCCCTGACGAAACCCCGGGAAGAACTGGGGTCTCCGGAACACACTGGGCACCTCCTCCTCTTCTTTCTCCTCTTCCTCCTTCTCTTCAGTTCATCTTCCTTCTCCTTTCCTCTTCCTCTCCTCCAGTTTATCTTCCTCCTTTCCTCCAATTTCATCTTCCTCTCCTCCTCCTCCAGTTCATCTTCCCTCCTCCTTTTCTCTTCCTTCTCCTCCAATTCATCTTCCTCCTTCTCTCCTCTAATGCCATCTTCTTTCCTCCTCCCTCCTCTAATTCATATCTTCCTCCTCCTCCTCCAATTCATTCCTCCTCCTCTCCTCTTTCCTTCTCCTCTTCCTCCTCCTCCTCCTTCAATCATCTTCCTTCTCCTCTTTCCTCTTCCTCCTCCCCCCTTCTTCTCATCCTCTCTTCTCTCTGTCCTCCTCCTCCTCCTCCTCCTCTCCTCCTCCTCCTCCTCCTCCTCCTCTCCTCCTCCTCCTCCTCCCTCCTCCTCCCTCCTCCTCCTCCTCCTCCTCTCCTCTTCCTCCTCTCCTCCTCCTCTCCTTCCTCCTCCTCCTCCTCCTCCTCCTCCTCCTCCTCCTCTCCCCCCCCCCCCCCCACATCTCCGGGGTATGTCATGCGGTGCCCCACACCATGTTCTTTTTATGACCAATGTTATTTTGTTCTCGTTCTCTTGTGTGTTGTTTTTTTTTCTTTCAGTCATTGCTTTGTCTCGTGATTCATGTATTGATGAACCCTGTTTTGCTTTCGTTGTTTATTGTTCAGGTGTTTTTGTTTTGCTTTTTTTGTTTTTTTCTGTTTATTGTCGATCAATGTCTCTTCGTTTTGCTTTTTTTTGCTTTTTTGTTTTTGTGCGATCAGGTGTTTTTGTTTTGGTTTTGTTGTTTCTTGTCGATCAGGTGTTTTTGTTTTGTTTGCGATCAGCTGTTTTTGTCTTTGCTTTTGTTTATTTGTCGATCAGGTGTTTTGTGTTTGTTTTTTGTTTCTTGTTGCGATCAGGTGTGTTAGTTCTTGCTTTTTTGTTTATTGTCGATCAGGTGTTTTTGTTTTGCTTTCCTTGTCGATCTTTCCTTGTTTTTTCTTTTGTTTATTATCGATCAGATGTTTTTGTTTTCCTTTTATTTATTATCGATCGGGTGTTTTTGTTTTGCTTTCCTTGTCGATCAGATGTTTTTTTTCCTTTTGTTTATTATCGATCAGATGTTTTGTTTTGCTTTCCTTCTTTATTGTCGATCAGGTGTGTTTTTGTTTGTTTCCTTGTCGATCTTTCCTTGTTTTTTTTTTTTTTTTATTTATCCGATCAGGTGTTTTTGTTTTCCTTTTGTTTATTGTCGATCAGGTGTTTTTGTTTTGCTTTTGTTGTTTATTGTCGATCAGGTGTTTTTTTTTGCTTTCCTTGTTTATTGTCGATCAGCATGTTTTTTTTTGCTTTCTGTTATGTCGATCAGATGTTTCTGTTTTGCTTTCCTTGTTATTGTCGATCAGGTGTTTTTTTTTTTTTTGCTTTTGTTGTTTATCGTCGATCAGGTGTTTTGTTTTGCTTTCCTTCTTTATCGTCGATCAGGTGTTTCTGTTTTGCTTTCCTTCTTATCGTCGATCGTTTTTGTTTTGCTTTCCTTCTTTATCGTCGATCAGGTGTTTTTGGTTTGTTTTCCTTGTTTATTGTCGATCAGGTGTTTTTGTTTTGCTTTCCTTGTTTATTGTCGATCAGGTGTTTTTGTTTTGCTTTCCTTCTTTATCGTCGATCAGGTGTTTTTGTTTTGCTTTCCTTCTTTATCGTCGATCAGGTGTTTTTGGTTTGTTTTCCTTGTTTATTGTCGATCAGGTGTTTTTGTTTTTGCCTTGTTTATTGTCGATCAGGTGTTTTTGTTTTCCTTTTATTATTGTCGATCAGTGTTTTTTGTTTTGCTTTTGTTTATTATCGATCAGATGTTTTTGTTTTGTTAGATGTTTTTGTTTTGCTTTCCTTTCTTTATCGTCGATCAGGTGTTTTTGGTTTGTTTTCCTTGTTTATTGTCGATCAGGTTGTTTTGTTTTTGCTTTCCTTGTTTATTGTCGATCAGGTGTTTTTGTTTTCCTTTTATTTATTGTCGATCAGGTGTTTTTGTTTTGCTTTGTTTATTATCGATCAGATGTTTTGTTTTGCTTCCTTCTTTATTGTCGATCAGGTGGTTTTTGTTTGGAGTTGTTGCCGTCGTTGTTCAGGCATTGGTTCCCGTGGCATCGAATAGTGGCAGTGGCAGTAATGATCATTGCGTTGCGAGTCATGCACCTCCGGTCTAGATTGGGTGTTTTTGTCGGTGTGGCGGATGCGTTATTGGCGCGTGTGTGGTGGCGGGGTGGGCGGGCGTGGGCGGGGTTAGTGGGGGGTTGTCTGGCGTTAATTAGTTTCAGTGCAGAATTGATTTCATTAGTGTTATTAATGCCGTGACGGGTATTTGGTTTGTTTTTTGTTGTTGTTCGTTGGTTGGTTGTGGTGTCTCTTTTGTATATCTCTGTTTTTGTTTCGGTGTCTTGTCTTTTGTTTGTGTGTGTGTCTCTTTTCTTTCTACTGCCTGTCCCCTTCTTCCTCTTCCTCTCTCTCTCTCTGCTCTCTCTCTCTCTCCTCTGCTCTCTCTCTCTCTCTCTCTCTCTCTCTCTCTCTCTCTCTCTCTTCTCTCTCTCTCTCTCTCTCTCTCTCTCTCTCCTCTCCCTCTCTCTCTCTCTCTCTCTCTCTCTCTTCTCTCTCTCTCTCTCTCTCTCTCTCCTCTCATCTCTCTCTCTCTTACTGTCTGTCTGTTGTCTGCTCTGTCTATCTCTCTCTCTCTCTCTCTCTCTCTCTCCCTCTCCCTCTCTCCCCCTCCCCTCTCCCTTCTCCCTCTCCCTCCCCTCCCTCCTCCCCCTCCTCTACCTCTCCCTCTCCTCTACCTCCCTCCTCTCCTCCCTTCCCTCCCTCCCCATTCCCTTCTCTCCTCTCCCTCTCTCTCTCTCCTCTCTCCCTCTCTCTCCCTCTATCC
>NW_020869355.1:817682-821888 GCF_003789085.1 Penaeus vannamei | reverse complement strand
GCAGGGACTTTTGCTGCTGAGACTCACGGCGGGCGGGGGGGGGGGGAGTGGAAATGTGTGTGTGTGTGTGAGAGAGAGAGAGGGGGAGGGAGGGGGAGGGAGGGGGGAGGGAGGGAGGGAGAGAGATGAGAGAGAGAGAGAGAGAGGGGAGGTGGGGTGAGAAAGAGAGAGAGGGAGGTGGAGGAGAGAGAGAGAGAGAGAAGGGGGGGGAGAGTGAGAGAGAGGAGTTAAGAGAGAGAGAGATAGAGAGAGAGAGGGGGGAGGGAGAAGAGAGAGAGAGAGGGGGGGAGGGAGAGTGAGAGAGAGGGGGTTAAGAAAGAGAGAGAGAGGGGGAGAGAGAGAGAGAGAGAGAAAGGGAGGGGGAGGGAGGAAAACAAGAAGAGAGAGAGAGAGACTGAAGAAGAGACAGGTAGATAAGTAGATAGATTTAGAGAGAGAGAGACAGGACATCATATATGTAAAAGCATGTACCAATTAATAAGAAAATAAATACCTCCACATCGAGATCCACCACAAAGCACATATAAGATTTGACAGACTGGTAATAAGACACAGAGAGACCGAGACAGACTGACAAAAAGACATACATATATAATGAAGACTAACCCAAACATATTTCCACATTTCCCGAAAGGTATTGGCAGAATTTGGCTGACAGTAATGACGTGCGTGGCATTTCTAGCAAGTATTATTCTTGCTTTAACATTTGGATGACGAATATTACCAGGTAAGAGAGCACATTTTTCCTCGTGGATTTATGTTCCAGTCTGCATGAACCTGCTTTCGTTGAAGCCGAGTGAAATATATCTCCAAAAATAAATACTTTTCGGACTGGAAGCGTTCGTAAGATTTTTCTTTTCTTCATATATATTTCATGTTTATATATATTTCTTTTATTTTAGGTTTGTATTTTTTCTTTGTATCATTCGTCTTCTATTTGTTTTTATTTTCATTTTTTTTCAAGTGCAACTCCCATGCAGATATATATCGTCATAAAAGCAAATATTTTTCACTTGATTACCCTCGTTCGCAAGAAGAAAAACAGAACTTTAAACGATAGAGGAAATTATTTTGAAAAATTAATACTGGCGTTGACAATAACTGCGTTATACTGTTGAAACGCTGGTGATATTTTGAACTTGTATATTGGCCTGTTCTTCATCCTGTTCTTCTGTGCTGACTCTCGCTTTGTTTATCATCATTATCATCATTATTATCATTTCTTGTTCTGTTGCTTTATTTGATATTCTCTGTTTTATTCCCATATCTTTCATTATCAATTCTGTTTCTTTATCTATCACTATGTATTCTGTTTCTTTAGCTGTCATGCTTTATTATATTTCTTTATCTACCATTTTTTATTCTATTCTTTTGTCTCTTATTCTTCATTCTATTGCAGTGTCTATCGTTATCTTTTCTATTTTGTAATTTATCTTCTTTATTCTCTACTTTTATATCTCATTATCTATTCTGTTTCTTTATCTGTTATTCGTTATTCTATTTTTTGTTTATCTATCAATATCTATTCTGCTTCTTTATCTATCATAATTTATCTTATTCCTTTATCTATCATTATCTATTCTAATCTAATCTCTCTCTCTCTCTCTCTCTCTCTCTCTCTCTCTCTCTCTCTCTCTCTCTCTCTCTCTCTCTCTCTCTCTCTCTCTCTCTCTCTCTCTCTCTCTGTCTCTGTCTGTCTGTCTTCTTCTCTCTCTCTCTCTCTCTCTCTCTCTCTCTCTCTCTCTCTCTCTCTCTCTCTCTCTCTCTCTCTCTCTCTCTCTCTCTCTCTCTCTCTCTCTCTCTCTCCCCCTCTCTCTCTCTAAAAGAAAAAAAAAAAAAAAAAGCCTTTGAAATTTCGGTCAAAAAGACAAATACGTTAGTGCATGGTTGCCTAATTGCATGATAACTGCGGTGCGTGTGTGGATAGGATCTTCATTGGATTTGTGTATGTGAATGTTTGTTTGTTTGTGAGTGTGTGGTTGTGTGTGTGTGTGTGTGTGTGTGTTTGTGTGGTTGTGTGTGTTTGTGTAGGTATGTTGTTTGTTTGTTGTGTTTGTTTGTGTAGGAGTGAGTGTAGTGTGTGGGTGTTTGTGTAGGTATGTTTGTGTGTTTGTTTGTTTGAGTGTGTGTGTGTGTGTGTGTTTGTTATGTATGTTTGTGTGTTTGTTTGTTTGTTTGTGATGTGTGGTGTGGGTGTGTGTTTGTGTAATGTATGTCTGTGTGTTTGTTTGTTTGTGAGTGTGTGTGTTTGTGTGTGTTTTGTTGTTGTGAGTGTGTGTGTGGGTGTGTGTTTGTGTGGGTATGTTTGTGTGTTTGTTTGTGTTTGTGTGGTGTGTATGTATGTGTGTGTGTTTGTTTGTTATGTTGTGTGTGTGTGTTTGTGTGTTTGTTTGAGTGGGTGTGTGCGTGTGTTTGTGTAGGTATGTTTGTGTGTTTGTTTGTGAGTGTATGTATGCATATGTGTGTTTGTGTAGTGTATGTGTAGTATGTTTGTGTGTTTGTTTGTTTGTTGCGATACGTATGCTTGTGTGTTTTGTTTGTTTGTTTGTTTCTTTGTGAGTAGGTGTGTGTTTGTTGTTTGTTGTTGTGTGTGTGTGTGATGCGGTTTTTATGCATATGAGCAGGCCTAATACATATACATATGTGTATCGATCTGTTTATCGTATCGTCTTTGTGTGTGTGTATGTGTGTGTGTGTGTGCGCGTGTTGTGTGTACATTTTTTTGCCTTTATGTGTATTTATATTTTGTTTATGTGTGTGCCTATAGGGATATGTATATATGTGTATCACTTTGTCTTTTTTATATGCCTAGATGGACCTAGTCGAGACAAATAGATAATTTATGATAAATATGATTTTGATGAGGATGATAATGATAATAACAGCATCATCAGCAGAAACAACAACAGTAATAATAATGATAATGATGATAGTAATGATAACAATGATAATGATGATGATTATGATAGTACTACTAATAATAATGATAATGACAATTATCAAAATAATTAGAAAAATAACAATGATAATGATAATAATAATAACAATAACAATAATAACAATAATAAACTACAACAAAACAACAGCAATCATAATGACAACAATAATGATGATGATAATAAAATCATATTCATGGTAATGAAATTAATAATAAGAAGGATATTAATCATAATGAAAATAATAATAATGAGAATAATAATGACAACAACATAATCATAATATTAATAATATAATAATGATATAACACAATAATATTGATGATAACCAAAACATAAGGGATTATAATGATAACAATAATAACCAAAACGAAAATTCAACCAAAATAATGCGGATAATGAGAATACAGTACCCCCCCACCCCCACCCCCAAACCACCCCCTCAGTACACCGTGAGTTCGTTCGCGTTTCGTCTGACACTCCACCTTAACCCCCCCACCCCCACCCCTCATCCCCCACCATCCCCCGCCCCCATCCCCCTATCCCCCCCATCCCCCCCTATCCCCGCTCCTCCGTTGTGAGTTCGTCCTCCTCTAATGACGATTCCGAGGCAAGTGCCGTCATATTTTCGAGTTATTGGCCTGCACAGAACCCGGGATGGAGAGGAGGGAGGGAGGGAAAGGGGGCGGGTTGGGGGGGGGGGGGAGCGTAGGGGCGAAGCAGAGCAAGATTTTACTAATGGCTATGCTAATGCTGCAAAGCTAAAACTGGGGGAATTCAGCATAGGGCGGCTGGAATTTCTGTTTGCGTGTGTGTCTCTCTGGTTTTTCTTTCTGTCTATATTTCGTGTTTCGTCTCTGACTGACACTGTCTGTCTCACTCTCTCTCTCTCTCTCTCTCTCTCTCTCTCTCTCTCTCTCTCTCTCTCTCTCTCTATCTATATATCTATATATATATATATATATATATATATATATATATATATATATATATATATATATATATATATATATATATATATATATATATATATATAATATATTAATATATATATATATACTATATATATATATATATATATATATATATTATATATATATATATATATATATATATATATATATATATATATATATATATATATATATATATATATATATATATATATATATATATATATATATATATATAATATATATATATATATATATATAATATTATATATATATATATATATATATATATATATATTATAATATTATAAATATAT
>NW_020869355.1:790182-797682 GCF_003789085.1 Penaeus vannamei | reverse complement strand
AAAAAAAGCCATCGTTAAACATTTACGGGTTTAGGAAATCGCTTTCTGATAGCCTCGTCTGATAGGTTCTCATGGAAGAATACATACACATTAACGCAATGTTTGGCCAATTTTGGAATGGGTTGGATGTAAATACAAAGAGAAGTCAACCGTGGAATGCTATCATAGCTGTCGTCAGCAACTTTTATTTGAATTGCCCAAACCAGGCTAAAATCATAACGTGTTTTTAAAAAGTTGGTTAACTGCCGTTTTTTTCATAGAGGAAAAATAGATAGAAAATTGAAATGTGACATAGACTCTTACATTTGTTAGTATTAGGCTTCTACAATTTCAACGAATAGGTAGAATCGGTAGGAGAAAGAGACTTATTTAAATATAGCACAACGCCATAGACAATGATATAACACTTACGATAAGCCAAGCTCATTTTACAATCTGTGATACAAATAATATGTGCATTTTCCCTTCTTAAAAAAAAAAAAAAAAAAAAAAAAAAAAACAGTTCTAAATTGAAAGTTGTCTAATTTCTGAGTATTTTTTAACAATCATACACATACAAATGCGTGTGTGTGTGCTAGCACTCTGGAAGATGGGGAATTCTAAGCCTTTGTTTAGAGTCTAACAAGTCCATACCTAAAGAAAAATATTGACGACGGGAAATCACATTCAAAGAGGGACAGCACAAAATAATCTTCGCAGAACTAGAGAGCAAATGAAAGTGGACAAAATATTTCTTGGGAAAGCTAAGGCAAATGCTTTTTCGTGGGATAACATGCGATATCCTAAAAAGCCACACTTTTGATTGGCAACCCTTTGAGTCTTCCTGTACGTCAGACTTTTAGCCGGTGCAGTGAAGAGTAGATCTGAATGATCATACAGTCACCCTTATGCAACCCTCTCGTCCCAATGCTCCTCAGGCACTTGGACTAATTACCCAGCCCCTCCTGGAATCTAATGCCTTCCCTTATAGTGTATGCAGGTCGAATCACTTGTAAACAAACGACGCATTTGGTTGACATAAGATACCTGTCCGATTCTTATAGCAATGTGCAAATAATGTGATATAAGGATTTGCTTCCTACATTGCCTCAGTCCAAAGAAGGTTACAGACTCGAACGTTTTATCCATGTTTCAAGTCTATGAATCACATCAGTTCAGTTTCATTTGAATATCCTCAATATCTCACTCTCTTATACATACATATATATTTATTTTTTCTTTCTTTTTTCTTTTTTTTCACAATCCTTGATGGGCTTCTTGGAGTTTGACTTTTGATTTATCCAAGCCACTTGACGGTGTGTTATTACTAGGGTTTCAGCTGCGTCCTTTTTATCTGTTTCTAATCATATAAAATCATACATTCCTGGTGGGGTTCCTCAGGACCTGCATTTACTACCACCTTGTTTGTTTGTTTGTGTTTTCGAGTTTACCGATGGTTTAGATCTTCCAGGTAGCTCTTGCATTGTAAATTAATTATCCATCTGAATTGGGAGTCATCTGCACGGAATTTACATTGGTTTGTAAAACAGTTTTGGATCTCTGAAACTGCTTTTCAAACAGCTAGATCTTTTACTTTCTCGCTTCTCTTTATATTAGGAATGCATATGTCCATGTGTGTATGTGAGCGTGTGCGTACGTGTATATGTGTGTGTGTGTGTGTGTGTGTGTGTGTGTCGCTTTTTTCACCTTTTAAATCATAAGGCACAATGACCAAGCATTAAAACTGATTATACGCACAATTAGGTTTTCGAAAGATAAGTAAAAAAGGATAAAAAAAAAACATTTAATTATCTACCATTTTGTAAAAAAATCACCACACTATTAAACACATAATGATACATCATTCATAGCAGCTCACAAAAAGCTTCTTTTTGACCCTCTCTCAGATATCCTACTCATCTTGGTAGAATTTAGAATTTCTCTCCAACACGAACTTATCAATATAATATAGCTTGAATGTATCTTCGCTCACACGTTCCTATTACCTTATAACAGCCTGACAATACAGACAATATCATGCTTTAACTCCCATAGTATGCAATATCAAGCCTCAAATTAAATGAACAATCCCTCCAAAGACGTCTAACTCAACGTAATGCAATATATACACAAGGGTTAGGATTCACTGTCAGGTCTTTGGCGTCATACTTGGTGCAGAGAGACTGGTATGAGATCGCCTTTCTCTATTTCCTTATTTTCATGTTCTTATTTTGTATTTTCCTAACCCTTGTCTTCGTGGACTCTTCAGGGTAGAAGGCATCGTTATCATGTTTTCGCTTTATCTTGTATGTATACATACATACATGCATACATGTGGTATGTATGTATGTATGTTGTGTATGTGTTGTGTGTGTGTGTGTGTGTGTGTGTGTGTGTGTGTGTGTGTGTGTGTGTGTGTTGTGTGTTGTGTGTGTGTGTGTGTGTGTGTGTGTGTGTGTGTGTGTGTATGTGTGTATGTGTGTGTGTGTGTGTGTGTGTGTGTGTGTGTGTGTGTGTGTGTGTGTGTGTGTGTGTGTGTGTGTGTGTGTGTGTGTGTGTGTGAGAGGTACACCTAAAAAGATATTTGGAACAAATCATTTTATGTGTTCCTCTCAAAATGTGTACATCTTGTAACCTTGTTCATCTGCATGTCTCCACGTCTTTTCTTGCGTTTTCTTCAGTTTGCTCTCCAGGTGTTAGTTTTTTTTCTTCTTCCCTGCTTTAATGATCTGTCGTATATTGCATAAGCATTTTTTACGTTTTCGCTAAAGAGGAAGTTACATTTTTTTCCACCAACAGGAAAAACTTTACTTTTTTTTTTTTTTTTTTTTTTTTGTCCTTTTGGTTGAAGTCGAACATTGCTTTGCATAATTCCGATCGTGTAGCTGATATTATATACATTAACATACATTACACAAGAAAAGCAATAAGTGAAATCTATTTTTCATATCAAATTCAATGGGAATTAAACCTAGAAGGGAGGGAGGATAGAAGGATAGGAAGGAGGGAGGAAGGATGGGAGGGTAAGGAGGAAGGAAGGATGGGAGGGGAAGGGAGGAAGGAAGATGGGAGAGTGTAGGAGGAGAAGCGATGAATAATTTACAATTACCAAATTTTTTATATCAATTTTTGTATGCAAAACCGGCAGTATGAAATTGGTGCAGATCTGCATAACAGAAATAACGAAAAATAACATATATAGAAAATATGCATATTTGAAAGGTTGATGGACTAATGGATGTGGGTGTGTATAAAGGTATATATGATAGAATGGAAAAAAAAAAAAAAAGAGAAAATGTGCATAATCTTTGTAATGGAAATGACGGAAGAAGAAAAATAAAACGAAAAAGTAATAATTATAATGATAGTGTTGGTAAATGTGATAAGTATAATAGAACTAATAACAGTGATAATGATGATAATCATAATGATAATACCAATAAAATTAATGATTTATTATTTAGTAAGAATAAAAAAATTATGTTAGTATCGCTGATAATAAGAAAAGTGATAATAATGATGATGAATATAAAAACAACCATAATAAAACGAACAAGAAAGAAGAGGAACAAGATAAAGAGTGAGAAGAAAAAACGAAGAAATATGAAAAAAAAGAAAAGGAGAAGAGGAAGAAGAAAGAAGAATGAAAGAAGATGATAGCAAATTTCCCAGTCAGTTGCGTCATTATCTGTTAAGGCAAGAGAAATTGTCTGCCATTTAAACCTGGCGGATCATCCCCCCTCCCCCCCCCTCTTCCCTCCCCTCCCCCTTCACCCAACGCTCCAACAACCCCTCCCCCTTACTACCTCACCCTTTCACCCCTTCCCTCCCCCTCTTCCCTTACCCTCCTCCCCTCTTCCCAATTCTCACCCCCTCTTTCACCCCTCTTCCTCACCCCCTCCCTTACCCACCCCATCACCTTCCTATTCCTCCCTTCCCCTTCGCCCTCTTCCTTCCCCTCCTCCTCCTCCCCTCTCCCATTCTCTCACCTCCCCCTCCTCCTCTCCCTTCTCTTCTCCCCCCCCCCCTCCTCTCACCTTATTCCCCCACCCCCACCTTCCTCCCTCCTCCCTTATCCTCCACCACCCTCTCCTCCTCCTACCCCTCCTCCCCTCAGTCACTTTACCCCCTCCCCCCACCCTCCTACCCTCCTCCCCCTCCTCTCACCTTATTCCCCCCTCTTCCTACCCCTCCCCCCTCCTCTCTCTTTATCCCCTCCCCCCACCTTTTTCCTCCATCACCCCCCTCCTCTCTCCTCCTCCCCCCTCCCTCACCCTCATCCCGCCCCCTCCATCCACCACCTTCCTACCCCTCCTCTTACCCCTCCCCCCTCCTCTCACTTTATCCCCGCCCCCCCTCCTCACCTCATCCCCTACCCTCCTCCCCACCCCCCCCATCGCACACAGGCACCAATATATCCACTCGCCATCGACGTTCCCTTGATGAGATCGAGTCCTTCCTCCCTCCTTGGGCCTCCTTAGCACCCGCGGGAAGACATCTCAGCCGGTCTTGTCTCACGAGCCGACGCCTTGGGTCTAAGGAGCTAATCGACGAGAATCTTTTACTTTTTTTTCTTTTTTCCCATCCTTTTTTCAAGTAGATTTCTTTCTTCTTTTTTTCAATTTTTCGTTTTTTATTTTATTATTATTATTTTTTTACTTTTCCTTTTTTTTTTTTTTTTTTTTTTTTTTTTTTTTTTTTTACTATTTCCCTTTTTTCGTTTTTTTTTTCCATTCTTTTTTTTTTCTTACTATCGTCTGGGTCTTAGCGAGGATTGCCGATTTGTTCGTTCGTCTTACGGGCTGGATATGTCGGTGTGGTCTAGGTAGGGAGGGAGAGAGGAAGGAAGGGGGAAGAGGGACAGAGGGAAGAGAGAAGGAGGTAGGAGGGAGGGAGGGAGAGAGGAGGGGGAGGGAGGGACAGAGGGAAGGGAGGGGTAGGAGGGAGAGGAGGAGGAGGGAAGAGGGAGAGGGTAGAGGAGAAGAGAGAAGAGAGGGAGGAGGGAGGGAGAGGGAAGGGGGAAGGGAGGGAGAGAGGAGGGAAGGAGGGGGGACAGAGGAAGGGAGAAGGAGGGAGGGAAAGATGGAATGGAGGGAAAGGATTGGGAATAAGGAAGGAAGGGTAAAGAGGTGGGAAGGGGTGAGGAGAAATGAGGAGGATGGAGGGAAAGAGGGAAGGTGGAAGAAGGGAGGAGAGTGGAAAGAAGGGTGAAGATGATGAAATTAAGGAAGGAAGAAAGGTAAAGAGCGACGAAGAAAGAAAGAATGAAGATGTAGAAAAGTAGAATGAGGGAGTTAGAAGGGAGAGAAAGAGAGGAAGACACGTAAAAAGAAGGAAGAAAGGAAGAAAGCCGGTGTGATGGAGAAGTCATTATTTCAGGGTCGCATTCTCATTTCACGTTTTCCACGACGACGGAAGGAGAGGAGGAGGAGGAGGAGGAGGTGAGCCTGGGTTGGGAGATGGAAGTAGTAACAGAAGAGAGAGGAAAAGAGAGAGAGGGGGGGAGATAGAGAGAGACGAGAGAGAGAAAGAGAGAGAGAGAGAGAGAGAGAGAGAGAGAGAGAGAGAGAGAGAGAGAGAGAGAGAAGAGAGAGAGAGAGAGAGAGAGAGAAGAGAGAGACAGAGAGACAGAGAGAAGAGAGAGAGAGAGAGAGAGGGAGAGAGAAAGACAGACAGACAGACAGAGAGGGAGAAGAGAGAGCAATTAAGCCGAAGAGCAAAGAGGGAAGCAAGAAAGATAAATCGAAAGATAAATAGACAGATGGAGAGAGAGAAGGGGGAGAGATAGCAGAGGCAGACACAGTTAGAGTGAAAGTGAAAAGTGATAAATTAAAACCGCAGGACAAAGAAAGGGAAACTAAAAAGAGAGAGAGAGAGAGAGAGAGAGAGAGAGGAGAGAGAGAGAGAGGAGAGAGAGGAGAGAGAGAGAAGAGAGAGAGAGAGAGAGAGAGAGAGAGAGAGAGAGAAGAGAGAGAGAAGAGAGAGAGAGAGAGAGAGAGAGAGAGAGAGAGAGAGAAGAGAGACAGAAAGAGAGAGAGAGAAGAGAGAGAGAGTCTGCAAGAAATTGCCAGCGAAGCGAGACAAGGCCAAAGAAAAGGGGGCTGATCCCAGAGGAAATATTACTTCCTGATGACTCTGTTCCAACGCATAATGCTCAACATCTCGGGCTCTGAATGAGTACTACTTGTCTGCACCAAGTCTTTTTTTTTTTTTTTTTTTTTTTTTTACTTTCGTCTTATCTTTTCTTTCTCTCTCTCGTCGTTTTTTTTTTTTTTTTTTTTTTACCTTTCCTTCTTGGTCTTAATCGTCATTCCTTCTTTCTTCTCTCTTCTCGTCGTTTTTTTTCTTTCTTTCTTATCTTTTCCTTCTTGGTCTTAAATTTCATCTCCTTCTTTCTTCTCTCTCTCTCTTTGTCTGTCTTACAATCCCTCCCTATCTCTCTTGATCTTTTTCTTTCTGTCTGTCTGCTGTCTTTGATTCTCTCTCTCTCTCTCTTCTCTCTCTCTCTCTCTCTCTCTCTCTCTCTCTCTCTCTCTCTCTCTCTCTCTCTCTCGCTCGCTCGCTCTCTCCCTCTCCTCTCTCCTCTCTCTCTCTCCCTCCCCCCCTCTTCTCTCTCCTCTCTCTCTCTCTCTCTCTCTCCTCTCTCTCTCTCTCTCTCTCTCTCTCTCTCTCTCTCTCTCTCTCTCTCTCTCTCTCTCTCTCTCTCTCTCTCTCTCTCTCTCTCTCTCTCTCTCTCTCTCTCTCTCTCTCCTCTCCCTCTCTCTCTCTCTCTCTCTCTCTCTCTCTCTCTCTCTCTCTCTCTCCTCTCTCTTCTCTCCTCTACTCTCTTTCTCTCTTACCATTTTTGTTGTTTTCTCTGCTTTTCCCTTTTCCAGGATATGCACTCCGATGCCGGTTTTCTGCTGCCAGGTGCTTGTAAAATCAGACGGAATAAAAGTGTTACATACCATGGAAGATAAAACATATTGCAGCATATGTGAACAGAGAAAATATTTTCTAGAATAAGTCACATTTTGCTAAAAGTGTATTATGTCTCTGAGAAATTCATTCATTTTAATTTTGGAATTGTTTGTTTATCATGAATATTAATGTTACATTAATTAGAATTTTTTTTAAAACAAATGAAATACACTATTCTGTTAGTATAACTCATGTTGCAAGTTCGCTAAATTAGAAAGATAATTTCATTAGAAATAAACCAGAAATATGAAATGTAGATACCATGTACATATATTTTAGTTATTTTGTAGACTCTTCAAGAAAAAAAAAGAAAGAAAGAAAAAGAAAAAGAAGAGAAAGAAAAAAGATATATCGATGTGGTACGCCAATTTACCTGCATATATTTCCCTCAACTGCCATGCCTAAAACTACGGTCAAATTCTGAACACGAATCGTATATTCATTTGAATGGAGATAGCTTCGTTTTGTGTCAGTCCATCAGAATTCACTTCAGTTCCAAAATATTCACTCGACCTCTCTTTAACATTAAATACTCTGGACAGACTAATCTTCATACAGCTG
>NW_020869355.1:775182-785182 GCF_003789085.1 Penaeus vannamei | reverse complement strand
GTAGGTCATGTCCATTTGACTACCACAGTATGTTTTGTCTTGCTCTTTTACCGAATATTTAAACAAATTCTGACTAAATGACTGAAGGTTAATGTACACAATACCAAGCTCCCTCGTGACTGGCACTATGACATTCACAAAAGTCCAAACCTTGTTATTTTCCTCTGAATGTATCAATCTTCAAAAATTAACCATGTGTCTTGCAAGATCCTTCCTCTTTAATTGAAGAATCCTTGATAAGAGATTTGCCCAATATCACCACGCGGTATGAAGCTTCCAGCATGTAGTCAAATGAAAATGAAAACCGCCACAATAAATTAAATGAAACCGTAACATTTCGAAATCTCCACGAGTTTCTCATCAGACGAATGATTAACCATTTTGCTTAATTATTCCCTTTGTCGGGTAAAGAGTTCATTTCATTTCTCATTGTGGCTGTTTTCTTTTTCATCTTTGTGTACACGCTACTGTGTGTGTTCACGGAGTTAAAATGCAAGCAGAATTCGAGGTCTGTTTGTCCAAAAGTGTTTGAAATCCCCCAAGACTGATCTTTTCGTTGGATCAGGCTTTTTAATTCAATGAGGTTCTTTTTCAGTTCTCTTTTGATCACGGATTCTCAACTGAGCATCAAATTTATTCTGACTCAGACTTGATTGTACATAAAAAAGATAGAGCGTTTTTTTTTTCCAGAGTATTTGGATATGAGAATATTACACCATGACTGGTGTAAGTCGCTATGCAAAGTCAGAAGTTTTTCTCCTTTTAAAAGTATTTTAGGGTTGACTCTCGCCATTCATTGTGATAAGAGTTTAACTAAATTAATAAACATCTACATCTCTCTTATTATACATTTGCGGCATCGTAGAGCCTACTTTTCATATACAGAAAATATAACGACAGTAAAATATACAAGGTGTATGTATTCCCTTTATAATGTAAAAGAAAGGGAAACAGGTAAGTAGATATATATAAAACATCATATTTATGTAAATATATGGACACTGTTCATGTATTGATATGTGCATATAAACAGAGAAGTTTAACGACATATAGACATATATAGAATAGGTGATAGATGGAAAAACAAATACACACAACACTGCACACACCTATACCGACATCAGTAAGGATGTAATATGAATGCGCAAAACACATACACAAGGCGCACACACACACACACACACAATATACATATATATATATATATATATAATATATATATATATATATATTTGTGTGTGTGTGTGTGTGTGTTGTGTGTGTGTGTGTGTGTGTGTGAGAGAGAGAGAGAGAGAGAGAGAGAGAGAGAGAGAGAGAGAGAGAGAGAGAGAGAGAGAGAGAGAGAGAGAGGGAAATTTAAATCTTTTGTTTCTCTCTGCTTTCTCGTTTGTATATATGATAAATACTGAAATATTCTTTTGCGTGTGAATACTTTCAACAAACACTGTTCATATTCAACAAATCTTTTACACCTTGAATCATTCTCTTTCTGTGCCAATCCTCTCCATTTAAGACATATAATTTTGATAATCATGGAAATTTGATATCTCAGAATTTTCTCAGTTCTTCGAATCTGTTCAAACCGCAAATTATAATGTGCGTCACATTTGTGCTTTTTTCTTTACTTCTGCCTCATGTCAAGCAAACCATTACTTCGTTGAAGGGTTTTCATGTTCATGTTATCTTTTCATCGAACTAATTTTAATTAATATATCTAGAGATTATCTCAATATTGTTGGCTTTATTCATATTTGTATTGTAAAAGATCAGAGGGATTTGCGTGCTACATTCAGGTTAATCTTCATAGAAATTTATTCAAACAAAATGCATTTTCATTGCATATTGATATGATGAAAAGAAATATTTGATAACAGGAATTAAAGTTCTTATTTACATATTCCTTTCTTTATATAATAATATATATATATATATATATATATATATATATATATATTATTTATCTGGCATTCTAGTCAGTTTTCATTTTAATTTTCTTTATCATGGTCACTTAACCTACCGCGTAACCTAGTAATCTTACTGAACACAAGCACAAACACAGTAACGTGTACACACACACACACACACACACACACACACACACACACACACACACACACACACACACACACACACACACACACACACACAATACAAATAAAAAATAAATAAAATAAAAGGCAAACAGCCACAATAACTACTAGTTATGTGTACTACGAACACCTCCACGATCCCATCCCCCATGCCTACCACAACTCACCATGGACATAGCAACCATCACCGCTATTATCACAACCATTACCCCCCCAATACGACCTCAATAAATTTCTTTCGTGTCATAGAAATAAGCAAATCCCGCAATGGTACTTTGGATTTAATTAGGCTATCGGGTCCTAGTAGTTAATGGTAATGGTTTTGGATAAGGTGATACACATATTACCACAGAACTCTACTTATGCACAAACATACAAAGGAATGAAGATACAAATAATAACAATAACTATATTAATAATGATGATGATGATGATGATAACAATGATAATAATGATAATAATAACAACAAAACAATAATAATAATAAAACATTTAATAATACGACCAGAAGATAAAAATAAGGCGACAACCAAACCACACAAATAGAAGCACATAAATATACGTCACATACGAACAACTGTACAGCGCAACAGGATATCTGCCTTCTCTTTTCCAGCAGCAATTCATCTTCCCTCCTAAATGACTTCATTGTTTATTAAATTTACGTTTTGTCAAGGTAAAGAGTGTATGATTCGACATTACTAGGACAAAATCGAAGCTATTTTATCTAAATAACAGCCTTTGACACGGTAATATCTTTTACACTGCTTTAGTCCCTACCTGTAATGTTAAATTTATAGAAATGTCACTCAGTATAAACGCTAATGCGAGTTGACCAGAACTACCTTGCAGAATTAATCGGATTCGATGGTCTTGTGTGTTTATATATCTCAGCCAATGGGAATATCCGCGGATCAGGCGAGTCGAGTCATGTACCAATCAGGGAGAAGGAAAAGAGACACAAGAACGCCCATTGGTCAGACCGGAGAGAACCTCGCGCGCTCATTGGTCAGAAACGATGACGTCATTTTGGCGTCGATGGTAAACAGATGTTATGAGACCCGATATACACATAGGCAATTTAGAAAAAAAAAAAAAAAAAAAAAAACGACACGTAAAACACATAATAACGCCGTCGAAAAATCAGTAATAAAATCTCCCACGACGATCTTAGATGAGCAGAGTAATTAAGCTCGAGTAGCCTTATAAGGGCAAAGGATATAGGATATGAATGAGCCGAGACGTCAGTTGCGAGCCGGAGTTAAGGTCAAAGACGTGCGCCGTCCATGTCTATTTCACTCCTTTCTCTCCCTGCAAATTATTCAGCGGCGGAGGAACAGCTGCGTGTCCTTTACGGGAAGCCCTTCGCTGTGTAGACACTGGCCGCCCACCCTTTGATGCCATCGCTTAATTAACAAACGTTAAAAGCCTTTAACTTTTATATAACCGGCAAAGTGTTTTACAGTGTCGTTAATAGATTGTCAGCTGACCTATGTACGTGCACACACACACACACACACACACACACACACACACACACACACACACACACACACACACACACACACACACACACACACACACACACACACACACACACACACTCACACACACACACACACACACACACACACACACACACACACACACACACACACACACATACATATGTATGTATATGTGTGTATCCGTTTATTTGTACAAACACACACATATGTGTGTATGATATGTGTATAGGCGTGTCTGTGTACAAACACACACACATATATATACATGATATTCCTGTACTCCAAGATACACACATACATAATGCATCTACCTATGTACTCACCTACGTCTTATACTTACCATTCCGCTCGTTCCCACACGGCCACGCAAAAGACTTACCTGGAAATCATTACTGGAATCACCTTTGTTCGCGAGAGTAATGGATAGTTATAGAACAAAGTCACGTAAACATAATTACCAACTGACACTAAACCCGATTAAGGGCAAGGAGGATGAGTGAGAAATAATAAGGAGAAAGGTTAGAAGTTGCCTAACGGAATCACTGGCGGTTAATGGCTCGTTCGCTGATTACTTTCTTTACAAAGGCATCTTCCTGAAAACGAGGGAGAGAGAGAGGAGGGAGGGGAGAGGAGAGAGAGAGAGAGAGAGAGAGAGAGAGAGAGAGAGAGAGAGAGAGAGAGAGAGAGGAGAGAGAGAGAGAGAGGGGGGGGGAGGGAGGGAGAGGAGAGAGAGGGGGGGGGGGGGAGGGAGAGAGAGGAGAGGGGGAAACAGACAGAGAGAGAGAGGGGGGGGCAGGAGAGAGAGAGAGAGAGAGGAGGGGGCGAGAGGAGAGAGAGGAGAGGGGGGGGGAGGAGAGAGAGAGAGCGAGAGTAAGAAAAGAGAGAAAGAGAAGAGAGAGAGAGAGAATCAAAACAGAAATGAAAAAGATATATTATCGACCCAACCTCTCCTTGAATCCCCCCTTCCCAAAGACAAGGACCCGCAGAATGCCTTCGTGTTAACATTATAGGCTTGTAGATAGAGACATCCCTTAGATATATATATATATATACGTAGACGTCGCCAGCACCCTGCCTCATGATAACGTCCTTCCAATAACGCCCTCGTTTCACCCGACATCCTGCAGGGGAGGCCGTGAGATACAGCATCACCGGAGGAAACAGGGACGGCCTCTTCACGATCGACCAGCACTCGGGCCTCATCACCCTCGCCGCCCCGCTGGACCATGATCGACAGGCCAAGGTAGGTTCCTATTGCCTACATTAGCCGATTCTATTGGGTGAAAGGGGGGGTCAAAGCCCTGTAGGATTCGGTGTGCTTTTCGGCTCAAGGTAAGGATCTCGAGACGGCATTTTCTTTTACGGGGTTGAAGAGCTGGAGGTATTCAGATAACGCCCGCTGGTGGGTTTAAAAGGGTTTGGGGTTCGGGAGAAGAATCGTTTTCACGCGTGAATGCAGACGTCCAAATCGTCTATTGTACTCCAGTAGACTAAGAGTACACGTATTTCACACTGGGAACGTTATACTCCTTTTTATCCACTTAATTCTATATCATTTCAGTTCATATCATTTCACGTTAACGTCATATTTATTTTTGTGTCGGTCTTTTTCCATAACACAGAACTAATATTGGTATACCAGGGTACGCAGTTTTTTTTCAAGTCCGTATCAATAGAAAATAATGATAATATCAATAATGAATATTACTTTTACATCTGTCACTTTCATCTTTCATCAATTTTTTATTCACATTTGCTATTATGGTTTCAGTAATCATATAACAAATGACACGTAGAAATGTTAAAATGTAAAAATAGTGATTACAAAAAGCTAGTGTGCCAAAAGCAATTAATATCAAAGAAAAGATAAATGAAATAAAATGCTGAATAAACAAATACCAAATTCAAATAATTTTAACTTTCAACACCGCTTCTATTATAATTTTCAGACATTTAGAAACAATTTTGGAAATGGAAAAAAAAAAAAAAAAATCAGTAAAGTGTAACATGCCAACAGTCCCAGCACCTGCATGAAATCACGGCCATTAATCCTTCACCCAGGCAAGTGTAAGACCAAAGTGCCAAGTGCCAAGTGGCTCCTTAACAGCAACTGTGAGAGAAACGGCAGGACGCGACCCCGGGACAATACGAAATGCAAGGTCAACGATTTAGCTTAGTCTTCCATGGGGTGCCAGGGACGCTAGGCACTGGAGCCAAGCCAAGGTCGATTTTTTTTTTCTTCTTCTTATTCCCGTGTGAGGTGTATTTTCGTTCGTTCTTTTACTTTTATTTTCGATCTCTGTCTCTCTTTGGTTTGTCTTCCGGTCTGTCCTTGGGTTTATCTCTGTCCTGTCTGTCTTTTTCTCCCTCTATTTGTTTTTCTATCTACTCTCCTCTCCTCTCGGAGCTCTCTTGCTCTCTCCTCGCTCTCTTTCTCTCTCGCTTTCTCTCCTCGTCCACTCTTTCTCTCAATCTCTCTTGCTTCTTCTGGCTCTCGTCTCGCTTCTCTCTTCCTCTCTCGCTTCTCATCTCTCTCTCTCGTTCTCTCTCTCCTCTCGTCTCTTCTCTCCTCTCTCCCCTTCTTCTCTTCTCTCGTCACTCTCTCTCTCTCTCTCTCTCTCCCCTCTCTTCTCTCTTCCTCTTCTTCTGCCCTCTCTCTCGTCCTCCGTGCCCTCTCTCTCTTCCTCCTGCCACTCCTCTTCTCCCTCACCCCTCTCATCTTTTCCCTCCCTCTATCTCTCCTTCTCCCTCACCCTCTCTCTCTTTCTCCTCGCCCTTTCTTCTCCTCTTCTTTCACCCTCCTCTTTCTCTCCTTTCTCCTCACCCTCCTCTCTCTTTCTTCCTCCTCACCTCTCTCTTTGTTCCTCACTTTCTCTCCTTTCTTCTCCCTTCTGTCTCTCTTTTCTCCTCACCTAACCTCATCTCTCTTCTCCTCCCCCCTCACCGATCCCTGCTCTCTCTTCTTCCTCACTCTCCCTCGCCCTTTCTTCCCTCTTTCTCTTCCCTCCCCCTCTTTCTCCTTCTCGCCCTAACCCTCTCTCTATCTTCCTCCCTCACTATCCTTTCTTCTCTCTTTCTCCCTCACCCTTCTCTCTCTTTCTTCCTCCCCCCCTCTCTCCCTCTGTTTGTTCTTTCCCTTCTTCTATCACAAATGAGCTGTCCATTGCACGCAGGCTCAGGAAACTTCTTGTGAGATGTTGTCTGTTTACCTTATATCCTTTTGCGACCTAAAGAGAGAATCTATTTAGTTCCCGGGCAATAACGATGAAATATATACAGTTTCGTGATTAATAATTTGTCAGGCCCTTTGACGTTTTTGTGTCGCTGTGATGGCGGTCGTAATTTCGTTATTGATTTTGGCGTTGAGAGGCGTGGCGGTCGTGAAAATGGTGTGAAGAGAGTGTTAATGGTAAGGGTGATGAATGGGTATTCGGAACGTCGTGAGAGTCGTTATCATTATGCATCAATAGCATCTTTGTTGACATTATTTTTTATTATTATTGCTATTATTTTTTTATTATTGTTACTATTACTTTTATTATTATCACTATTATTTTTTATTATTATCACTATTATTTTTTTATTATTACTATTTCTTTTATTATTATTACTATTATTTCTTATTATTATCACTATTATTGTTATTATCATTATCATCATTGCCAGCATCATCATCATCAACCATCATATCATCATCACCATACCACCACCTATCCATCATCATCATCATCATCATCATCATCATCATCATCATCATCAATCATCATCATCATCATCATCATCATCATCATCATCATCATCATCATCATCGTCAATTCATCATCGTCATCATTATTAATTATTTTTAGTGGTAGTAGTAGTAGTAGCAGCCTTCTTATTATCATTATATATAATTTCATTATTTTAGTTTTTTTGTTTTTTCGTTTTCTTGTTTCCAAGCATGAGTTCTATTATCATAATCATTTTATCATTATTATAATCATTACTATTATCACTATTATTCTGTTATTATTATGAACACTGTTATTAATAGTCTCATTATCATTTTATTCATTATTGTGTTTAATTTTATTGTCATTATTATTATCATTGTTATTATGCTTATTATTCTTATTATTATCATTATATTTATTATCATTCTTATTCCTGTATAAAAAGCTGAAGCGTAAGCTCTTCTCATCCTCTTGCTCAAAAATCTTCAGTGAACTTAAGAAAAGGATTAGGAAATTCTTTACAGTTCAGTGCGCAAATAAATAGTAATTGAAAAATATATATATATTGCATGTGCAAAATAATGGAATTATGATATTTTTTTTTACGTGAAAGAACAATCTCTATTCAAAATTTAAGGCTGAAAGCTAATGATAATATAGACATTTTAAATATTTATTATCATTCTGGGTATGGGTAAATATCCACAGAAATCTGATCTTATCATCTTTCTCCCTCACCCTCTCTCTCTTTCTCTTTCTCCCTCACTTTCTCCCCTCCCCCCTCTCTCTTTCTCCCTCACCCTCTCTCTCTCTCTTTCTCCTTCACACTCTCTCTCTCTTTCTCCCTCACCCTCCTCTTCTTCTCTTTCTCCTTCACTCTCTCACTTTCTCCTCACCCTCTCTCTCTTTCTCTCTCTCTTCTTTTCTCCTCACCTCTCTCTCATCTTCTCCCTCACCCTCTCTCTCTCTTTCTCCCTCACCCTCTCTCTCTCTCTCTCTATCTCCCTCACCCTCTCTCTCTCTCTCTCTTTCTCCTCACCCTCTTCTCTCTCTTTCTCCCTCACTCTCTCTCTCTCTCTCTTTCTCCTCACCCTCTTCTTTCTCTTCTCCTCACCTCTCTCTCTTCTCTCCTCACCTCTTCTCTCTACTTTCTTCTCCCTCACCCCTCTCTCTCTTTCTCCTAAGCCTTTCCCTCTTTTCCCCTCCCCCCCTCTCTCTCTTTCTCCCTCACCCTCTCTCTCACTCTCCCTCGCCTCTCTCTCTCTTTCTTTCTCCCTCAATCTCTCTCTTTCTCCTCCCCCTCTCTCTCTTTCTCCCTCACCCTCTCTCTCTTTCTCCCTCACCCTCTCTCTCTTTCTCCCTCACCCTCAGTCAAAATCATATTCACAGTGAAGAAATTTTTACTTTCATTTTATGGGAATTAACTACAATGATGAAAGTGTTAAAAATGTTGATAAGAATGACTCCATGACGATGTAAATTCAATCGAGATACCGTGATGTTTTCTGCATATTTTTTTTTTTATTCTGTGCAATGACCTTTGTGACCTTAATGAACATCTACTTTATTTCTGCCGTGTAGAATTATTTGATCTTCTCTTCCCTTACTTTGAAACACTCTACTTTACCCATTCCATATGTAAAAACCGATCTGCATTGTTTTACATACGTTAATTAACATCTGTCTATTGTACAGTCTGTTTACGAGACGTGACGATTCTCTTATTAAATACAAAGCTATTGAGACTGCCAACATATCACAGCCAGCACACTCACGGCGTCTCTGTAATCACTTCCTAGAATCCGTCTGGATATATTCTTAGACATCGAAGGATTCTATAAGATGCCATTCGAGAAATCCTGAGGAAAAAACGGAGCCCCGAAGATTCGAAAAAAGGAAGACGGAGGGAAGAGAGAAATGGTTTAAGATTTCCTCAGAAACAAAACCCGGCGAATGTAAAGATGAAAATCCTGAAGCTCTCGGCTCTCGTGTCTTCTATGTTTCTGCGCGGAATTTGCAAGCAGCTGTTGTTGCTGTGGCTTTTTTATGCTTTCCATTGGTGGCGCTGACGTCAACGGTACTGACGTCGCTAAGGTATTTTCCTCGCCCGTGCAATAGGGTCTTTATCTCGTTTTTTTTTTTTTTTTTTTTTTTTTTTTTTTTATCTTCCTTCTCTCTGACTCTGACTCTCTCTCTCTCTCGTCTCTCTCTCTCTCTCTTTCTTCTCTCTCTCTCTCTCTCTCTCTCTCTCTCTCTTCTCTCTCTCTCTCCTCTCTCTCTCTCTCTCTCTCTCTCTCTCTCTCGCTCTCTCTCTCTCTTTCTCTCTCTCTTCTCTCTCCTTCTCCTCTCTCTCTCTTCCTCTCTCTCTCCCTCCTCTCTCTCTTCTCTCTCTCTCTCTCTCTCTCTCTCTCTCTCTCTCTCCTCTCTCTCTCTCTCTCTCTCTCCTCTCCTCTCTTCTTCTCTCGTCTCTCTCATCTCTCTCTCTCTCTCTCTCTCTCTCTCTCTCTCTCTCTCTCTTTCTCTCTTTCTCTCCTATCTTTCTCCTCTCTCACTCCCTCCTTCTCTTTCTCTCTCCCTGAACCATCACTAATATTCATATATTTATCAGACATTTTTTTTCTTTTTTTTTTTTTGAAATGTAATTCTACGAACCATTGCTCACATCCCTCTATCTTATCAGCCTGAACCG
>NW_020869355.1:767682-770182 GCF_003789085.1 Penaeus vannamei | reverse complement strand
ACTTGTGCATTTTACTCGTGAATAAAACAAAAGCATAGCAAACATTTGACGAATAAAAAATAAAGGTTCAGCATAGTGTCAAGTTCATATGAATAGATTACACAGAACTCTCCGATATTTCAAAATATTTATGATTTTCTTTATTTCTTCACAAGATTTATTCGCAGCTAGGAATAGCGAAGAAAAACCCTGCATCGATTCAATAAAACTTCCACACCTAATAAGAAAAAGAGAGAGAGAGAGAGAAAAAAAAAAATATATACAACTCCAAAAAAAAAAAAAAAAAAAAAAGAGAGAGAGAAAAAGATATAAAACTCTTATAAACTCCAATGAGTTACACCTTTTTGGGGGTAAAAGAAAATGTCTTGAGGTATGTCGAAGACCGCACGAGCTCGCTTTGGCCCTTAAATTGAATCTTTCAGAACTCCTAAACTTTTAAGACACTCCTGATCACCAAAGCTGCTGGACTTGTTCGTCTGAATCTATCTCTCCACAACGACGACTCCCGGTGAATCTCTATGAGAACCAAACTTTTTCCGGAGGTGAAGGGAGTGGAGTTCGCCTGAATCTATCTCTCCACAACGACGACTGGCGTGTCTGTTTGTGTCTTCCAGGTGATGGTGCGGGGAGGGAAATGGGGAGAACAGGAGGGGAGGGGAGAGGGAGGGAGGGGAGGAGGGAGGGAGGGAGGGAGGGAGGGGGGGAGGGAGGGAGAGGAGGGAGTAGGAGGGAGGGAGGGAGGAGGGAGGGAGGAGAGGAGGGAGGGAGAGAGGAGGGAGACAGTGAAAAAAAAGAGCAGAGAAACCAGGACAGAAAGAAAGAAAACCAAAGACAAACAGACAGTATAACCGACATAACAAACAAGAAAAAGAGAGAAAAACAAACAACAAAAACAAATTGGAAACCACCACCAAACATCCACACCCAAATCAAAAACAAACACAAAAAAACAAAAAAACAAAAAAAGAAAAGCTCATCATCAATCAGTCTGTAGAGCCCCGTATAGATCGATAGATAAATATATATATATATATATCCGATAAATAGACAGCTATGCATTTATCATTTTCGTGTATAAATAGACAATGAAATTTATTTATTTATCGGTGTATATGCATGTCTCCATATGCGATTATTCTCTAGGTCTCGCACGATTTTTAACAAACAAACCGTCAGTTATGCATTTATTCATTTATCGTTGTATAAATAGACATGAGTTTATTTATCTATCGGTGTATATGCATGTCTCCATATGCGATCATTCTCTAGGTCTCGCACAATTTTTGATAAATAGACTGTTATGAATTTATTTATTTATCGTGTATAAATAATCAATTTATCCATTCATCGACTTATGAATTTATTTATTTATCGGTGTATATGCATGTCTCCATATGCTAGGTCTCGCACATTTTTTAATAAATAGACATGAATTTATTTATTTATCGGTGTATATGCATGTCTCCATACGCGATCATTCTCTAGGCCTCGCACAATTTTTGATAAATAGATTGTTATGAATTTATTTATTTATCGATGTATAAATAATCAATTTATCTATTTATCGGTGTATATGTATGTCTCCTTATGCGATCATTCTCTAGGCCTCGCACGATTTTTAACAAACAAACCGACAGTCTCCGTTATATCCCTCCCGGAGCTCCTTGGCTGCGGTGTGGCATCCGCGTCTCCGTTATAGCGAACCTCTCTGCCTTCGCTTCTGCCTTCCGGTCACTGAGCTCCGGTGTTTCCTTCGTCTTAAGAATCCGGGGCGTTGCTCTCCTGTGCTGATTCGTATTTTATGAAAACTTTTCTTTCGTGGCGTTTTTTTTTTTGGGGGGGGGAAGGGGCAGTGGGGGAAAGGGGGAGTTTCTTTCTTTCCTTTTGTTTTTATTAATGTTTGTATTTGTTTGTCTGATTATTTGTTCGTATTTTATGAAAACTTTTCTTTCGTGGCGTTTTTTTTTTTTGGGGGGGGGGGGGAGGTGGAGGGGGAGGGGGAAGGTGGGGGGAAGGGTGAGGGGAGTTTCTTTCTTTCCTTTTGTTTTTATTATATGTTTTGTATTTGTTTGTCTGATTATTTGTTCGTATTTTATGAAAACTTTCTTTCGTGGCGTTTTTTTTTGGGGGGGGGGGGATGGGGGGGATGGGTGTTAGGGGAGTTTCTTTCTTTCCTTTGTTTTTATTATATGTTTTGTTTTTGTGGTATGATTGTTTGTTTATTGTAGGATATGTTTATGCTTATTCCCAACCATTGACCTATATTCAATTTATGTTGCAAAAAATGGCTGAAGATTCTCCCTTTATTCACAATGTATTTTGTACTGTCCCTTCAAGATCCACTTCAGGTCCATACATAGTGGGAATACGTTAGTTGAAGATTCTAAGTAGAAAGCGAGAGAGAGAGAGAGAGAGAGAGAGAGAGAGAGAGAGAGAAGAGAGAGAGAGAGAGAGAGAGAGAGAGAGAGAGAGAGAGAGAGAGAGAGAGAGAGAGAGAGAG
>NW_020869355.1:747682-750182 GCF_003789085.1 Penaeus vannamei | reverse complement strand
TGACACCAGTTTCATCGCCATGCTAACCCTTTGACACCAGTTCCGTCGCCATGCCAAGCCTCTGACACCACTTCCGTTGCCATTCTAAGCCTCTGACACCACTTCCATTGCCATGCTCTGACACCACTTCCGTTGCCATGCCAAGCCTCTGGAGCCTCTTCACTTCCATTGCCCATGGCCATACTAAGCTCTGACACCCCTTCCATTGCCATACTAAGCCTGACATTGCCATACTAATCTGACACCCTTCCTGCATACTAAGCTCTTCCATTGCCATACTAAGCATCTGACACCCCTTCCATTGCCATACTAAGCATCTGACACCCCCTTCCATTGCCCATACTAAGCATCTGACACCCCATTCCATTGCCATACTAAGCATCTGACACCCCTTCCAGTTGCCACTACCATCTGACACCCCTTCCATTGCCATACTAAGCCTCTGACACCAGTTCCGTCGCCATACTAACCCCTTGCACCAGTTTCATTACCTTAATCGCCATGAGAGCAAATGAAACTCCAGACCAAATGAAAAGGCATATGAAGCGTTGCCGAAGCAGAGATGACACACAAGATGCAACAGCAATATCAGAAATGGATCGTGTGCAACATTTCTAGGTCACAGACGTTAAAAATAGTCAATGGAAGATTAAATGCATTGCCTTGAGTGAGAAGATCAGAGTGAGATTAAGAAATAAAAAAAGCCTTTCTTCTCCTGACATGTCGACAATGGACTAAATCGTTATGGAGAATCGACATACAGAATTGTGCGCCTTTTGATTCGATAGAGACTCACATGAACAACATATGTAGAGATGTTGTGATGTTGCCCTATTGTGCTGAGGTTTGGGGACACGCCGCCCAGTCCTAGATCATGTGGGTGGTAGAGAGCACATGTAACCAATAGTAATATTAATGTGATGAGTCTTGGTATCGAGTATTCAGTTGTAGTTCAACATAATGAGTAAGTTGTCATACTGATGTGTGTATATAAATGAATAGATAAATGTGTGTGTGTGTATATATATATATAAAGAGAGAAAATAGATAGATAGATAGATAGATAGATAGATAGATAGATAGATAGATAGATAGATAGATAGATAGATAGATAGATAGATATAGATAGATAGATATTCTTTTCTTTTACCTTTCTTTGTTTCTTTTTCTTTTCATCCTGTGAAAAGGATGTTCAGTTTGCCAACTTAGGATTTTCTTTAAAGATCCACATTTTCCGCCCACGAGAAACATGTTATTGGGCAACCGAAAAGATAATGGAATATTGACAGTGTTGCTTCTTTAATCTATATATAGAGTTTTAAGAAGCTTATGCTAAGAAAAGGGTAATATAACCTGCCTACACGGGACAACAATCAACAAAAAATAAAAACACAATAGGATCTAATTTAGAGGAGCGCTCACCTGTATATCCTTCATCACTGAGTGAAAAATGGATTATATTGCTTAAAAGCGCTGTCCTCTAAACCAGGGTATTTAAGGCTTCATATGTTGGCATCGTTTTTGTTGTCGTAAATAATGTAAACAGATTCTCTTTGCGAACGAAATGAAATACTTGAGATGTGTATTTTTGTGAAGGTTATTAGATCTATTATAGCGAATAATTCTACAATGCATGGTGTGTTTGAGGAATAATTCATTCATAATTTATTTTTCTCTCTACTTGTTTATCTCTCTCTCTCTCTCTCTCTCTCTCTTTCTCTCTGTTCTCTCTCTCTCTCTCTCTCTCTTCTCTCTCTTCTCTCTCTCTCTCTCTCTCTCTCTCTCTCTCTCTCTCTCTCTCTCTCTCTCTCTCTCTCTCTCTCTCTCTCTCTATATATATATATATATATATATATATTATATATATATATATATATATATATATATATATATATATATATATATATATATATATATATATATTATATATATATATATATATATATATATATATATATATCCCTCTCTCTGTCTCTGTCTCTCTCTCACTTTCCTTTCCTCATATCCTCTCTCTTATTCTTTTCTTATTCACTTCCTCTCCTTCGCTGTCTCTTCCCATTTCTTCTGATATTTGTGCGCATTATAGTTGTCCACAGTTCGAAATGCATAATTTATTTAAGGACACATTAAGTCTTTCTCTCATATACTTTGATATTCTGTTAGCGTGATTGTGATAGCGTCTTCCATTATCAGAACTAATGCATAATAAGGGGTATATATATATATATATATATATATATATATATATATATATATATATATATATATATATATATATATATATATAGATAGAATATAGATTTAGATTTCATAGATATTAGAGATAGATAGATAGATAGATTTTTTTTCTTTTCTTTTCTTTTTCTTTAATGAATTTTCTTAGAAAAGCGGGGGTGTTCTTTTACGTCCCGTGATATATAAAGGGATACAAACTCTGTGTGTGTGTGTTCCAGTTTGTCTGTCTAGCTATCTGTCTATCTGTTTGTCTCCCCCCTCCCTT
>NW_020869355.1:714731-719731 GCF_003789085.1 Penaeus vannamei | reverse complement strand
AAAAGTTCAAGTGACGAAACTTGATATGAAAGAAATACTGATAAAAAGATACCTAAAAAAAAAAAGATTATGTAGATGATAGAAATATTGACAGTTAGTGATATTGTTAGTAAGAAAAATGAAAGATAATACGAATGTTTAAGAATAATTATAAGAGTTTAAGTGACGAAACCTGATATGAAAGAAATATTGATAAAAAAAAGATACCTTAAAAAAATGGTTATATCGATTAATTATTGACAGTTAGTGATAGGGTTATTAACAACAATGAATGATAATACGAATGTTTAAGAATAATTATTTAGAGATCAAGTGACGAAACCAATGAAAGTAATATTGATAAATAGATACTTAAAAAAAAGATTATGTAGATGATAGAATTATTGACAGTTAGTGATAGGTTTAGTAACAAGACTGAAAGATAATAGGAATATATTAGAATAATTATAAGAATGGCGAAATCTGATTTGAAAGTAAATATGATAAAAAGATAACTTAAAAAGAAAAAGAAAAAAAGGTTATATCGATTAATTATTGACAGTTAGTGATAGGGTTAGTAACAACACCGAAGAATAAATATGAATGTTTAAGAATAATTATAAGAGTTCAAGTGACGAAACCTGATATGAAAGTAATACTGATAAAAAGATACCTAAAAAATAGATTATGTAGATGATAGAAATATGGACAGTTAGTGATATTGTTAGTAAGAAAAATGAAAGATAATACGAATGTTTAAGAATAATTATTTAGAGATCAAGGGACGAAACCAATGAAAGTAATATTGATAAAAAGATGCCTTAAAAAAGAAAGAAATAAGGTTATATCGATGAATGAATTATTGACAGTTAGTGATAGGGTTAGTAACAACACCGAAGAATAAATACGAATGTTAAGAATAATTACAAGAGTTCAAGTGACGAAACTTGATATGAAAGTAATATTGATAAATAGATACCTAAAAAAAAAGATTATGTAGATGATAGAAATATTGACAGTTAGTGATATTGTTAGTAAGAAAAATGAAAGATAATACGAATGTTTAAGAATAATTATTTAGAGAATGACGAAACCAATGAAAGTAATATTGATAAATAGATACCTAAAAAAAAAAAAAAAAAATATCGATATAGAAATATTGACAGTTAGTGATAGGTTTAGTAACACACCGAAGAATAAATATGAATGTTAAGAATAATTTAAAATTCAAGTGACGAAACCTGATATGAAAGTAATATTGATAAAAAGATACCTAAAAAAATGGTTATATCGATTAATTATTGACAGTTAGTGATAGGGTTATAAACAAAATGAATGATAATACGAATGTTTAAGAATAATTATTTAGAGATCAAGTGACGAAACCTATGAAAGTAATATAGATAAAAGAGATATCTTAATAAATAAATAGATAAAGGTTTTATCAATAATTGAATTATTGACAGTGATGGGGTTAGCAACAACAATGAAGAATAAATACGAATGTTTAAGAATAATTATAAGAGTGAGGAAACTTGATATGAAAGTAATATTGATAAAAAGAAACCTCAAAAAATGGTTATATTAATGATAGAAATATTGATAGTGATATTGTTAGTAACAAGACTGAAAGATAAAGGAATGTGTTTAAGAATAATTATAAGTTAGACAAGAGAAAGAATAGTGAATAGTGCCAAAGAGAGTGATAATTATCCAAAGTAAAATACTCAATAATGACAATGAAAATGATAACAATAATAGATATCATAACGCTAAATGATAAAGTTGATGGTGTGATATTATAATGATAACGATGATAATGATAAATGATAGTAATGATAAAATTGAATAATGATAATGGCTGTGATTTTAAGGGAATGATAAGGATAATAGAAATACTAATGATGACGACGATAATAAAAATAACAATGAAAATAATAATGATAATAAGAGTAATAATAAAGATAATTCCCATGGTAATCTTTATCATTATTTTACCACTATGCTTATTATCATTATTAGTATTATCGTTACTATCATTGTTATTATTATCGTTATTATCATTATCATTATTGTTACCATTATTACTATTGTTATTATTATTGTAATTATTATCATTATTATTATTATCATTATGGTTACCATATTACTATTATTATTATTGTAATTATTATCATTATTATTATTATCATTTTGTTATAATTGTTATCATTACTATTGTTACTCTTATTCTTATCATTATTATTCTTTCTTTCATTATTGTTCTTATTGTGTTATTTTTACTGTCATTATTAGCATCATTGATATTATTCTGTGATCATAAGATTTCGTTTTATTGTTGATATTATCATTATAATAATTACAATGATAATATCAATAATGATAGTGGTGATGATAATGATAATAGTAACATAATAATAATAATAAATAATAATAATAATAATAATAATAGTATTATTAATCATTATTATTATCATTATTATTATTATCAGTAATGGTGATACCTTGATAATGATGACAACAATAAAAATGATTGTAATAATTATAATAACAATGATGATACTAATAGTAAAAACAATGAAAATAATAGTAATGATAATAATGGTAATTGTCTTATTGTTACATTTATTATAATCATTGTTGTTGGTATCATTATTATTAATGTTATCATTATCATTATCAGTATCATTATTGTTATTCTTATGATCATTATTATCATCATGGATAATATTGTCATCATTATCATTATGATTATTGTTATTATTATCACAATTATCGTTTTACTATGTATACTATTATCAGTATTATTTTATAATCATCATTATCATTATCCTTATTATTGTTATTTTTGTTATTGTTGTTATTAAAATTATCATCAATATTATCATTAATGATTTTGCTATTGTTATTATTACTATCATTATTATTGTTATTATTTCGATTATTATTATTATTATAATTACTTTTATCATATTTTCATTATTACTGTTATTGTTAGTATCATTATCATCATTATTATTTTTCTATATCATTATTATCAATTGTGTTTTGTCGGCCTCTCCTAGCAATGATAATGGTGGCAATAATGATAAAGATAATAACAATAATAGTGATGATGAATAATTAATGAATGGTGATGATGATATCAGTAAAAAAGCTAATGATAAATAACATCAGTAATAATGATCATGGTTGTTTATAATGACTGTAATGATAATAATAATGATAACTATCTTAATGATTGCAGTTATTGTCATGAACATCACATAATGGTATAGTAACAATTAGCTGATGTTAATAACAATGATTATGATAATAATAATAATGATAAATAATAATAATAATAATAATAATAATAATAATAATAATAATGACGATGATAATGATAATGATGCTACTACTACTGCTTACCTACTACTAATAATAACAATAATAGTGATGAGAACAATGGTAATAAGGATGATGATAATAATTACAGCAATATCAATAATAATGGTAATAACGATGATAAAAATAATAGTAAGGAGCATAACAAATCATAATGATGATAAATGATGATAATAATAAAAGTTATAATGATAATGATAATAATGTAATGATAATGATGAATAATAATTATGATAATAATAATGATGATATGATGATGATGATGATAACGATAATACAATGATAATAATAATGTAACTTAATAATAATAATAATAATAATAATAATAATAATAATAATAATAATAATAATAATGATATTAATGATGATAATGATGATGAAAAAATGATAACAACAATAATAATAGTAATATGCTAATAATAATAGTTAAAATGATAATAATAATAATAGCAATAATAATTCAAAAATTCTAAAAATAATGTTATTAATAATAAAGGCAAAATATAATAGTGATAATAATAAAAATAATGATGATAATAATGAAGATTTTAGTGATAATTATCATATATATTTTTATTATTATGATTATCATTATTATCATATTGATAACAGTAATGCTGCCAATAAATAATGAAAAATTAATGATAACAATAACAACAACAATAATAATCACAAAATAATAATAATAATGATAATATCACATTTATCATCATTCATAAAAGATTCTCCTCAGAACCACAGGAAGAAATATTACTAAGAGATTCCACCCGTGTTTTAAGAATTCTTCAGTAATGACTTGCAGAAGTAGGGTATGCATTAGCACGCCAAAATGACAGCATTGCGTTCCTTGTTTCTCGCACCCTCCTCCCCGTGGAATTTTTGGAGCTGTGTTCCTATTAATTTTGAATATGAATTTGGGGGGGGGGATGCAGGTGGGGTTGGGGGGGGGTTCTGGGGGGGTGGGGGGGGTGATTATTTTCTTTGGTTTATTTGTTTGTTTGTTTAATGTTTGTTTTTTTGTAAATTTGTCTAGTTTGTATGTTTAAAGTTTTTTATTTGTTTATTTGTTTATCTATTTATCTACTTGTTGAGGGTGTTATAGACGAGGTTAAAATATAGTGGAAAAATTTATAAAATTTGGTTTGTATTCTTGGATAATAGGATGATAGTAATGATAATGGTGATATAGTCATAATGATGGTGATAGATAATAGTAATAATATGATAATGATAATATGATAATTATAATAATAATAATAATAATAATAATAAAATTATAATAATAATGATTAATATATTATGATAAACAACATAGATAATAATAATATAAATATAATAATATTAATAACAATAATGATGATAATAAATAATAATAATTAAAATAGGATAATAATATAACAACAACAGCATAGATAATAATAATATAAATGATAATAATATTTATAACAATGATAGTAGTGATAAAAAATCTTAATAATGATAATAATAATAACAATATTGATAACTATGATAACGAGAATAGTAATAATGATAATCATTATAATGATAATAATGATAATGAAATAATAATGATAATAAAAATAATAATGATAATAATGGTAATGATGGTGATGAATACGATGAATAAAAATTAT
>NW_020869355.1:694074-696574 GCF_003789085.1 Penaeus vannamei | reverse complement strand
CTCTCTCTCTCTCTCTCTCTCTCTCTCTCTCTCTCTCTCTCACACACACACACACACCACACACACATACACACACCACACTCTCACACACACACGCACGCACACACACACAACACACACACACACACACACACACACACACACACGCACACACACACGCACATACACGCACACACACACACACACACACACACACACACACACACACACACACACACACACACACACACACACACACGCACGCACACACACGCACACACACGCACACACACACACACACACACAAACAATCAAGGAATCCTACGCACAATAAAAAAACATTCACCCGCTCACAAAGACACACACACACACACGCACACACACACCACACAACACACACACACACACACACAAAACAATCAAGGAATCCCACGCACAATAAATACACACACACGCACACACAGAAAAACACACAAGGTAACCTGAAAATAGGAAAAGTTTCAATTTACGAATAAAACGTTTGTGTTTATGTTGATACGAAACGTTTGCTCGCCGAATGCAATTCTTTTCACAAAGCCAAACCTTCAATATCTCGCTTGCATAATTTACAATATTGATAAATCATTTTCTTTGGATTTTGTAAACATGGTGAGGATGATGTTAATATTACAGCTGTAAGATTCTGACGGTAAATACACTGAAAGAACGCCGTAAAGAGTGTATTATGAAAAAAAATAAATAAGTAAAGATAACAAATAATGTTTTGATGCTAGAATTGGTGTGTTTGCAATACAAAACTACAATACACATTGCCTTTGCCGAATTTAATTTAGGAAGCAAGCATAAAGCAATATATAAATGCAGTGGATTAGAAACATGTATATATAATGTTCAGGCTGAAACAATAGCTTAATATGCCACGGTATAATTATAGTATATTCATATATACAACAAATATACAAGAGTGACATTGCAATAATATTGCTGTTAATCAAGATTTATTTCAAGGAGACAATAGCTCTTCAGTTAGTGGAAACGAATCATTAAAGAACTTGAAATTGTAATAAAACTGAAAGTACATAGTAGGAAAAAATGTGAATTAAAACCATGTTGATATCTAACAGATACGATATAGAAACACTTTTCTTCTGCTTTCATAAATTGTATTTTACCACGGTGTAGTTCGAGACTGGAAAGAATATGCACCGTTTTGTCAACCAGATGAAAACTAACTCAATTTTAGACGGTTACAGCTGGTTTGTTAAAATTGTACGAGGCCCGACTCTATGAATATTGATATGTACGGACATGCATATACACAGTAGTGAATGTATATTAGTCACGACATGCATATCAACCGGTTCGACAGATCGATAAATGTATATATATCAGATAGATAGGCAGAAATGCGTTTATTTCTGTGTATATACACAATAATACTAATAATAAACAGTTGTTAGACACCAAGAACAATAACAAAACCTGAACGATGACCGAGATATTACAAGATATGAATCACATGAACGACCTTACCGCTGCATCTCCAGGCACAGCGTCCGTGGTGGTGCAGCTCGCGGATGTGAACGATAACTCCCCTCGGCTGACTCGCGAGGTGTGGGAAGTGGATGTGAAGGAAACCCGAGGCAGAGGGCCGCCGGATAACATTACTTTGCTGCAGATTTCGACTTTCGATTCGGACACATCCAACTATTTCTATTATCGGGTACGTATCCTGCTTTTTTATGTGATCGGTATTATCATTTGTTGTCGTTATTGTTGTTGCTTTTTATATACTCATTATCATTAATAATTCTTAATATCAGAGTTATTATTATATCATTGTTATTATTATTATCATTATTACCATCATTGATATATCTTTTAGCATTATTGTACTTTCATCGTCATTTTTATTACTGTTGTTGATACTTATCATCATTTATATAATTACTATTATTATTACTATCATTATTATTCCTTAAATATCATTATTATCATTCCTATCTTCCTTATCATTATGTTTAGCCTCATTATTACTGTTATTGATAGTATTATTGGTATCATCATTATTACTATTATTATCATTACTATTATTATTGCTATTAGTAGTAGCATAATATATATTACTAATTTTGTTTCTATTATTGTTATCATTATTATTGCTATCATTATTGATATCGTTGATATCATCATCATTGTTATCCTTATCATCACTATTGATATTATCAGTATTAGGACCATTATCATTATCTCCATTGTTATTATCATTAATAATATCATCATCATCATTATTATTATGCTTACATTCATTATCATCAATATCATCATCATTACTAATATCATTATCTTTATTGCCATGATTTTTAATGCTTTTATCATTATTCTTAATAGTAAGATAAACATTTTGTTTAATCTTGTTAAATATTTTTCTACAGATAATAAAACATTTTCCTTCTGCTTGTCATGTGATGCTAAACACACTTAGGTAATTTCGTTCTGCATATCACAACATGCATAACTT
>NW_020869355.1:681574-686574 GCF_003789085.1 Penaeus vannamei | reverse complement strand
TCTCTCTCTCTCTTCTCTCTCTCTTTTCTCTCTCTCTCTCTCTCTCTCTCTCTCTCTCTCTCTCTCTCTCTCTCTCTCTCTCTTTTAATATCTATCTATCAATCTTCTATCTATCTACCTATCTATCAATCTTCTATCTACCTATCTATCTATCTTCTATATTCTATCTATCTATCTTCTATTTATTTATCTATCATCTATCTATCTATCTTCCATTTATATATATATATATATATATAATATATATATATATATATATATATATATATAATACTATATATATATATTATATATATATATATATATATATACACTATATAATTACATATAAACATACCTATATTTTCTGTGCATTTCCAGATATCTGCAATCTCTGGTTAACTCTCTAATGCTATTGTCATTATAACACATATTCATAATTCTATACTTATCCTAGGCGCAACAACCGAACGAATAATAAATTTGTCTTTTCCTATATATAAGAGGGCATCATGAGTATTCTGTTTGCTGTGGCTATTTATATGTTTTGATTTGATTATCCTTAGATGTAGGGAGAGCAGGGGGGGGGGGTACATGATCACCTTAAATGCGCTATTGATAACTCATTCAAATATCCTGTTTTGGGCTTTTCAATATGCGTGTGTGTGTGTGTGTGTGTTGTGTGTATGGCTGTGTGTGTGTGGGTGTGTGTGTGTTGTGTGTGTGTGTGTGTGTGTGTGGTGTGTGTGTGTGTTTGTTGGGTGTTTGTATGTGTGTGTGTGTTTGTGTGTGTGCGTGTGTGTTTTTTGGTGTATGTGTGTGGGTGTCTATATGTTTGTTAATTTCGGGTACATGAACATGTGTGTATGGCGCTGTTAATGCATGTATAATGCCGTATTGTGCATGTGTGTGGTGTGTCTGTGTGTTTTTGTGTGTACGTCTGGTGTGTATAGTGTGTTTGTGTGTTTTTTGTCCTTTAATAGCTCGGAAAGAATGACAAAAAAAGGAAAGTGTCGTTAAAGAAGAAAGTTGAATGGCCGACGTCGATACAAGAGGTTGCGTGCCAGTACACAATAGCAAGATATTGTAGTTCATGTATGGGATTACACTGTCGTTCGCATATACGTGGGTCTGTGTTTACTTGGGTGTGTGATTCTGCGTGGGTGTTTGCTCTTTGTGTGCGTGTGTGTGTGTGAGTGCGTGTGTGTGTGTGTGTGTGTGTGTGTGCGTGTGTTGGTGCGTGGGAGTATGATATAGATTCTCGACGGTATATTTTTCTTTCCTCTCCCAAGGGTATTGCATGTTTCCTCTCCGTTCTGGTTTCTCTTTTTTTAATTTTTTTTTCCTAAGTATTGCTCTCTCTCTCTCTGTCTCTCTCTCTGTCGTCGTCTCTCTCTGTCCTCTCTCTCTCTCTCTCTCTCTCTCTCTCTCTCTCTCTCTCTCTCTCTCTCTCTCTCTCTCTCTCTCCTCTCTCCTCTCTCTCGGCATCTCTCTCTCTCTCTCCCTCTCTCTCTCTCTCTCCTCTCTCTCTCGCTCTCACTCTTCCCAGCCAGAATAAATAAATCACATTTTGCTAGAACTTAACCATGTTCTAAAACTTTTCAGATTAACTTATATACCATATGAAATTATACTCAAAGGAATTTTCTTGCTCTATTCACTTATCAAAAGAAACGAAGGAGAGTGAGTTGACAGACACTGCTTACGTGATAAAGGTATCACAGAGCAGTCTAGAAGGAAAAAGAAAAGAATAAAAAAAAAAGAGAATCGTATTTAATTTTAATTTATCTATTTATGTTATTTTATTTATTTTATTCATCTGTTTTAGGGAGAGATTTTCGGCATCCGTCTATGTCAATATTTGTATGTGTATTTATGTATATAGGTATGTAGATACACCACACACACATAGATAGTAGTGTGTGTGTACTCTTTCTTTCTCTCAACCTTCCCCCTTCTCTCTATCCCTACCCACCTCTTCCTCCTCTATCCCTCCCTCCCCGTCTCCACTCCCCTCCTTCCCCTCTCTCTGCTCTCTCTCTTCATCTCTCTCTCTCTCTGCTTCTCTCTCTCTCTCTCTCTCTCCTCTCTCCTCTCTCTCTCTCTCTCATCTTCCTCTCTCTTTCTCTCTCCTCATCACTCTCTCTCTCTCTTCTCTCTTCTCTCTCTCTCCTCTCTCTTTCTCTCTTTCTCTGTCTCCTCCCCCTTCCTCTCCTCTCTTCTCTCTCTCTCTCTCTCTCTCTCTCTCTCTCTCTCTCTCTCTCTCTCTCTCTTCTCTCCTCTCTCTCTCTCTCATCTCTCGGCCCTTTCTTCTTCCAGGAAAATAATAAATCAACTTTTGCTAGAAACTTAACCATGTTCTAAAACTTTTCAGAATTAACTTATTACCATATGACATTATACTAAAGGGAATTTTTCTTGCTCTATTTCACTTATCACAAAAAAGAACGAAGGAGAGTGGAGTTGACAGACTGCTAACTGATAAAGGTATCACAGTGCAGTCCTAAAAGGAAAAAGAAAGAATTAAAAAAAAAGAAAAATCTATTTATCATATTATTTATTTATTTATTGTTTATTTTTTTTTTTTAGGGAGAGAATATTTTCGGCATCGTCTATTTCAAATATTTGTGTTGTTTATGTATATAGTATGTATTATACACACACACACATCTTTCTTTCCTCTCGCACGGCCGTCTCCAACTCCACCCCTCCGCTTCCCCTCTTCTCTCTCTCTCTCTCTCTCTCTCTCTCTCTCCTCCTCCTCTCTCTCTCCCTCTCTCTTCTCTCTCTCAATCTCTCTCTCCTGTGTGTGTTGTGTGTGTGTGTGTGTGTGTGTGTGTGTGTGTGTGTGTGTCTCCCCTCTCTCTTTCAACAACACCTGCTCACATCCCACTTTCGTTCTTAAAATATCCCTTCGCCTCCTGCTTCTTCTCCTCTTTCTTCTTCTCCCACTTCTCCACTCTTTTTCCTTCTTCTCTTTTTTCCCTTCCATCTCCTTTTCCTTCTCACACTTCTTCTCCTTCTACTTCTCCTCCTTCCCCTACTTCTCTTTCTCCGCCTTCTTCTTCTCTTCCTTCTCCCACGTCTTCTCCTTCTCCTCCTCCTCCCTTTTCTCCTTCTCTCCCTTCTCTTCTTCCTCCTTTCTCCCTCTCCTCTTCCTCTTCCTTCTTTCATTCCTTCTCCATTTCTCCTCTCCTCTTCTCTCTTTCTCCTCTTCCTTCTTCCCACTTCTCCTCCTTCTCCCTTTTCTCCTTCCCACTTCTCCTCCTCCTTCTCTTCCTTCTTCCTCCAATTTTCCTCCTTTCTCCTCTTTCTTCTTTCCAACCACTTCTCCTTTCTCCCCTTTTTCTTTTCTGCCTCCTCTATTCGTCCTTCTTCCTGCATTTTCCCTTCTCCTCTTCACGCTCCTCCTTCTTTCTCTTCCTTCTTCCCGCTTCTCCTCCTCCTCCTCCTCCATTTTCTCCTTCTCCTTCTTCATCCACCACTTCTCTTTATCCCTTTTTTTTCTTCTCCTCCCTCTTCTTCCATTCCTTCTTCTTCACTCCTCCTTCAATCCTCCTCCTTCTTCATTCCTTCTCCTCCTCCTCCTTCCATCCTTCTCCTCCTCCTTTTCTCTTCCTCCACCACCTCCTCTCCTCCTTCAATTCCTCCTCCTCCTCCTCCTTCTCCTCCTCCCCCTTCTTCCATTCCTTCTCCCAACTTCTCCTCCTTTCTTTCCCTTTCCTCCTCTCCTTCCATTCCTCTTCAATCCTCCTCTTCTTCTTCCATCCTTCTCCTCCTCCCCCTCCCCCTCCTCCTTCTTCTCTTCCTCCTCCCCTTCTCCTCCTCCTCTCCTCTTCTTCTCTTCCTCCTCCAATCAGGGCCGCGGAGGCTGGAAGGACCCGAGACACACAGACACAGCGTGGATAAGCATTACTCTCAAAGACGTGAATGACAACCCGCCCGAATTCCGACGCCCACACGCCCACGTCACGGTGCGAGAGGACACTATTCCGGGAACTCTCCTGGCGCATATTCCCGCCCGTGATCCTGATATGGTGAGTTGTTTTTGTGGGTGTATGGTGGTGGGTTTATGTTGGGTTTTATGGTGGTGTGTTTGGAGTTTTTTTTTGTTTTTTTTTTTTTTTTTTTTTTTTTTTTTTTTTTTTTTTGGGGGGGGGTGAGTATGGTGAGTTTATGTTGGGGTGTTTGGTGAGTATTTTTGGGGTGTGTGGGGATGAGTGTGGTGAGATTATGGTGGTGTGTTTGGTGAGTATTTTGGGGTGTATGGTGGGGAGTGTGGTGAATTTATGGTAAATTTATGGTGGTATGTTTGGTGAGTATTTTCGAGGTGTGTGGGGGTGAGTGTGGTGAGTATGGTGATATGGTGGTGTGTAATGTATGGTGTATGATGAGTGTTGTGTGATGTATGGTATGGTGTTAAGCATATTGAGTGTGTTGTATGTTTAGTGAGTATTTTTGTGGATGTATGGTGTTGAGTATGGTGAGTTTATGGTGAATATATGATGGTTTGTTTGGTGAGTATCTTTGGGGTGTATATGTTGAGTATGGTGACTTTATGGTGGTTTAATGGTGTTATGTTTTTTGTGTGTGGATGTATGGTGTTCAGTATGGTGAGTTATGGTGGGTTTATGGTGGTATGTTTAGTGAGTATTTTGGGATGTATGGTGGTGAGTGTGGTGGTTTTATAGTGGTATGTTTGGTGACTATCTTTGGAATGTATGATGAGTATTGTGTGATGTATGGTTTGGTGTTAAGTATATTGAGTGTGTTGTATGTTTGGTGAGTATTTTTTGTGGATGTATGGTGTTGAGTATGATGAGTTTATGGTGAATATATGGTGGTATGTTTGGTGAGTATCTTTTGGGTGTATATGTTGAGTATAGTGACTTTATGGTGGATTAATGGTGGTATGTTTGGTGAGTATTTTTGTGTATGTATGGTGTTCAGTATGGTGAGTTTATGGTGGGTTTATGGTGGTATGTTTAGTGAGTATTTTGGGATGTATGGTGGTGAATGTG
>NW_020869355.1:664074-676574 GCF_003789085.1 Penaeus vannamei | reverse complement strand
TTTGTTTGTGCGTGTTTTTTGTTTATTTGTTTGCGTGTGTTTGTTTTACGTTGTTTGTGCGTGTGGTTTTTGTTTACGTTTGTTTGTGCGTGTGTTTGTTTACGTTTGCTTGTTTATGTTTGTTTGTGCGTGTGTTGTTTACGTTATTTGTTTATGTTTGTTTGTTTTGTTGTGTTTGTTTATGTTTGTTTGTGCGTGTGTTTGTTTACGTGTGTGTGTTTGTTTGTTTGTGCGTGTGTTTGTTTACGTTTGTTTGCTTATGTTTTGTTTGTTTGTGTGTTTGTTTTGTTTGTGCGTGTGTTTGTTTACGTTTGTTTGCTTATGTTTGTTTGTTTGTTGTGTTTTGTTTGTTTGTGCGTGTGTTTGTTTACGTTTGTTTGCTTATGTTTGTTTTGTTTGTGTGTTTGTTTGTTTGTGCGTGTTTTGTTTACGTTTGTTTGTTTATGTTTGTTTGTGCGTGTGTTTGTTTACGTTTGTTTGTTTATGTTGTTTTGCGTGTGTTTGTTTACGTTTGCTTGTGTTGTTTTTGTGTTTTGTTCGTGTTTGTGCGTTTCTTGTTTGTATTGTGCTTGTTTGTGTGTGTTTTGTTTATGTTTGTGTTTGTTTTTGTTTATTTGTTTGCTTGTGTGTATGCTTGTGTTTGTTTGTATATGTCTTTTTTTATGTTTGTTTGTGTGCTTGTGTTTGTTGATTATTAGTTTTTTGCTTGTGTGTGTTTGTATTTGTTTGTGAGTCTGTGTGCGTGTGTGTTCGTGTTTATTTGTTTGTGTGCGTGTGTGTGTGTATGAGTGCATGTACGTGCACGAGTTCCTGTACGTCTGTGAACATCATGAACTATTGTTAAGTAAATGCTGTTGTTCTTATGTAGGCGCGCCCATAAGTTACCAAATATATGTTTAAGTGTTTTTTTCTCTCTCTCTCTCTCTCTCTCTCTCTCTCTCTCTCTCTTCTCTTCTTCTGTCTTCTCTTCTTTTCTTCTTCTTCTTTTCTTCTTTTCTTTCTTTCTTTCTTCTCTTTTTTTCTTCTTTTTCTTTCTTTCTTTCTTTTTTTTTTTCTCTGTTTTTTCTCTTTTCTTCTCTTTTTATTTGTTTTCCTCTTCTTCTTTTTTTCTTTCTTTCTTTGTTTTTTATTCTTCTTTCTTTCTTCTTTTTTCTCTTTCTTTCTTCCCTTCTTTGTTATTCTTCTCCTCTTTCTTCTTTCTTACTTTCTTTCTTACTTTCTTACTTTCTTACCTTCTTTTCTTATTCTGTCTATCCTTTTTCTTCTTCTTTTTCTTTTTCTTTTTTTTTTTTTTTTTTTTTTTTGACCTAGCGGCTTCCTGGTACAATTTTTTTTTTTTTTTTTTTTTTTTTTTTTTTTTTTTTTTTTTGCTTGCTTCTTCCCACGATTCGTTGCATGCAATAATTCGTCGACGATAATGACAAGGATTAGTTGCAGTGTTCCAGGATTGATTCGTTATGCTTTTGCTTATTTCTTATTTTCTTATTTCTTCTTCTTCATCTCTAAAGCAAGCAAGAATTATTTTTTTTTTTTTTTTTGAGTAAAGATAATCAGTTTCTTTTTTTTCAACAAGCAAGGAATTAATTTGATTTTTTTTGATGATGAATTAAAATATACCTTTTTTTAAGCAAGTAAGAAATTGATTTGATTTTTTGATAATGAATTAGAATAAATCCTTTAAGCAAGAAAAGAAATTAATTTGATTTTTTGATAATGAATAAAAATATTAATTTCTTTTTAGCAAGCAAGAAATTAATTTTATCATGTTTTTGAAAATGATTAACAATTAATCACCTTTTATCCTAAACAAACAAGAAATTAATATAATCAAGCTCTTTGAGAATATAAAATTAATCATCTTTTATCCATAAAAAAAAAAAAATCCAATTTATTATATTCTTCTATTATCGTTTTCATTAAAAAAAAAAAAAAAAAAAAAAACACGAACTGGTCACCTCTCAAGAAATCCAATTTATTATATTCTTCTATTACTATTTTCACTAAAAAAAAAAAAAAAAAACACGAACTGGTCACCTCTCAAGAAATCCAATTTATTATATTCTATTACTATTTTCACAAAAAAAAAAAAAAAAAAAAAAAAAAAAACGAACTGTCACCTCTCAAGAAATCCAATTTATTATTCTTCTATTACTATTTTCACTAAAAAAAAAAAAAACACGAACTGGTCATCTCAGAAATCCAATTTATTATTCTTCTATTACTATTTTCACTAAAAAAAAAAAAAAAAAAAAAAAAAAAAACACGAACTGGTCACCTCTCAAGAAATCCAATTTTTTAATTCTTCTATTACTATTTTCACTAAAAAAAAAAAACACGAACTGGTCACCTCTCAAGAAATCCAATATTTATATTCTTCTATTACTATTTTCACTAAAAAAAAAAAAAAAAAAAAAAAAAACACGAACTGGTCACCTCTCAAGAAAATCCAATTTATTATATTCTTCTATTACTATTTTCACTAAAAAAAAAAAAAAAAAAAAACACGAACTGGTCACCTCTCAAGAATCCAATTTATTATATTCTTCTATTACTATTTTCACTAAAAAAAAAAAAAAAAAAAAAAAAAAACACGAACTGGTCACCTCTCAAGAAAATCCAATTTTATTTTATTCTTCTATTACTAATTTTCACAAAAAAAAAAAAAAAAAAACGAACTGGTCACCTCTCAAGAAATCCAATTTATTATATTCTTCTATTACTATTTTCAAAAAAAAAAAAAAAAAAACACGAACTGGTCAAAAGAAACCAATTTATTATATTCTTCTATTACTATTTTCACTAAAAAAAAAAAAAAAAAAAAAACACGAACTGGTCACCTCTCAAGAAATCCAATTTATTATATTCTTCTATTACTATTTTTCACTAAAAAAAAAAAAAAAAAAACACGAACTGGTCACCTCTCAAGAAATCCAATTATCTTCTATTACTATTTCAAAAAAAAAAAAAAAACACGAACTGGTCACCTCTCAAGAAATCCAATTTATTTATATTCTTCTATTACTATTTTCACTAAAAAAAAAAAAAAAAAAAAAACACGAACTGGTCACCTCTCAAGAAATCCAATTATTATATTCTTCTATTACTATTTTCACTAAAAAAAAAAAAAAAAAAAAAAAACTGGTCACCTCTCAAGAAATCCAATTTATTATATTCTTCTATTACTATTTTCACTAAAAAAAAAAAAAAAAAAAAAAAAACACGAACTGGTCACCTCTCAAGAAATCCAATTTATTATATTCTTCTATTACTATTTTCACTAAAAAAAAAAAAAAAAAAAACGAACTGGTCACCTCTCAAGAAATCCAATTTATTATATTCTTCTATTACTATTTTCACTAAAAAAAAAAAAAAAAAAAAAAAACACGAACTGGTCACCTCTCAAGAAATCCAATTTATTATATTCTTCTATTACTATTTTCACTAAAAAAAAAAAAAAAAAAAAAACACGAACTGGTCACCTCTCAAGAAATCCAATTTATTATATTCTTCTATTACTATTTTTCACTAAAAAAAAAAAAAAAAAAAAAAAACACGAACTGGTCACCTCTCAAGAAATCCATTTATTATTTCTTCTATTACTATTTTCACTAAAAAAAAAAAAAAAAAAAAAAAAAACACGAACTGGTCACCTCTCAAGAAATCCAATTATTATATTCTTCTATTACTATTTTCACTAAAAAAAAAAAAAAAAAAAAAACGAACTGGTCACCTCTCAAGAAATCCAATTTATTATATTCTTCTATTACTATTTTCACTAAAAAAAAAAAAAAAAAAAAAAAAAACACGAACTGGTCACCTCTCAAGAAATCCAATTTATTATATTCTTCTATTACTATTTTTCACTTAAAAAAAAAAAAAAAAAAAACACGAACTGGTCACCTCTCAAGAAATCCAATTTATTATATTCTTCTATTACTATTTTCACTAAAAAAAAAAAAAAAAAAAAAAAAAACACGAACTGGTCACCTCTCAAGAAATCCAATTTATTATATTCTTCTATTACTATTTTTCACTAAAAAAAAAAAAAAAAAACACGAACTGGTCACCTCTCAAGAAATCCAATTTATTATATTCTTCTATTACTATTTTTCACTAAAAAAAAAAAAAAAAAAAAAAAAAAAAAAAAAAACACGAACTGGTCACCCCTCATTCATCATCACCATCTCAAATACTACTCAACACTATAACAACAAAATGCATTCACTCGGACACCCAGTCGCAGCGTTGCAACACCCAAATGCAGAGAGACGTGCAAGATCAACAGTAGTAAATCCCAAGCTGTTGCAAATGCAGTGTTGCCATAAAAAATTACCTCTGCAACATCTGCAATATACCATTCATATGCAACGATCGTCTATATATATATATGTATGTATATATGTATGCTAAAGTGCTTGAGGTGTTGAAGGAGGATGAGGAAGGACGAGAGAGAGAGAGAGAGAGAGAGAGAAGAGAGAGAGAGAGAGAGAGAGAGAGAGAGAGAGAGGGAGGAGGGAGGGGAAGGGAGGGAGAGAGGAAGGGGAGGGGAAGGGAGAAGAGAAGAGAGATAAAGGGAGGGGGAGGAGAATGGAGGAGAGAAAGGAGAGAATAGAAGGGGAGGAGAGAATTAGAGGAAGGGAGGTGGGAGAGGAAAGAGAAAGAGAAGAGAGAGATAAGGAGAGGGAGGAGAATTGACAGCAAAAAGAGAGAGAGAGAGAGAGAGAGAGGAAGAAGAGAGTGGTAGAGGGAAGAGGGAGAAGGAGAGATAGGAACGAGAAAAGAGGGAAGGCAATAAGGAAGATATATAGAGAGAAAAAGAGACACAGAGAAAAGAAGGGAATGGAAGAGGAGAGAGAGAGAGAGAGAGAGAGAGTAATTAAAAGAGACAGAGAATGAGAAAGACACAGACATACAAATAACGAAAAAGCACAAAACACAGAGAAAGAAATGAGAGAGAAAAAAAGACGAAACCAAGAAAGAAAAGAAAAAAAAAATCAAGAAAGAGGAAACGAAACAGTGAAAAGAAAATAAGAAAAAGGGGATAAAGAAGAGACAAGATAATCGAATAATTAACAGAAGGAAAATATTAAGTACCAGCGTCGCGGAGAAGGAGAAATATTGAGAAGAAACCAGATTGAGATTAAGAAAGATTTGTTGTTGTTGTTGTTGTTGTTGTTTGTCGTTGTTGTTCTTACGGTCGTCCTTGTTGTTGTTTGCGTTTTCGTTGTTGTTATAGTTGTTCTTTTGTTGTTACTGTTGTTGTTATTGTTGTTGTTAGAGTCGTCCTTGTTGTTGTTGTTTGTCATTTTCGTTGTTGTTATAGTTGTTCTTGTTTGTTATTATTGTTGTTATTATTGTTGTTGTTATTGCTGTTGTTAGAGTCGTATTTGTTGTTGTTCTTGTTGTTGTTTGTCGTTTTCGTTGTTGTTACAGTCGTTCTTTGTTGTTGTTTTGTTGTTACTGTTGTTGTTATTGTTGTTGTTACAGTTCTTTTGTTGTTGTTATTGTTGTTGTTTGTCGTTTTCGTTGTTGTTAGAGCTGTTATTGTTCTTGTTTTGTTGTTATTGTTGTTATTATAGTCGCTATTGTTGTTTACAGTTGTTTGTTGTTGTTGTGTAAATTGTTGTTATCATTATCATTGATATTGTTGATTTATTGTTAGTTTTTAGTTGTTTGTTGTTATTGTAGTTTGTTGTGTGTGCGCGTGTGTGCGTGCGTGTGTCTGTGAGTGTGCGCGTGTGTGTGTGTGTGTGTGTGTGCGTGTGCGAATGTTTATGCGTAAACATGTCCTTGCGAATACGTGATCTTGCTTATAAATGCACATCTCTGTTTACGTATGTACATGTTTATGCAAATCCGCGTTCCAATTTAAACCACCACGAACGTACCCGTATCCTGACACAACGACCCACTTACGTAATCAAAAAAAAATAAAAAATAAACTACGGTTCCACACAACGACCCACTTACGTAATCAAAAAAATAAAAATAAACTACGGTTCCACACAACGACCCACTTACGTAATAAAAAAAAATAAATAAATAAATAAACTATGGTTCCACACAACGACCACTTACGTAATAAAAAATAAATAAAAAATAAACTACGGTTCCACACAACGACCCACTTACGTAATCAAAAAAAATAAAATAAATAAACTACGGTTCACACAACGACCCACTTACGTAATAAAAAAAAATAAATAAAAAATAAACTACGGTTCCAACAACGACCCACTTACGGGTTTCCACACAACGACCCACTTAGTAATCAAAAAATAATAAAAAAACTACGGTTCCACACAACGACCCACTTACGTAATCAAAAAAAATAATAAAATAAACTACGGGTTCCACACAACGACCCACTTACGTAATCAAAATAAAAATAAAAAATAAACTACGGTTCCACACACGACCACTTACGTAATCAAAAAAATAAATAAATAAAAACTACGGTTCCACACAACGACCCACTTACGTAATAAAAAAAATAAATAAAAAATAAACTAACGGTTCCACACAACGACCCACTTACGTAATCAAAATAAAAATAAAAAATAAACTACGGTTCCACACAACGACCCACTTACGTATCAAAAAAATAAATAAAAAATAAACTACGGTTCCACACAACGACCCACTTACGTAATCAAAAAAAAAAAAATAAAAATAAACTACGGTTCCACACACGACCCACTTACGTAATCAAAAAAAATAAATAAATAAACTACGGTCCACACAACGACCCACTTACGTAATCAAAATAAAAAATAAAAAATAAACTACGGTTCCACACAGACCCACTTACGTAATCAAAAAAATATAAAAATAAACTACGTTCCACACAACGACCCACTTACGAATAAAAAAAAAAATAAAAAATAAACTACGGTTCCACACAACGACCCACTTACGTAATCAAAAAAAAAATAAAAAATAAACTACGGTTCCACACAACAACCTTACGTAATCAAAAAAAAATAAATAAATAAACTACGGTTCCACACAACGACCCACTTACGTAATCAAAAAAAAATAAAAAATAAACTACGGTTCCACACAACGACCCACTTACGTAATCAAAAAAAAAATAAAAAAAATAAACTACGGTTCCACAAACGACCCACTTACGTAATCAAAAAAATAAAAAATAAACTACGGTTCCACACAACGACCCACTTACGTAATCAAAAAAAAAAATAAAAAATAAACTACGGTTCCACACAACGACCACTTACGTAATCAAAAAATAAATAAAAAACTACGGTTCCACACAACGACCCACTTACGTAATCAAAAAAAAAAAATAAAAAATAAACTACGGTTCCACACAACGACCCACTTACGTAATCAAAAAAAAAAATAAAAAATAAACTACGGTTCCACACAACGACCCACTTACGTAATCAAAAAAATAAAAATAAAAAATAAAACTACGGTTCCACACAACGACCCACTTACGTAATAAAAAAATAAAAAAAAACTACGGTTCCACACAACGACCCACTTACGTAATCAAAAAAAAAAAATAAAATAAACTACGGTACACAACGACCCACTTACGTAATCAAAAAAAAAAAAATAAAAAAATAAACTACGGTTCCACACAACGACCCACTTACGTAATCAAAAAAAAATAAAATAAAACTACGGTTCCAACACAACGACCCACTTACGGTAAAATCTACGGTTCCACACAACGACCCACTTACGTAATCAAAAAAAAAACTACGGTTCCACTTACGTAATCAAAAAAAATAAACTACGGTTCCACACAACGACCCACTTACGTAATCAAAAAAAAAAAAATAAAAACTACGGTTCCACACATTACGTAATCAAAAAAAAAATAAACTACGGTTCCACACAACGACCCACTTACGTAATCAAAAAATAAAAATAAAAAATAAACTACGGTTCCACACAACGACCCACTTACGTAATCAAAAAAAAAAAAAAAATAAACTACGGTTCCACACAACGACCCACTACGTAATAAAAAAATAAAAATAAAAATTCCACACAACGACCCACTTACGGGTTCCACAAACGACCCACTTACGCAATCAAAAAAAAAATAAAAAATAAAAACTACGGTTCCACACAACGACCCACTTACGTAATCAAAAAAAAAAAAAAATAATAAACTACGGTTCCACACAACGACCCACTTACGTAATCAAAAAATAAATAATAAAACTACAGTTCCACACAACGACCCACTTACGTAATCAAAAAAAAAAAAAAAATAAACTACGCCACACAACGACCACTTACGTAATCAAAAAAAAATAAAAATAAACTACGGTTCCACACAACGACCCACTTACGTAATAAAATAAAATAAAACAACTACGGTTCCGAACCTTTCCATAACGAAGCGCAACGTACGTGAATCCGTCCGTAGTTCACCGTCCGTTCCAAAGAGTCCGTGGAACGACCGTGGAATCCGTCCGTGTCCGTTCCAAAGAGTCCGTGGAACGACCGTGAATCCGTCCGTAGTTCACCGTCCGTTCCAAAGAGTCCGTCGACCGTGAATCGTCCGTAGTTCACCGTTCCAAAGAGTCCGTGGAACGACCGTGAATTCCGTCCGTAGTTCACCGTCCGTTCCAAAGAGTCCGTGGAACGTCCGTGGTCCGTAGTTCACCGTCCGTTCCAAAGAGTCGTGGAACGACCGTGAATCCGTCCGTAGTTCAAAAGAGTCCGTGGAACGTCCGTGAATCCGTCCGTAGTTCACCGTTTGTTCCAAAGAGTCCGTGGAACGTCCGTGAATCCGTCCGTAGTTCACCGTCCGTTCCAAAGAGTCCGTGGAACGTCGTGAATCCGTCCGTAGTTCACCGTCCGTTCCAAGAGTCCGTTCAATCCGTCGCACCGTCCGTTCCAAAGAGTCCGTGAACGACCGTGAATCCGTCCGTAGTTCACCGTCCGTTCCAAAGAGTCCGTGGACCGTTGTGCAAGGCCGTCGGCTTTGTTCCACGTCTCCCTTGTGTCAACAGCCGGTTCATTCCAGTACATCCTCGTGGATTGTATGCGGGGGGGGGGGGGGGTGTTGCGTGTGTGTGCGTGTGTGTGTGTGCGTGTGTGAATGTTTATGCGTAAACATGTCCTTGTGAATACGTGATCTTGTTTATAAATGCACATCTCTGTTTACGTATGTACATGTTTATATGTGTGTGTGTGTGTGTGTGGGTGTGTGTGTGTGTGTGTGGTGTGTGTGGGTGTGGGTGTGTGTGTGTGGGGTGTGGTGTGTGTGTATGTGTGTGTGCTGCGGTAGGTAGGTATGTAGAGGGACGTGGGTGTATATATATACAGATGGATACATATATACGTAGGGACATCGTTACATGCACATACACACATACACAAAAATACACACAACACGACACACACACAAAAATACACACACATGCACACACACAGACACACACACACATACACAGAAACACATACACACACACGGACACACACCACAAACTCACACACACACACACACACACACACAAACATACATAACAAACACACACCCAGATGTATATACATGTACTTTAGCATGTGCTTACAGTACATACACTTCCTAACCGAAGGCCATAGTAGTAGTACATGAATCAGTACCATCTAGTACTTAACGATGCAAAAAAAAAAAAAAAAAAAAAAAAAGAGAGAGAGAGAGAGAGAGAGAGAGAGAGAGAGAGATAAGTAAAAGAAAAGAAAAAAAATAACAATAAAAAAGAACTTGAATCTCTCAGTGAACGCATACCACACCAAGACGAATAATAACAGTAATGATAAGGATAATAGTTACCTGATGGAATCCTTCAAAAAAAAAAAAAAAAAAAAAAAAAAAAAAAAAAAAAAAAAATCTGGATTTGAGCTTAAACACCCCTCTGGAAAAAACAAAAACAAAACAAAAAAATCCATTCATGACTTTTTGAGTTATCCTGCTAACCAACCAACAAACTAACTAACCGGTGCTACTCAATCTATAAACCTGCTTGGCGGGTGTAATAAAAATTCATGGAATGTAAAAGTGATGGAAAGATAACATGATCAGAATCCATACTCAGAAATATTATTGTTACATGATGTTCAAGATATATATATATATATATATATATTATATATATATATATATATATATATATATATATATATATATATGTTTTCTTCTTCTTCTTCTTCTTCTTCTTTCTTTCTTTTTTCTTTCTTTTCATTTCTTTCTTTCTATCTATCTTTCTTTCTTTTTTCTTTCTGTCTTTTTCCTGTTCTTTTCTTTCTTTCTTTTTTCTTTTTATTACATCTACACAAAATATATATTCATGTACACTATTGTTATTATTGTATGCTCTTGTTGCTGTTGTATTCTGTAACTGTATCGATACTGTATTAGTCTCAGAAATAACAAATCATACAAAATGCTTTCCAAAATCGATTATCCACTAGATACATAATCTAAATCTCATTAATGTTTTTGAAATGATTTATATTCTGAGTCACCTTGTATAATAATGACTATAATGAGAGAAGGAATTTGACCGCCTTTGCTCCACGATCTAATTTATGTTAAGGATTAAATTATTGTGCCTTTGTAGTATAACTTATTACCATACTACTACTAGTGTTGTTGTTGCTATTACTATTACTACTAGTACTACTTACCTATTACTATTACTAGTTTGTTGTTGTAGCTATTACTTACTACTACTAGTGTTGTTGTTGCTATTACTACTACTAGTGTTGTTGTTGCTATTACTATTACTACTACTAGTGTTGTTGTTGCTATTACTATTACTACTACTAGTGTTGTTGTTGCTATTACTATTACTACTATAGTAGTGTTGTTGTTGCTATTACTATTACTACTAGTGTTGTTGTTGCTATTACTATTACTACTACTAGTTGTTGTGCTATTACTATTGTTGTTGTTGCTATTACTATTACTACTAGTAGTGTTGTTGTTGCTATTACTATTACTACTAGTAGTGTTGTTGTTGCTATTACTATTACTACTACTAGTGTTGTTGCTATTACTATTACTACTACTAGTGTTGTTGTTGCTATTACTACTACTACTATTACTACTACTAGTTTGTTGTTGCTATTACTATTACTATACTAGTGTTTGTTGTTGCTATTACTATTACTACTATAGTGTTGTTGTTGCTATTACTATTACTACTACTAGTGTTGTTGTTGCTATTACTATTACTACTACTAGTGTTGTTGTTGCTATTACTATTACTACTACTAGTGTTGTTGTTGCTATTACTATTACTACTAGTAGTGTTGTTTTGCTATTTACTATACTACTAAATATGTTTGTTGTTGGCTATTACTATTACTATACTACTATTATATTACTACTACTAGTGTTGTTGTTGCTATTACTATTATACTACTAGTGTATTACTATTACTACTACTAGTGGTGTTGGTTGTTGCTATTACTATTACTACTACTAGTGTTGTTGCTATTACTATTACTACTACTAGTGTTGTTGTTGCTATTACTATTACTTACTACTACTAGTGTTGTTGTTGCTATTACTTTACTAGTGTTGTTGTATTACTATTTACTACTACTAGTGCTATTACTATTACTCTACTAGTGTTGTTGTTGCTATTACTATTACTACTACTAGTGCTGTTGTCGTTATTACTATTACTACTAGTGTTATTACTATTACTACTACTAGTGTTGCTGTTGCTATTACTATTACTACTATTAGTGTTGTTGTTGCTATTACTATTACTACTACTAGTGTTGTTGTTGCTATTACTATTACTACTACTAGTGTTGTTGTTGCTATTACTATTACTACTACTAGTGTTGTTGTTGCTATTACTATTACTACTACTAGTGTTGTTGTTGCTATTACTATTACTACTAGTGTTGTTGTTGCTATTACTATTACTACTACTAGTGTTGTTGTTTGCTATTACTATTCTACTACTAGTGTTGTTTTGCTTAACTATTACTAGTGTTATTGTTATTACTATTACTACTAGTGTTGTTGTTATTACTATTACTACTACTATTGCTATTTCTGGCCTTCATGGTATTACACCTTGTATTACTGATATTACTATTTCTACTATTACTGCTGCTATTACTACTGTTGCTGCTGTTACTATTGTTACTGCTTTTTTCTGCTATTATTATTACTGATTTTTACTATTACTTTTACTACTACTATCACTGCTATTACTACTATTACTGATGCTATTACTATTCTTACTACTCTTACTAGTACTAGTAATAATAAAAATGACAATAATGATAGTAACAATAGCAATAATACTGATGATACTAAGGATAACAATGATGATAATGATGATAATAATAATTACTATAAAATGATAACAAACACTCTACAAGCACGTTAGTCATCTATTTCTCAAAGAGTCCAGTCTATTTCATTCAATCTACCTCCCTGTTACAAAATTCCATTACATACCATCTAATATATAATAATGAAAAGAAGTGACAGGTGTAAAAAT
>NW_020869355.1:660212-662087 GCF_003789085.1 Penaeus vannamei | reverse complement strand
ATATATGTATATGTTTGTCTTCGTATATAGTCTTTTGTAGGGATTTGTGGACATTTTCTGAATCTGAGTATACGCAATCGGTTGAAATCTTAACAAGTGATTGGTCATCAGGATTTAAGTGACTAATAGATGTACGTTTGTTTCTTCATTTCGCCCATCTGTGGAATCCTTTTTCGTTTTTTTTTTTGTTTTCTTTTCTTTTCTCTTTTTCTCTTATCTTTTTTTCGTCTTTCTTTTCTCTTCTCTATTTCCCTTTCCTCTTTTTCTTTTCTTTTTTTCTTCTTTTTCTTTTCTCTTCTTCCTTTTTTATTTTTTCTTTCCCTGTTTTCTCTTTTCTCGTTTTCTCCTTTTCCTTTTCTCATTTTCACTTTTTTTCCTTTTCTCTGTTTTCTCTTTTCTTTTTCTCTTTTCCTCCTCTCCTTTTTTCTCTCCTCTTTTATTAATATTTATTCATGTCTCTATTTCTTCTTAGTATGACGTCTTTGTTTAACCTCTTCTCTGTTAAGATCCGTCTCTCTCTTTCTGTACTTTCCCCTTTTCTTCCTTGTTCATAATGATAAAGTTAATGACCATGTTAATTAATATGAGCAACGAATAAGGAAATGTTCAAAGAAATGGAATTACGAAGAAAACGTAACGGAGAAAAAAAAAAAAAAAGTGCTTCAATAAATCTCAAAAACTGTTTTCAACCTCCGTATGGCATTGGTTATTGGCTTTTCTAAACTGCAAAATTCCAAGTTCTAGTTTCCTTTTCGCATGCTTGCAATATCACATTTTTCCCCCTCTCTCTCATAATCAATTTCCAATGAAGTTTATTAACCAAGACTTTGATGTTTTTTCCCAGGTCACCTCGAGCAGCCTCCGCGCAGATGCAAAATAGCTTTTAACAAACAAACAAGAGAGAAAATACCTCCGAAAGCAAAAAGCTCCTTCCAGAGAGACTTCAAAGACCTGGGACAAAGGGACAAGAAATAGTATGATATTTTCAGTTTAGAATTAATACGAGGGGAATATTCGTGCGTGAGATGCTCGGCTTCCTCGTGAATTGACGCTGAACCTTTTAATCTTCCTAAGAACAATATAAGGGCAATGCACGGAGCCCAGATGGAAGGGAAATTGCGAATATGAAATAACGTTAAAGCAGATCAAAGGCACAAGCAAACCGGAATGCATTTTAGTGCAACAACGATTGCAAAGCTTCAATTACCCCCGGCGTGTGCACAACGGTAAATATATTAGTACATGAATACGTGAAATAAACACGTTAAATGTGTCGATTTTGTCAGCCTAATGTGGATTATACACACGAGAGCAGACATTACATCGCGATTGCCTCAGTCCATGAATATGTGTTACAGCGCACGAGAGACAGATAGACAGACAGTCAGACAGAGGCAGAGACAAAGACAGATAGACAGTTAAGCAGAGACAGGATGGAGAGAGAGAGAAAGGATGAAAGAGACAAAGCGATTAGAGATAGATAAATAATAAATAATATATATATATATATATATATATATATAATATATATATATATATATATATATATATATATATATATATTATTATATATATAATATATAATAGTATATATATATATATATATATAATATATATATATATATAGAGAGAGAGAGAGAGAGAGAGAAGAGAGAGAGAGAGAGAGAGAGAGAGAGGAGAGAGAGAGAGACAGACAGACAGACAGACAGACAGACAGACAGATAGACAGACAGACAGCCAAACATACAGGACAGAGAGAAAAATAGACAGAGAAAGCAAGAGAGAGAACGAGAAACCGAGAGACGGAGAGAGAACGGGCGTAGGAGCCAGCGAGCGAGCGAGCGACCGAGCGCGGGCGGGGGAGCCAGTGCGCCT